>CAWUFW010012614.1:0-529826 GCA_963921515.1 Calotriton arnoldi
TAAATATGCCCCCCTGGGCGCACAGCAGTGATGTTGGCGCCTCCAGGCGCGTACAGCAGGGCTCTCTGGGTCTTGGAGTCCCCCCACAGGTCACTGGTCGGCGGCGATGCGGCTCCCGCGAAGCGGGTGCCGCGAGGCGTTAAATATGCCCCCCTGGGCGCACAGCAGTGATGTCGGCGCCTCCAGGCGCGTACAGCAGGGCTCTCTGGGACTTGGAGTCCCCCCACAGGTCACTGGTCCGCGGCGATGCGGATCCTAGATTCAGTCCTGGGACATCTCCTTGTGGCAGTTTGTCCGTCTTTGTCTAACTCCGTCTTTCAGATCAGTTTTTTCCCTCTCTTGCGCTCAGTATCTGATGGGGAAAATAAGTGCCGGCGCTCCCACCGGCTGAAATTAAGCACGGGTTAGAAGACTGCTTGCCAGTCAAGGTGCTTCCCAAAACCATCTAGGCTATTGCTCCTCTTCTGAATAAGTATTTCTTATCTAAGTATGAAAGTTCTATGTAGAGCGTCTTTGAAGTACTTAAGAAAAAGCATTTCACAACATTGTCTCTCAATATCCTTCACAGGATCTACTTGCGTGTCTGGAGATCGCCGGTAGAGACAGCTGCAGGACTTCAATCAGGTAAGATTCACTGCTTTCTTCTTGAACAGGGTTTAAGGTTGAACAGGAGCGGACCACTAGAATCACTTCCTCTGGAAACATGGAGTTCAGAACAGATTTACTAATTTCTTACTCTAGAAGCTGCCGACGAGATTAGAAAGATTACAGTTATGTGCGCAACAGTGCCAATGAGAAACACTGCCTACACGAGTGCGAGTGTAGAGAAAGGGCGGAAGGTAGCTGCTGGTTAGTTTGGAGAGTATAGTACGAGCGCAACAGCACCAGAGAGAGACTCTACCCGCTCAAGTTGTGGAAGATGGGAGGGGAAGAGTATACTGAAGAGAATTAGTGAATTGGTCTAATGAGACTGCGCAGAAGCTTACTCAGAAACACTACTATGGGGCCGATTCCGATTCGGGCCGGAAATCTCTCCGACCGAGCCAGACCCGGAGAGATTTCCAACCGAATCGGACCCGTGCAGCCTGACCGAACGAGTACGATGCATCCGTATGCTATCGGACTCGAGTCGGTCGGACTCCCATTGAAGTCAATGGGACCCGGTCGTACAACACGTACGCGGGCTCCCATTGCCTCAATGGGTGCGAGGCGAACAAGGGCGCCCCCTACAGTGGGTACGCGGCAAAGCGACTCGCGCCGTACACGCACAGGTATGGGGGACCCATGGGTCCCCCCTGTGTGCGACTCGCGCGGCTACGCGTACAGGGGGGTCCGACACGGACCCCCGAACTACGTCTCCGACTGCTCTTTCGAGCCGGGCGGCGCGTGTCGGTCGGACTGCTCGCGGCGTGCATCGTACTTACCCGGCCGGGGAACGTCTCCATTGCGCGGTGCGAGTCGTGTCCGAGCGAGTCGGTCAGTGCGGTTCGACCCGGGAACGAGTCGGTCGGAGCGGTTGGGACGCCCGAACGATTTCGCATCGTACTCGCTCGTCCGGACGCGCGTACGAATCGGTCGGGAAATTGGGCTTCGAATCAGATCCGGTTATGCCGAATCCGATTCGGAGCCCTACCGGCCGAGATCGGAATCAGCCCCTATGTGTTTAACCTACGAAGAAGCGTCGCGCAGACTCAAAGTCAGATGCTACTCAGTAGTCGCGCACGCTCAGCAATTACGGAAATCAGTTCTGTAGCTAATTTGAAGAGACATACCGAAGAAACTATGACAACAAATAGACGCCAGTACCCTAACTAGCTAGCGCATCGAGAACACAACCACCCTTAGGTAATTCTTCAGTGAAGTGCGCGTTTGTTAATCAGCGCGCACCTGACATTGAAACACTGAAGCTAAAGAACTAGACTGCAACACTAGGAGCTGAGTTGGCGGACATCTTGGAAGTCCAGCGCCGCCAACTCAGGCTCCATAAATGTCCTTTACAAAACATTTCCATAGCCTTCGGTTTTGGTAGCCAGATATACTGGCTAAGATTGCGGGAATTCTCCGGCAGGTCCTGACACTCCCTTAGGCGTTGGCCGATAGCCACTGATGCTGCCTCCCCTTTAATATTTGCTAATATTGTGGCAGATACCTGGGCATAATTACCTAGTAATTTCAACCCTAAGTTCAGAGCAGGCTCTGCTCCGTACTCATTTTGTATTTGTCTTAATACATCTGGTATTACTGCTAAGGACGGTATACCATGAGTTCTGGTATATATGGCAGCAAAAACTGTACCCCAAGAGGTACAATTCTCTATCTGTGGTGTTATCCCCATGGGCAAGCAGATTGTCAGCATTCTGTGTTTCTCATAAGGGCTAGTATTCAGAAATACTGCTTCTAACTGTGTTATTTTCTGAGCTACCCAGAATGGCATTTGTTCACGTTTTGCGGGCATTTTACCCATTACTGCATGTAACGTTTGTGGCGTAATCTTAGTTGCTGTGTTTTGAACGTGAGCTGTATTTGTTGTTACCATTGCTGGCTGCACTGTAAGTGTCCTCATGACAAATTGCGTCATGTTTCTGTAAAGTTTTATTAATTCTTTGTGAAGTATGAGTAAGTCTGGTCCCGGCATTGTTTCGATGTCAGGATGTGGTGTGTAGGCTGCTAATATTGGCCATGTTGCTCCCTCTCTTCCGAGCGGGCCGAGTCTTACTCTTCTTCTTGTAAGGGGTAGGGTGCCTTTAAACCAGTATATATGTTCCTGGTATGTGAGCGGAACCTCAATGTCCTCATACAGACAATATTCCGCTGGTGGTTCATCTTCTGTGTAGTAATGAAAAGTTTTTGTTCTTGCATTCGCTGCTGGGAATGTATCCCACGAATATAATACCTCTGTTCTGTATAATTTGTGTGCCTCAATCACAAAAGCTACTACGCCACCCCTAGGTGTTAAGCCATGTGCAAGCAGTTTCAAGGTGACTGCGTTTCTAATGTTTGCTGCAATATGTATTGCGTTTCCATCTTCCTTGTCTTCCGAGAGCGGCAATGGCTGGTTTAGTGGGTCTAAGACCTCGCTAGTCATTGTGTTTAGAAAACGAAATAACTTTTCAAGGGAACTAAGATAAGATGTTTTGCACAATTTTTAGGAACACTGTGTTCTTCAAGCTTGATTAACCAACAGCTAATAAATATAATTTTTCACCTACTCAGCTGTGGCGGAGTTTGTGTGCCCTCCCACTCCAGACGTCTCTGTGGATTTGTGAGTAGAGGTTTCTGAGAATAGCACGACTGAACTACTCAGATTCTACTGTTAAATAGGTACCCAACCAACGTTGGCGGCACCATGTTGTGTAGTTCCTATAAAAAGTACACAGGATCTACGCGTTTAGACAACATACTCTGTAGGATTGGTGTCAGACTGACTCTGAACACCCCCAACGGGTATGTTGGCCCTTTTGTACCAACTAGCTCACAGTGCCACTAGAATCTCCTCTTACCAAGGAGAGAATAGTTCCTGGCAACCATCGAACATGACAACCCTGATCCCTCAGGACCGTGGAAACAATATACTACCTTTCGCTCAGTCACTTGTGCTTACTTAGTCTGTCTCAGAGAGATACACAGAATAAACAGGCTGGGCGTTTTTCAATAAGCATTTATTGAAAAGTTGTTATTCTGGTGTAAAATAAATGAGCTGCAACAACCGTTAGACAGTATATGATACAAATGATTAGCAGTACTATAAAGGTGAATGGATGGTATAGCTCTACCATCTTGCAATAATCATGAATACATTAGAGTATATAAAACACATGATAAAAAGATGCATACTCCTACGACGCCTCCCTAACTAGATGTACCTAAGTGTACCTAGCATGTATGTAGATGTTAAGCCAAGAATCCCTCTAGGATTTAGTCAACCCCATTGCCTGAAGGGAGAGACTGTGGGACCCCGTCCTGGTCTTGAGTTGGACACACCGCGAGGGATGTTAGACCACTGCGAGCTGGAGTGTCTGCATGCAGGAACCTCAGCGTCTCTGGTCAGTGTGTCGGCCGGGAAGTCTCAGTGTCCTCTTTTTTATCTTAGCAAGATGTGATGTATATATACCCATAGGTCTCCCCAGGGGTCCTACCTTGCTGTGTTACTGTGTCGGCCTAAGGATGACGGGCATGAACTTTGTACATAGATTTTTATACAGGAGATGGTAGTCCTGCTGTGCTTCCAAGAATCCTCATGCATAATGTATGAGATTTCGAACTAGGGATAAACCCGCGTTCTGAATGTAGTGTAGTATCTAGGTAAAAGGTCAGTCCCTGTAAACCGTGACAAGTGTAATGTAGGGAAGAATATAGGTGAAGGGTAATGAAGCTACCGAGGCCTATATTATGGTACCTATATGGAATATAACAGCAGGCAGAGGCACAAGGATGGTTAAACAAGAAACTGCCCACTTTCTATAGGTCTTAGCTTTTGCTGGTTTCTGTTGCTGTAATCTTTCTCTATATCCACGTAATAAAAAATAGTAATCCATCAAAAATCAGGCAAATAATATCAAGAAATTACCCCCAAAAATGAAAAAATCTAATGAATCCAATAGAAATCCCTCGAAGCAAATCAAAGTATCTAAGATCCATAAAAAACCTGAAAAAGTGTTTTAAAAATCGAACTGCTCTAGGAAACCCAAAAAAAAAAATCAAAGTAAAAACCATTGGCTTATTATAAACCAAAACTGATTCCCTTAAAAAAAACATAAACTCCAAATGCCCATAGGACATGTTCGTAGACAAAAACCTCGAATGTAAATAAAAAAAATGACTTGCAAAATACATTACATTTTGAATCATACACATACATAACAGGTAATCATCAAACTATAACTAACATTACGCAATTTATCATAACATAGGGGGTGATTATGATGGCGGTGCACCCTCCACCGGCAGGCTGCCGGTGGATGGTTCACCGCCATCGTAAGGCCATTTTCCACCCGCCAGATCAGGGTGGCGGGCGGTCGCAATGTCTATCTTTTGTATTGCGGTGGGTGCTGCAGGCTGCAGCACATGCTGCAATAAAAAACATGGACATCCTACATATCCCTGCACTACATGGCAGACACCATGCGGTGCCTGCCACATGGTGCAGGGATATGTAGGGGGGCCACCATCGGTGCCCCCCAAAACACAAAACTGAGGGCCAGGGGAGAAGGAGGGCCCACTACAGGCCCCAATGTCCCTTTCTGCCAGCCTTTTCATGGCGGGTAAATCGCCATGAAACGGCCGGCGGGTAGGGACATCATAATCCCCAAGGAGGTGCCTGGCAGGCACTGCCACCATTGTAGGGATTGCTGCTCCCTCTGACGCACCTGCGGGCTCAAGGAGCCCATCGGATGCGTAGCGGTCGGTCTTTCCGACCGCCAACCATCCGCCTGCCATTGCAATATAGCGGGCGGTAAACATGCTTACGATGGGGGTGGGACCACCACTGGCAGGCTGCCGGTGGCTTTCCCACCATCATCGTAATCAGGCCCATAGTATTTTGCGTCATGCTGGCTTAAATTAGCAGGAAATGGGTTATACAATTCTAATTTTTTTCCGTACAGCACCCAAATATCTCTTGCTCGAGGCACCCAAATCCTTAAAGCGAACCTGATGCTAACAGCCCAGCTCAGAAACCTGTAGCTGTAGTTGCCACTATGGTTTCATGCTGTGCTGTCTGCAACCCATGCTCCAATTTATCACGCGTGCACCGTTACTATCTTTATTGCATTCAAAATCAGGCGGACCACCTCGTTCTGAACCAGGGCACGGATTCATGATACTGCTCTGGAAATGACCAATGATAGCTGCTAATTTCGTGAAAGTTGATATGGCAATTGTGCCATCCTAGAGAAATGTGTTCAGTAGATTTGTAGGTGCTAAATATGCTATTTTGCATGGGTGAACATTTTTTGCCTTTGCTCTTGAGCTAAATTAATTTGATCCGGAACATGCACTTAGAGAATCTAACCCTTTCTTTTTAAATCATACTCTCACTCTCCCGTTTCTATGCGCCATTTTATGATGATACTTTTAGACAAGACAAAATCATCAAAATCAAACTTGGGAATCAAAAACATGATTTACATACTTGATTACACGTTCACGCAGTGAAGCTCTTGAAATGCTCCATGTTCTCATATCATGCTGGTTTAGTGTCATAAGCATTCTTAGGAAATACATTTGTGCTTTAACTTGAGGAATTATTCTTTCATAAAACTGCCGGGAAGTTTCCTTGAACTATTAATACTTATTTTAGAAATAACTCTTCATTGACCCAATAATATTCTAATTGCTGTTTTAATGTCCTAAAAAGAATATGACCAATGTTTACTATCTTTAAGTGCATGTATCCGTTATGCATTTAATTTACAGAGCATCAGACATTTCCTGTATCGTAACTGATCAAAAATAGATGTCAGAGAAATTGTAGTTATTGGAGAATATAAGGTTAGGGCTTTCCTAAATTGCGTAATCCTTTTTTGCCTAATTTTATGAAAAAATTGCAAAATTACACCTTAAGCACAAACAGTGGTTTGTAGGCGTTTCCCTTGACTTTAATCACATAAGGACAGACGTCACGTAAAAAAAAAAAAAATCAAGATATACTGAACTAGGTTTGAGCAGAACTTGTCTCAGCGAGGTATTTTCTGCACAAAGCAATCTCCCATAGTTGAATATTATGTGAAATTTTGTAATGCAAAATTCATGAATTTCTCGAATTTTCCTGGCATAATTTAATCTTTGCCAAGTCTAATGAAGATGAAGGGGCATATTTATAGGCCCCCTGCGCTGCATGAGTGTCACTTCTTGTTGACGCTCCAGCGGCACAAACTACAAAATCATATATATGAAGTCAAGCAAAGCCACTTTGCGTGGCGTTGAATGGCCTCATATATATGGAGTAAGGTAAGGCAGTACAAATGACTGAATGGAGGCATTCCATGGACATTGCGGTGGGTGTTCTCACACAACACCCATGAATTTTGACGCTTCCCCAGATTTTCAAGACCATCTAAACCTGGAGAAGCGCCGAAACCTAATGCCCCTTGAGGTGAGGCATAACGAGGAGAAATACATTTATTTCTCCTCGGTTATTCCTCTTTACATGTGTTCTGCAGCACACATAGAAAGAGAAAAATGCCTCTCAGGATTGTTTTTGTGATGGTAGGTGTCACTTCCTGCACATACACAATCATGCCCACAACACAGGCACCCTTGCACCATGGTGCAAGGGTGCCTGCATTGGCGCTAGGCTGCCGAAAGACCACCTTGCTGCACTGCCCTTGACCAAAGTAAAAGGGCAGGAATGCACTGTATTTATGCCACTCATGCAAAAATGTTTATGTTAGAAATGGGAGTCTCCAGTTGGCAGTGGTATGCACCCCGTCCAAGTATGGACACTTCCTTCCAGTCAGGATAAGGGAGTTACACACCCAAGATAACCCCTGCTCACCCCCTTGGTAGCTTGGCACGAGCAGTCAGGTCTATCTCAGAGGTAATGTGTAAAGCATTTGTACATAACACATACAGTAACACAGTGAAAACACTACAAATGGACACCACACCAGTTTAGAAAAATAAAGTATCTTTATCTAAACCAAACAAGACCAAAATGACAAAAAATCCAACATACACTACTCAAAATATGACTTTTTAAAGGTTTGAGCAATTCTGTCCATAGAAAACTATGGATGTGTGATTTTTACACAAAATACCTTAAATGCGTCAAAATCCACAGGGAAAAACAGCAGCAGAGGAGTGAAGCATAAGAAAACACCTTGATGCGTCAGCTCCTGAGTCCTTGGGCAGGCAATGCGACAGTACTGTAGGGGGAAGTGATGCATCAATTTCAAGATGGTTCTGGTCTGCGGGTGCTGCGTCGGACAAAATTGGCGCACTGGTGCGATGCGTTGAAATCTGGAACACGCTGGAGATTGATGCGGCTGGGGCAAACAGTTGCTGTACAGTTTCTACAGCCATGATCCCATGATGCATCGATCTTGACAGTCACACAGCAGGGCCTGCGTCAGAGTCAGTACGGTGGTCTCAAACTTCAGGGACAGTGTGCTGGATTCGGTGTTTATCATTTTTTTGGGCACCAACCAGGCACTGCGTCAGTTTCTTCAGCTTCCCATAAGGCGGGGCTGCATCAGAAAAACAGTCGTTGAAGGGTGATGCCTCCTTTTTGATGTCTTATTGATGATTTGTGCATCAGGAACAACCTCCAAGGGTGCAGAACTGGATTTGGCACCACAAGGCAGGTCAGAACTCCCAGCAGTGGTATTCAAGGATGCTGCAGGTTAAGTCTTTGTGTCCCTGAGACTTCTTAACAGGAGGCAAGCTCTACTTCAAGCCCTTGAAGAATTTTCTCAAGCAGGATACACCAAAGTGAAAGTCCAGTCCTTTCCACTGCCCACAGACAGAAGCAGCAACTGCAGGCCAACCTAGCAAAGCAACACACAGCAAAGAGGCAGTATTCCTCATAACAGCTCTTCAGCTCTTCTTCTTGGCAGGGTCCTCTTGATCCAGAAGTGTTCCGAGGTTTTAGGTCAAATACTTATACCCCTTTTGACCTTTGATGTAGGCATACTTTAAAGGTTTTTCTTTGTAGTGCACAAGTCTTTGACTTGCCTGGTCTTGGCTCCAGGCACACCCCAGGGGGGTGGAGACAGCATTATGAGAGGCCAGGCACAGTCCTATTCAGGTGCAGGTGACAGCTCCTCCCACCACTCTAGCTCAGGAAGGCCCATCAGCCTGGTGATGGTCATTAGTATATGCAGGGCACACCTCAACTCCCTTTGTGTGACTGTCTAGAGTGAATGCATAAGCAGGGGCCTGTCAGTCTAAACCAGAAGTTGATTCCACAGGCAGTGTCGTGTAGTTCCTATAAAAAGTATACAGGATCTGCGCATTTAGACAACATACACTGTAGGATTAGTGTCAGACTGACTCTGAACACCCCCACCGGGTATGTTGGCCCTTTTGTACCAACTAGCTCACAGTGCAACTAGAATCTCCTCTTACCAAGGAGAGAATAGTTCCTGGCAACCATCGAACATGACAACCCTGATCCCTCAGGACCGTGGAAACAATATATTGCCTTTCGCTCAGTCCCTCGTGCTTACTTAGTCTGTCTCAGAGAAATACACCGAATAAAAAGGCTTGGCGTTTTTCAATAAGCATTTATTGAACAGTTGTTATTCTGGTGTAAAATAAATGAGCTGCAACAACCGTTAGACAGTATAAGATATAAATGATTAACAGTACTATAAAGTTGAATGGATGGTATAGCTCTACCATCTTGCAATAATCATGAATACATTAGAGTATATAAAACACATGATAAAAAGATGCGTACTCCTACCATGCCTCCCTAACTAGATGTACCTAAGTGTACCTAGCATGTATGTAGGTGTTAAGCCAAGAATCCCTCTAGGATTTAGTCAACCCCATTACCTGAAGTGAGAGACTGTGGGACCCCGACCTGGTCTTGAGTTGGACACCCCACGAGGGATGTTAGACCACTGCGAGCTGGAGTGTCTGCGTGCAGGAACCTCAGCGTCTCTGGTCAGTGTGTCGGCCGGGAATTCTCGGTCTCCTCTTTTTTATCTTAGCAAGATGTGATGTATATATACCCATAGGTCTCCCCAGGGGTCCTATCTTGCTGTGTTACTGTGTCGGCCTAAGGATGACGTTGCGCATGAACTTTGTACATAGATTTTATACAGGAGATGGTAGTCCTGCTGTGCTTCCAAGAATCCTCATGCATAATGTATGCGATTTCGACCTAGGGAAAAACCTGCATTCTGAATGCAGTGTAGTATCTAGGTAAAAGGTCAGTCCCTGTAAACCGTGACAAGTGTAATGTAGGGAAGAATATAGGTGAAGGGTAATGAAGTTACCGAGGCCTATTTATGGTACCTATATGGAATATAACACCCACTCCTCTTCCGAATGGACGACAAAGTTTAATTCTAACCATACTACCAGGTGGACTAGATACTTGTACGCAAATAGTTAAAACATTAGTTTCTTGTTGTGTTACAAATTGTTAAAAAGGGGTCTAAAAAGTGTTAAAAAAGAGAAAATATTTGAAATAGACACTTAAGCTACAGCTCTAATATGCCCGTAGGTATAGTCCGAACTACTACAAGCATTTGAAAGCCATACAAGCTCAAAAAGAATGTCAATTTTGATATGGAGTTCTAATTTTCCGTTTGTTTTCCAAAAGTCAAATTTTTTCCCAGCACACGATGGGCCAAATGAGTCAAATGTTTATGTGTCCTGGCTGGTAGACGCAACATTTTCGTTGTTTGCCTCCTCAGTCGACGGTCCCTGTAACACCTCGCAGATTATGTCAATTGAGCACAGATGATCTTCCGTACCGTCCAAAGCCTGTGCTGGGGAAGCCTGTGCGCCATCCAAGGCCTGGGTGTCAGAGGAGGAGCCGGTGTCCATACCAACAGGAGCAGATACTACCTGTGGTGGCTCTAGGAATGCCGCCATCAACATGGGAATACGCTGGGGACACTGCAGAACATGGGCCGTTATCGGGTCCAGTAAAGCATCAACGTCCGGTTGCGCACAAGATGGGAGTGTGAGACAGAGATCCAACACGCATTCTTCTCCACAAAACAGGCATTGGAGGACAGGTAAGATGCAGTCCATCCAGACTGGTCTAAATGACAAGAATCAAGAAGCACTTAGTTCCCTTAGGCGAGCTGTGCCTAGAAGTTGTACCATGCGATCATGGTATTTTCACTCCAGGAGTACTGTTTCCATCTCCTTGGTGACTAGGACGTCCATTGCGTAGCAGAAAAACGACAATCAGGATACCTGCTATTAGAAACAGGATCAGCGGCAGCCCTCCAAATATGTTTCCAAATACGGAGTGTATAAAGTTTGGTATAACTCAGAGGACCTTAATAGTCCAGAACCTATGGTCTTAAATAGGTGGATGATGCCTGTCGTATCAGACATGTTAAAGATACGATTTACCATTTCTGTGAAAATGAAGGGGCAATTTGTACATATAAGCGCCTGTATCTCTGCTGAAGACCTTGCAACTTGAAGATCAAAGGTCTCTCGAGTGGAGGTTAAGGGCACAGATTTCTGTATAAGCATGGCTTTCATTCTGCTCAAAGCATCAAACCGTATTAACGAAACATTTAGTGAAGGCCATAACGGCACCTCCATGACTATATGTGTTGGTGGAAACAATACTTGCATACAGCAAGTAACCCTGGAACTCACTGTTACCAGATATGCGATGCCCGGAAGCATCTCACAGCAACCTTGATCGTTCAGCATCAAGTAACTGCCATTCGAAAGTAGCCCGAACACTGGAGTGATCACGGCAGCTGGGGAACCCTTTAAGTGACAGGATAAGTTAGCTACCGAACTGTTGCAGGCCCCATGAAGCAATATATCCTGTCATATAAGTGATCCACTTAAAGTATTCTCGCAGTTAGTACTGCTTAGAAACACTTCTTTTTCCCCACTCCGCTATCGAAATCTGTGCGGTAATTCCCAAGATTCCTTAATGAATTCCCTACCCATTTCTTCATACCTGCCTGCCTGCATTTGTTCAAGGCAATAATGGAATTGAAAGGTAGTGACCGGAAGAGTTATGTGGCCATGGATTAACCATTCCGCGGACAGTGACTCTGCCACTGTAAATGCTAATCTATCCAGTTTTTCAATATGTAGCATTGTATATTTTGCTCCCCTTTGTGCCATTTCTATCTGTTTTTCTGTCAGATTGTACGAAGAAAACAGAGATGTACTGTTTATGAAACGCCAAGGCACATAGCCTGCACGCAAAGATTGCAGCGTCCAGCTTAATAACATAATAGAACGCAATTGTGATTGCCCTTGTTGTAATATGGACAGATCCTGTTCTAGTACATCAATAGCAGAAGATACAATGTTGCCTAGAGAATATATCCTGGAGGTTAGTGTCGTTAACCCATTGTCGACCACTGCTAGAGCTTTCTCTAGATTTGTACGATCTATTTCTCGTATTCTTTCTGCGTCCTCTTGTTGTGATATTTTCCAAATCTCATTGTAGCCAGCATAATAGAAACGTTTCTGACGTGGCTTCCTAGGGCCTAATAAAAAATCCTGTAGGTCCACATCCTCTGTAAGTAAGGATAAGTGTTGTTTCACATGTGTAAGTGTTGAGGTCTTTAGCCAATCGAGGCATAACTTCCCAACACTCTATGATGTCACTACCCCTGGGTGTAGTATCTATACATATAGTGGATCTGGCCTGTTGATCCTAAATCCTTCGGTTTTACCCAAGAATCTCTCCTTGACAGTTATTGGTGTCTGTGAGCCAAATCAACCATCCCTTCCAATTGGGGTCTGATCTATTGTATCGCATGATCTCATCTAGCGTAATCCCTTCTTGTGATGTTATGTTACCCTCAGTGTGTGATGGTGCTGGCACCCGAGGTGTATTCAAATCTTTGTTCCTGGCTAAACCTAGTCAGGTCGTTTGTTGCACCGTTTCATTCAAAAACATTATTTGCTAAGGAATAAGGCATGCTCTAAATAGTGCCTCTGTTCCCTGGACCTGCCAGTTTCTAGTACCCCAGACAGATTTTACGTCTATGGTGTCTTTCCATAAGTCGAAACCTTGTTCTGGGAAATACAGGAAGCAGAATAAATCTGTTTGGTGTTTGTCAACATATTTTTCCATGCTGTTGTTGGTGCAACCTTATAATAATATGAGTCTGGGTCTGATATGTTAAACCCTGAAAAATACGGAAATTTCTGTGCAAATGTTTTTGAACTGCTTTTCGGCTGTGTCGGGCAATGTTCCCATTGGTGGTATGTGAAAACATTTCTGGGATTAGCAGATTTATGCAGAAAATGATGACCATAATGTTGATAGCAATACATTGTTTCAAAGTCTGATGTGCCCTCTAACATTTCATTATTAGAAAAAGCAGCAGATTTTTCTAAATCAGTCAACATATTATTTACAGTTTCATAATCCCAATCATCGGAAAATGTACTGGAGGTAATGATATCACTTAGTGAAATTTTAAATAAATGTGGTATTTTTAAAAGTTCAGTCGGGCCAAATATATCGTAATCATCCTTGTCCCACACTATACCGTCAGTTATAGGAACTGCTGTAATGTTCACTGATGATAGGTCTCTTTTTTCACGATGTGATGATAGATGGGGTTTCAGAATCACATTCACTTTTTGTGCTGCAGAGCTTTCTCGAAGATATGTTCCATTTATAAGCATACTAAAGACAGTTACTAGGCCTATCCAGAAAAGAAAGAAAAGTATTCCGGTGGATACCCAGAGTTCCACCCAAGGTGATACCAGGTAAGTTTTTTTAAGAAAGTTCAGAAAATCTTTGAATCGCTGTACACAAGTTTTTGGGGCTGGCATTGTTTCAGGTTCACTTGGGTCCAGTGAAAACATATCAAAGTCAATGAAATAGCCAGATGCAGTTCGGTCTATTTTTGGTAATTCCCCAGGTCTTGTGGAAACTGTAGCTTGCTCTTGTTGGGGCATGTTGACATAGATATCCGTGTTTGGCCGAATTGAAATTCGTCTTTCAGCAGAGTTCACATTTTTAACTTCAGGTTCAAGAGGAACAAGTTCCATTGCATTGTTGCTTAGTCCATCATTCCGTGCAGGTGACCCTTCAAACGTGATGAGTCTTTCTGTTTGAACTTCTTGTATAGTTGTGAGAGGAGGGTGCCTTTTACTCCGGAGTCCACGCAGTCTACTACCCAGTATCGGCCATATAGTGTGGTTTGATCAGGTCTATTGAGACAAATCTTTTCTCCTTTTTACCGGCAAGAGGTGGCAGAAGTACTGTTCTTGTTCCTTCAACTGCCAGGACAGGTACAGGCTTTCTGTATGATGGCCCAAATTCGTTTTTGTCCGCTATCTTCTCTCTGACCAGATCCCCAGCTTTAGGGATCCAGACAGGTCTTGCCGTGACACTTTTTGTTTCCCCAGTAGCGGTCCTTTTCACCTGGACATTACTCTGTAGTGCCCTGCATTCATTCAGGTCCTGTAAAACAGCCAAATGTTTGTGGATGTCAAAAGGTTTATCATCCGCCACTGTGCCTTCACAATCAAGATCAGGTATCCACATTCTCGTCCCAAATAGGACCTCATAAGGAGTGACACCCCCTAGAGAGCTTCTTGGCTGATTATTTCATGCCCTTTGAACTCCATAAAGATGTTTTACCCAACTTCCACCCGAGCCTAATACTCTGGCTGTTAAAGACTGCTTTAAGTCCCGGTTTTTCCTCTCCACGACCAAATTTCCCTCGGGATGGTATGGAGAGGAGTACCGCAATGCTACACCCAGACCTCCCATGGCTTCCTTGTAAGCCCTAGAGCTAAACGCGGGGCCACGGTCAGAATGTAATGTGCCAATTGCGTATGTCCCTATAAAGACTCGCAAATCTTTTATAACAGTTCGAGCGTCAGCCGGGCGCAGGGGCCACACCCATAGGAACCTAGAGCAGGAATCCACTGCAAACATGATATATTTGTAAGCACCATCTGATTGTAAGGGGCCGCAGTGGTCCAGATAAACACACGCAAGTGGTTTGTCTGATATTAGTAATGGTGTCTGCCCTGGACGTGTTACTGTCGAGCCTTTTATCTGCTGACAGATGTTGCATTTCAAGACATAGTCCTTAGTCTACTTTCTTAGTCCTGGCCACCAGTAGCGCTGTTTCAATAGAGAAACAGTTGCTGTAACTCCTGCATGTGCAGAACCTATACCGTCATGTGCTACTAGAATTAATCCTAACCTACGATCCATATTTGGTATTACTCTATCCCCCACTCCAGGAATTTGAGCAGATGGGACATTGTTTGCATCTAACTTGTAGGAGTATTTGAGTGGAAATTTTTTGGTACTGCTGAGTTATTGCATGTGGCAATAATTGCAACCATTATCTCACCGTCTATTCTCGTTTTTGAACGAGTGATTGCAGCTACGGAAGCCGTGCGTACAGCCCCCTTTGCGGCTTCATCAGCCAATGAATTCCCTTCAACGCAAACGCCATCACATTGATGGCTCAGTGTATGTATCACGTGAGCCCTTGGTAGTTCGTTTTTCAACTTTACTACCTGTTCCCATAGCATTTTGTGCTTAACTGTGCCACCTTTTGCATCTTTAAACCCGTTTTGTCCCCAGTGATGTAAATATTCATTATATGACTGTACACAGTAAAAGGAATCACACACGATTAGTGTGGGGAATTCTCGATCCGTATTTACCAGTGCCAGTATTAGTGCTTTTAGTTCTGCTAGCTGTGCCGTGCAGTCTCCTGGAGACTGTGTTTTTGTACAACTCGGATGAAACTTTCCACCCTGCATGCGACCTTTAACAATAGCACACGCTGCGCTGTATTGCTGTTTACTCCCTGTGGCCAGTTGAGCAGAACCGTCAGTGTAAATTATATATTCATACTCATCTAGAGGCATTATTTCACTTGGTAGAGGATATTCTTGTTCGTATTGCAGAAATGCTTGCCTTTTTAGATTTGGGTTGTACCTGTATTCTACATCTGTTGCAGTGAGAGAATTAGCCCATTGCATCCATCTTGGATGTAAGGCTTTAGCATTGGGAAAGCTTGCCTTTGTCGCAGCCTCTAAGGCTGGAACCGGGGTAACGACTATTATACGCTTCCCTTGAGCCAGAGCTCTTTCTCTTACTACAGCAGTCTGTACTGCTGTTAGAATTTTTTCTGTTGATGCAAAGCGCATCTCAGCATTTGTGTACAAATGTGATTTGTACGCTATTGGTACTGTCTCATCTTCATTATATGTTAGATAGGTGTACCCACATTGACCCGCAACTATACGGATCACCAGGTTGCGTACATTTACGCGTGTCTATAAGTGTTTTGAAGCTATCATGTCAGCTTGTAAAGAATGAAGGATATCAATGTGTTCCTGTGTCCATTTTCTGATTGAGAAATCAGGTTTTATTAAATCGTAGAATGGTTTTACTCTTTCTGCGTAATCTAAAATGTATGTTCTACCAATGTTCAGGAATCCCAGGATTGATTGTAAATTTTTTAATGTTTTTGGAGGTTGGAGCAGCGCACATTTTCCCAAAAAATTAGCTGCTAGGCTTTTCCCTTCACTTGAAAGCTCATATCCTAGAAAAAGGACATTAAGGTGGGCAATCTTCGATTTTTTTAAGTTGAATTTGTAACCCTCAGAGGCAAATCCCAAAATGATAGTGTTTACTCGGTTCAAGTGTTCCTCCAGGTCATCATCCGTTAGATAAATATCATCCACATAGGATAATGCCTCTTCATCCAATTTTTGAAGTAATTCAGTTACTCTGGCTGAAATTAACCCCGGGCTGTTCTTATACCCCTGGGGAAGTCGACAAAATTGACGCTGGGACCCTAGCGCTGAGAATGCTGTCAAATATCTGCTCTCAGTCACTATATTCTGGCAGAAAAATCCATTTGAGATATCTAGTGTGGTTTTGTATTTTTTCTGCACAATGTTATTCATTAATGAGTCACTGTGTGCATTTTGTACTGCAAATGTTTTAGTGCAAGTGTTTAAATGTCTGTAATCCAAAACTAGACGGTATGAATTGTCCGGTTTTGATACGGAAAAACAAAGGGTTATTCATTTGAGAGGTGCATGTTTCAATC
Source organism: Calotriton arnoldi (assembly GCA_963921515.1). Lineage (NCBI taxonomy): Eukaryota > Metazoa > Chordata > Amphibia > Caudata > Salamandridae > Calotriton > Calotriton arnoldi. Next base: position 16,716 of record CAWUFW010012614.1, read on the forward strand.
ACTCTTTGGTATTCAAGTTGATCTAAGATCTCCCTGACCTGGTATTTTTTTTCTTCTTGCTATATTGGATACTGCCTTTGTGTAGTCGGAGTATTTTTCAATGGAATTATGTGGTGGGTTGAATCCTCATCCCATCCAACATGGTTTTTGTATAATGCCGGAGCTTGGGCTACCACCCACTCCTGCGCATATGTATATTTTAAATGTTTGGGAACATGGTCGGAGAATGCTGGTAAAATTACTGTTTCTCCCCTAGGGCAATCCATGACGAATGCTGGTGGCCAATCTTGTTCAGCTAACAAAATGTCATAGCCAAACGTTAGGGTCCCCCAAAAGAGACCTCTAACTGTCCTGCATTTGTCCCCCTCCATTTGGAGTGTTATTTCATACAATTTATGTGGGACACTTACCCTAGTATCAGGTGTTTCCACCGTAATATAATCATTCAAGTCCGCTGTCACCAGAAATTCCATCAGGTTCTGGCGAGCTATTGTTACTTCTGCCGCACTGTCTAGCATCGTCAGAGCCCATTCCCCGTTCAGTAGTCGAGTCCTCAGAATTTTGAGCATGTCTGATCTTTAGACCTGCAACCTTCTTCTTTTTGAACTGTGGCTTTTGTTTTGGTTTATCTTCTTTTTTGGAAGTATATTCTTGAGCGTGCTGCTTGTCTCTGGACCTTGTACGCTCTTCTTGTCTGTCTGACCGTCCTTCCCTCTCTGAGTTTTTCGTTGAACCCTGAAAGGAACGAGAGGAACGAGTATCAGTATCCTGATACCTGTCAGGTTTCCTGATATTGTCCCTATTCCTTAGGTTATACCTCATTTCAGAGGGCTCCTGTGGAGGAGATCTACCTCTGGATTGAGATCGGTTTTCTTTAACTATTTGTTTTTTGTTATTGTCCCACTTCTTTCTAAATGAAGCAGGTGTCTGCTTGATGGTCTCCTTTTCGGTATTACCCATCAGTTGTGGTTTTAATGCTTTTCCACCCAAACTGTCCCTGCCTAATTCTGCATATGCAGTTTCAATTATTTTAGGTAGTTCGTGCTCCTGTTGTAAAGGACTGAACTCCCTGTCAGGACTCACTTGGACAGATTTCTCAGGAACAGAATGATGCCTATTCCCAATGCCCGTCCGAGAACCCCAATCACTCTGTAATAAATAAATAACCCTGGGCGTAGTTCGCGAAGTAGCGCTACGCAAAGCTACGCAAAGTGCACTTCGCACTACGCGAGCTACGCGTAGCACTACGCGAACTGCGTAGTGCGCTGTTCGCGATGATTGCACAGTGCCGGATGCTTGTCCGCACTGTGCAATCATTGGAAACGGCATCTTGCACAGTGCGAGCTGTCTTTTACTGCCGCTTGAGTAGATTTTTACTCGAGCGGCAGCTTTCTCAACGCGGACTGGTAGTTTCTCATCGCGAGCGGTCGCGAGCATACGCGACTACTCGCAATGAGAAACCTGACCTCCCCGCATTGTGAATCTCGCCGGGAGGTTTATTTTCCACGCTCGCGATCGGCAACTTGATGTTGCTGATCGCAAACGAGGAAAAAGTCTCGCCGGGATGTCATTTTGCTTGCTCGCGGTCGCCAACTGGACGTTGAGGACCGCGAGCAAGCAAAAAATGACCGCTGCACTAAGCTACGCTACGCGTGTTTGCACTGTGCTACGTGCAATTCGCATTGTGCGAAGTAGCGCAAACTACGCGAGCGTAGCGTAGAACTTTGCCCAGGGTTATAAATAAATAGAGTTAGCTAAGTTCCCGCGGGGGAAAGGGGATGGGGAGAGAAGAAGAGACAGACAGATAATATGGTTCATTTCAGCTAGGTGCGTCTGCTTCTAAGAACATTTGACTGTGCGCATCCTTCAGCTTGTGTATAACTGTAAGAGAAAACTGAACATGTGTAACACTACTCCAACTATCCACATGCTAACTCTGACTAACTATTTCCCTGATAAACAGTTATCTTACCCAATCAATCAATCAATCAAAACGAGCTTTATTCGATTTTAAACATTAAAATCATAAAAGCAGGCATAAAAACATTTCATCTAATATCTGGTATATGAAATTTGTTAAAATACATAAGATACAAACCAGTTCCTAAAAGTTCTTACAAGTTCATTTAAACAATAGACGGTTCCAGAAACATCAAAACAAGACTTATATTACTGTGCATAATGTATCCCAGCTCCCAACACAGTCATTCTAATATGATTAATATCTGACAATTAAATACAAAGAGATTTCCTAGTTCTAAGCACACTTTTTAGGAAACCCACCATGGAACCAGTATTTCCTAACATCTGTAAATATAAAAAAGCAGGGCGACATTGTCTCCATCCTCCTTGTTTTAGTAAAGGTGTTACCCATCTTCGCCTTTCATTAATATAAAATTTACAGAATAAAATTACATGTATTGTTGTTTGTGGAGAAATATTGTCACAAGGGCAACGACAGAGTTCCCTCGACCAGTTGTTTAAATCAGGAAAACTAATTAAACGATGAAAGATTCCAAATCGGAATCTTGTTAGTAGATATCTATCGTAACCCCCCAGAATACATGTCAGATACGGTTGAATAGCATAAGTTGCAATTATTATTTGATGCTGAACCACCGTAGATTTACTCATTTCCAAGGTTAACCGGTTTTCTTCCAGGTGGGTCATACAGATTTTTTTTAAATCCTTCCTGGTAATAGAATTCATTTTTTCAGGTAGAAAGTAAAACTCTGGGTGTCCAATATCCTGCATAAAGTTTTTTACATAATTTAGCCATGGGATCTTGGAAGCATTATCTAGTCTCATCGCATCAATTATTATTTCCCTGTTTAAGCCAGTGCTAACAGAGATCCATATTCTGTGCCAGAGCAGCACCGGTTATACCTTGATTAGATCAGAAATATATGATACACCTAGTTCACTGTGACAGTTAAAAACAGGGGCACTGACTGGGACCGCTAAAATGAATTTTAAAAAAGCGTTTTCTATATATTGAATCGATGTACAATCTTGAAAACCCCAGATGCCTGCCCCAAAATCAGCTATACTCACACATTTGGCTTGATACATTTTTAGAAGAATTTCTGGTGGCCTTCTCCCCAATTTTTTGGTAAAATTCATTAAGGCTGCGGTGGATTTCATAAACAGAAGGCTCCTAGCCTTAATTGCTTTTGCCCAGGAGCCAGTTCGATTAAAAAGGACCCCCAGATAACAAAAAGAGTTAACAGTTTCCACCCTACGCCCCCCGCATTGTAACTTCTATTCTTATTTTTCCCTGTCCCACATGACATGATAAAGCTTTTCTTAACATTAATTTTTAATCCAAGATTATCCATAAAGCTAGCATAAAAGGTGAGAGCCCTCTGTAAACCGATCTGGGTACGAGGCATAAGTACTGCATCATCGGCATAGAGGAGAGAGCATATAGGGCGGTTATTAACATGTGGTGAATCCCTAACATGTGACACCAACTCCTGCTCCAAGGCATTTGTATATAGTGTGAACAGGAGTGGTGCCAAAACACACCCTTGCCTTACACCCCTCTCCACTTTAAATGGCACAGTACACTCTCCCTTAAGTCCATAACGGACTTTTACAGTGGCACCACAATATAGCTGCCTTAAAAACTGGATTAAAACAGGATCCACCTTTAAATCACTAAGAACGCCCCACAGCTTATTATGAATAACGCAGTCAAATGCGGCTGTGAGATCAACAAATGCCAAGTAAAATTTTCCTGTTTTTGCCTGCGTATATTTTCCAAATACTAAGATTAAGAATTTGCTCGTTGACTCCTAAGCCAGATCTGAAACCATATTGTACGTCACTTAAAATACTTTCATCTTCCGCCCACACCTGCAACCGATCTAAAACAATCGTGCCCGCTACTTTCATAAGCGAATCTAACAAAGATATTGGGCGGTAGCAGCCAGGATTTTCCCGCTCCCCCTTCTTAAAAATAGGGACTATAATTGATTCTGACCATGTGCTTATAAATCCCTTTTCACAACATGCTTTTAGAACCCGAGTAAGAATGGGGCCCCACATCTCCAAGTTCGACTTAAAGAGATCAATTGGTACCCCATCCGGGCCAGCGGCCTTGCCACTCTTACTTGTATTTATGGCCATGATTACGTCATGCAAGGAAATATCAAAATCAATTGGCGTAAAATTCTGGTAGGTTCACTCAGTATCTTGGCTATGGACTGCTTTCTCAGTGGCCCCCGAGTACACACTTGAAAAAAAGTCCACCCACGTTTTTTCCGCTATCGCCACTTCAATTGATGGTACATCTAATCTATGATTGAGGAAAGGGGCATTCACGGCTAGCCAGAATTTAGAGCTGTCCCTACTTAATGAGGCTTCACTGAGATTCTTCCAGGCCTTTTCTTTTAACTCGATTATCCTGTTTTTCCTAGCTTCGTTATAAAGCTTTCTACAGGACCTAATCACCTCTTTATCCCTAGTTGATCTATGTAGGGCACTCTTTAGGTTAGAGTAACTTTTTGTACAATTATTATCAAACCATCCCTGTCTGGAGTTACGTGTACCTTTATTTTCTGCTTGCAACGTATTTTTTACAATTTCAGTAATGGAAGAAAAAGCCTTTAAAACGTTTTAATGTGATGGATTATCACTTAAACATATTAAAATTGGGTCTAATGCCTTTGTGACTATTTCTTTGCTTAATTTTATAGGGTCCCGGCTCGCCCAGCGAATCGCATAGCCGTTTATTTTTCCCAACTCTATATTTTGCACCCATGCTAATGTATTACAAGTTTTCCTTGCTAAACAGTTTGGAATTGCTATTTTCACACTTATAGCTAAATGGTCACTCATCACATTTTGGTGAATATTATACCCTTTTACATAACATGCATGTCGATTTGGTATAATAATAAAGTCTATAGTTGATTCAGCTCCTCTACCTATAAATGTATGACCAAACTCCACTCTTGGAGAACATAAGCTGTTTGAAAAACCAAAATCATGTTTATACATAATCTCATTAAACAGTTCACCTTTATCTGAGTGGAAAAAATGAAAAGGAGGGTCATCGTCTTCCAAAGTTAGTCCACATTTCCCTATTTCAGCCAATGGGCACAGACCAACGTTAAAATCCCCTCCCCAAATAGGGATAATTTCAGTCTCGCTTTTTAGTTTTAAATTACTAATGTCGTCGCTGAGCTTCCCTAATATAACCCCCAATTGCCCCTTTTCCACATTATTATAAAAATTGATCAGAACCAATGTACAATTTGCTACCGTATGTATTAAAACAATTTGATAATAAATTTCAGATCTAACCATCTCGACATTGTGTGCCCCTAGCAGGTTTGAGACATATACACATATTCCCCCTTGGATCTGCCACTCGCTGATTCAATAGCTGGTGTGTGGAATGTCTTGAATCCATTAATGTGTATTTCATCGATAACCCATGTCTCTTGTAAGCACAATATATCAACATTGCTAATAAAATTCAACCAGACCGGATCATTCACTTTATTCCTTAGGCCCGCTATATTCCAAAACAGGATTCTACATAGTCCCGTTGCTTGGTCGGTTATTTCAGTGTAATCTGCCTTAATGGAATCCTCACTATTAGGGTTATTTTCCCCCTCATCTTCTGGCTCATCATGAGTTGTGCCACACAGGGTAGATACACATGGGATTTCAACACCGTGATCGTTTCCGGTTTCAATTCCTGACGAGTTCTGGCGGATTGATAGTCAATCATTTTCATCCAAAGTGGTTAGCGGCCCAAATCTGTTTGACACTGCTAAATTATATAGTGGACCATCCAAGGCCTGTCTATAGAGCCCTTGATTTTCAGGTTTTTTCGGGCACGATGGCTGGTAAAAAAAGTCCAATGGATATACTTGAATACTAGTATTAATAGCGATCGAATTTTGTATTCTCAGTAAAATTTCCCCTACCAACGCAGGTGATCCTAACAAAAGGACAATGCAGTCGCCTTCAAAAAAAATTCTGTTATTTCCTATCCAATTAATTCTCCTCACCATCTTAAATTCCCCAAAAAGTGCTCTGGTCAGACCTATCCGATTACCCAGCCAGTGTATTGTCTTATTTCTTAGGGCATGCCAAGTTTCCGTTTCTGGCACAGGAAGAGAGGGAACATTGGCTAAAATAACAGTATACGGTACAGCAGCCGGTGGCAGGTTAAGTGTTGTTGCATTTTGCGTCACCCCGAGGGTATTGTTAATTATTGTACTAGTACTTTCCCCTCCTATCCGTCTTTCAGCTCTTTTGTGGCCAATCCCTCCCGTCTCATTTAATCTGTGCTCCCTACTCCCTAATGGGGGTCTATTTTCCGTGCTAACTGTTATAATCGGATGAGGTTCATATGGCTCACCCTGTTCAATTGCTCCTTGTGGACCCTTTACTGACCGGGGAATGGTTTTTAAAACACCCTTCTCGGGGCATATAGGCGTACCCAGTAACTTCTGAGTTTCTACAACCCTTTCTTGTGCGGCCTTATTCTGGGCTGCTAGGACTTTCTCCAAACCTACTTCTATTTTGTCCAATCTGCCTGCAAGAGTACTGATAGATTTTGTAACGAACTCCTTTAGGTCCTTAATGACCGAGGGCAGATTTACTGGCTCACATAGAGGTACATTACTACTTTTCCTCCCCCTCGGTACACCTACACTGCCTGTATCCCTCTGTGTTTTATTTTTGGCACCCTGCAATTTTCCCTGTAACTTTCTTGGGTGAGTTGTAATTAGTCTAGGAGTAGGAGTAGGAGTCGGTTGGGTTATATGTGTGCCTTCAACAGTTTTATCAGGTTTACTTAAAATTAGTGATTAACAAGACTTTTTTGGGGGGGTGAATGATCATTATCCAATTCCCCAAAAGGAATAGCATCGCAGATTTCCTGAATACAGCCATTTTTACGTTGCACTTTCGGAGGATCTTTCACAGCAGCCACTACATTCCTTGGCATGGTACTATCTGTTATTTTTTGTAATACTAACGGTGGATCCACAGTATCAATATTTAGTGTTTCTTCCACAGAGCTTATCTGCCTTCGATGTCACCAACTGCCCCTGTTAGGTAATTTAGCAGAGTCATATTAACTTTCCTGTGCTTACTTGGTGTTTTCAATATCTGACTCGCCACTTGCTTCCTTTTCCCCATAGTGCAGGTCAATTAATTACCTACTACTACAACTGTGGGTCTGAAACTCAAAGATCCCCAAGGGAGATCCACCAGTACACAGCCTATTTGCTAGCTTAACCACAAAAAATATAAAATGCAATATTCTCCTAACGTAAAGTCAAGATCTAAAGAGGATCTGAAGAGCAAAAGTGCAAAAGTGCAAATGTGCAAAAATGCAAAAGTGCAAATATGCAAAAGTGCAAATGCTACCACTGGGTTCCAATTGTCCTCAGATATTAAATAAATGAATAAATAACCATATTTCACAAACTATACATATACAATTTAAAACTATTAAAAATTCTGTTAGGAATACAAGCAAAGCGCTAAGTGCAAAGTACAAAAAGTTAAAAGAAATAAAACCTGGTACACGAGCTACAGGGACCTCTAAAATGCTAGTAGCAAGATATTAATGTGCAAAATAGCAAGTTGTTTAAAGTCACCTATAATTAGTAACACACGTGGCCTCCAACCAATTGTGTGCAGTTGGTCACTCGGGTAGGTGAATCACAGTACCTTTAAGTCCAATCTTATTTAGAGACACGACCCTAAATGTTCGGGAGGTGGCCCTGCCCTGCCTCTTCCTGGCACTGACGGGCAAGGACGGGCCTGGGCTTCGCCCGGTGCGCGCCCGCGTGCGTCCCGTGAAGCGGGTGCCGCGAGGCGTTAAATATGCCCCCCTGGGCGCACAGCAGTGATGTCGGTGCCTCCAGGCGCATACAGCAGGGCTCTCTGGGACTTGGAGTCCCCCCACAGGTCACTGGTCGGCGGCGATGCGGCTCCCGCGAAGCGGGTGCCGCGAGGCGTTAAATATGCCCCCCTGGGCACACAGCAGTGATGTCGGCGCCTCCAGGCGCGTACAGCAGGGCTCTCTGGGACTTGGAGTCCCCCACAGGTCACTGGTTGGCGGCGATGCGGCTCCCGCAAAGCGGGTGCCGCGAGGCGTTAAATATGCCCCCCTGGGCGCACAGCAGTGATGTCGGCGCCTCCAGGCGCGTACAGCAGGGCTCTCTGGGACTTGGAGTCCCCCCACAGGTCACTGGTCGGCGGCGATGCGGCTCCCGCGAAGCGGGTGCCGCGAGGCGTTAAATATGCCCCCCTGGGCGCACAGCAGTGATGTCGGCGCCTCCAGGCGCGTACAGCAGGGCTCTCTGGGACTTGGAGTCCCCCCACAGGTCACTGGTCGGCAGCGATGCGGATCCTAGATTCAGTCCTGGGACATCTCCTTGTGGCAGTTTGTCTGTCTTTGTCTAACTCCGTCTTTCAGATCAGTTTTTTTCCCTCTCTTGCGCTCAGTATCTGATGGGGAAAATAAGTGCTGGCGCTCCCACCGGCTGAAATTAAGCACGGGTTAGAAGACTGCTTGCCAGTCAAGGTGCTTCCCAAAACCATCTAGGCTATTGCTCCTCTTCTGAATAAGTATTTCTTATCTAAGTATGAAAGTTCTATGTAGAGCGTCTTTGAAGTACTTAAGAAAAAGCATTTCACAACATTGTCTCTCAATATCCTTCACAGGATCTACTTGCGTGTCTGGAGATCGCCGGTAGAGACAGCTGCAGGACTTCAATCAGGTAAGATTCACTGCTTTCTTCTTGAACAGGGTTTAAGGTTGAACAGGAGCGGACCACTAGAATCACTTCCTCTGGAAACATGGAGTTCAGAACAGATTTACTAAGTTCTTACTCTAGAAGCTGCCGACGAGATTAGAAAGATTACAGTTACGTGCGCAACAGTGCCAATGAGAAACACTGCCTACACGAGTGCGAGTGTAGAGAAAGGGCGGAAGGTAGCTGCTGGTTAGTTTGGAGAGTATAGTACGAGCGCAACAGCGCCAGAGAGAGACTCTACCTGCTCAAGTTGTGGAAGATGGGAGGAGAAGAGTATACTGAAGAGAATTAGTGAATTGGTCTAATGAGACTGCGCAGAAGCTTACTCAGAAACACTACTATGGGGCCGATTCCGATTCGGGCCGGAAATCTCTCCGACCGAGCCGGACCCAGAGAGATTTCCGACCGAATCGGACCCGTACAGCCTGACCGAACGAGTACGATGCGTCCGTATGCTATCGGACTCGAGTCGGTCGGACTCCCATTGAAGTCAATGGGACCCGGTCGTACAACACGTATGTGGGCTCCCATTGCCTCAATGGGTGCGAGGCGAACAAGGGCGCCCCCTACAGCGGGTACGCGGCAAAGCGACTCGCGCCGTACACGCACAGGTATGGGGACCCATGGGTTCCCCCTGTGTGCGACTCGCGTGGCTACGCGTACAAGGGGGTCCGACAAGGACCCCCGAAGTACGTCTCTGACTGCTCTTTCGAGCCGGGCGGCGCGTGTCGGTCGGACTGCTCGCGGCGCGCATCGTACTTACCCGGCCGGGGAACGTCTCCATTGCGCGGTGCGAGTCGTGTCCGAGCGAGTCGGTCAGTGCGGTTCGACCCGGGAACGAGTCGGTCGGAGCGGTTGGGACGCCCGAACGAGTCGGTCGTTGATTTCGCATCGTACTCGCTCGTCCGGACGCGCGTACGAATCGGTCGGGAAATAGGGCTCCGAATCGGATCCAGTTATGCCGAATCCGATTCGGTCCCCTACCGGCCGAGATCGGAATCAGCCCCTATGTGTTTAACCTACGAAGAAGCGTCGCGCAGACTCAAAGTCAGATGCTACTCAGTAGTCGCGCACGCTCAGCAATTATGGAAATCAGTTCTGTAGCTAATTTGAAGAGACATACCGAAGAAACTATGACAACGAATAGACGCCAGTACCCTAACTAGCTAGCGCGTCGAGAACACAACCACCCTTAGGTAATTCTTCAGTGAAGTGCGCGTTTGTTAATCAGCGCGCACCTGACATTCAAACACTGATGCTAAAGAACTAGACTGCAACACTAGGAGCTGAGTTGGCGGACATCTTGGAAGTCCAGCGCCGCCAACTCAGGCTCCATAAATGTCCTTTACAAAACCTTTTCCATAGCCTTCGGTTTTGGTAGCCAGATATACTGGCTATGATTGCGGGAATTCTTCGGCAGGTCCTGACACTCCTTTAGGCGTTGGCCGATAGCCACTGATGCTGCCTCCCCTTTAATATTTGCTAATATTGTGGCTGATACCTGGGCATAATTACCTAGTAATTTCAACCCTAAGTTCAGAGCAGGCTCTGCTCCGTACTCATTTTGTATTTGTCTTAATACATCTGGTATTACTGCTAAGGATGGTATACCATGAGTTCTGGTATATATGGCAGCAAAAACTGTACCCCAAGAGGTACAATCCTCTATCTGTGGTGTTATCCCCATGGGCAAGCAGATTGTCAGCATTCTGTGTTTCTCATAAGGGCTAGTATTCAGAAATACTGCTTCTAACTGTGTTATTTTCTGAGCTACCCAGAATGGCATTTGTTCACGTTTTGCGGGCATTTTACCCATTACTGCATGTAACGTTTGTGGCGTAATCTTAGTTGCTGTGTTTTGAACGTGAGCTGTATTTGTTGTTACCATTGCTGGCTGGACTGTAAGTGTCCTCATGACAAATTGCGTCATGTTTCTGTAAAGTTTTATTAATTCTTTGTGAAGTATGAGTAAGTCTGGTCCCGGCTTTGTTTCGATGTCAGGATGTGGTGTGTAGGCTGCTAATATTGGCCATGTTGCTCCCTCTCTTCCGAGCGGGCCGAGTCTTACTCTTCTTCTTGTATGGGTTAGGGCGCCTTTAAACCAGTATATATGTTCCTGGTATGTGAGCGGAACCTCAATGTCCTCATACAGACAATATTCCGCTGGTGGTTCATCTTCTGTGTAGTAATGAAAAGTTTTTGTTCTTGCATTCGCTGCTGGGAATGTATCCCATGAATAAAATACCTCTGTTCTGTATAATTCGTGTGCCTCAATCACAAAAGCTATTACGCCACCCCTAGGTGTTAAACCATGTGCAAGCAGTTTCAAGGTGACTGCGTTTCTAATGTTTGCTGCAATATGTATTGCGTTTCCATCTTCCTTGTCTTCCGAGAGCGGCAATGGCTGGTTTAGTGGGTCTAAGACCTCGCTAGTCATTGTGTTTAGAACACGAAATAACTTTTCAAGGGAACTAAGATAAGATGTTTTGCACAATTTTTAGGAACACTGTGTCCTTCAAGCTTGATTAACCAACAGCTAATAAATATAATTTTTCGCCTACTCAGCTGTGGCGGAGTTTGTGTGCCCTCCCACTCCAGACGTCTCTGGGGATTTGTGAGTAGAGGTTTCTGAGAATAGCACGACTGAACTACTCAGATTCTACTGTTAAATAGGTACCCAACCAATGTTGGCGGCACCATGTCGTGTAGTTCCTATAAAAAGTACACAGGATCTACGCGTTTAGACAACATACTCTGCAGGATTGGTGTCAGACTGACTCTGAACACCCCCAACGGGTATGTTGGCCCTTTTGTACCAACTAGCTCACAGTGCCACTAGAATCTCCTCTTACCAAGGAGAGAATAGTTCCTGGCAACCATCGAACATGACAACCCTGATCCCTCAGGACCGTGGAAACAATATACTACCTTTCGCTCAGTCACTTGCGCTTACTTAGTCTGTCTCAGAGAGATACACCGAATAAACAGGCTGGGCGTTTTTCAATAAGCATTTATTGAAAAGTTGTTATTCTGGTGTAAAATAAATGAGCTGCAACAACCGTTAGACAGTATATGATACAAATGATTAGCAGTACTATAAAGGTGAATGGATGGTATAGGTCTACCATCTTGCAATAATCATGAATACATTAGAGTATATAAAACACATGATAAAAAGATGCGTACTCCTACGACACCTCCCTAACTAGATGTACCTAAGTGTACCTAGCATGTATGTAGGTGTTAAGCCAAGAATCCCTCTAGGATTTAGTCAACCCCATTGCCTGAAGGGAGAGACTGTGGGACCCCGTCCTGGTCTTGAGTTGGACACACCGCGAGGGATGTTAGACCACTGCGAGCTGGAGTGTCTGCATGCAGGAACCTCAGCGTCTCTGGTCAGTGTGTCGGCCGGGAAGTCTCAGTGTCCTCTTTTTTATCTTAGCAAGATGTGATGTATATATACCCATAGGTCTCCCCAGGGGTCCTACCTTGCTGTGTTACTGTGTCGGCCTAAGGATGACGGGCATGAACTTTGTACATAGATTTTTATACAGGAGATGGTAGTCCTGCTGTGCTTCCAAGAATCCTCATGCATAATGTATGAGATTTCGAACTAGGGATAAACCTGCGTTCTGAATGTAGTGTAGTATCTAGGTAAAAGGTCAGTCCCTGTAAACCGTGACAAGTGTAATGTAGGGAAGAATATAGGTGAAGGGTAATGAAGCTACCGAGGCCTATATTATGGTACCTATATGGAATATAACAGCAGGCAGAGGCACAAGGATGGTTAAACAAGAAACTGCCCACTTTCTATAGGTCTTAGCTTTTGCTGGTTTCTGTTGCTGTAATCTTTCTCTATATCCACGTAATAAAAAATAGTAATCCATCAAAAATCAGGCAAATAATATCAAGAAATTCCCCCAAAAATGAAAAAATCTAATGAATCCAATAGAAATCCCTCGAAGCAAATCAAAGTATCTAAGATCCATAAAAAACCTGAAAAAGTGTTTTAAAAATCGAACTGCTCTAGGAAACCCCCAAAAAAAAAATCAAAGTAAAAATTATTGTCTTATTATAAACCAAAACTGATTCCCTTAAAAAAAACATAAACTCCAAATGCCCATAGGACATGTTCGTAGACAAAAACCTCGAATGTAAATAAAAAAAATGACTTGCAAAATACATTACATTTTGAATCATACACATACATAACAGGTAATCATCAAACTATAACTAACATTACGCAATTTACCATAACATAGGGGGTGATTATGATGGCGGTGCACCCGCCACCGGCAGGCTGCCGGTGGATGGTTCACCGCCATCGTAAGGCCATTTTCCACCCGCCAGATCAGGGTGGCGGGTGGTGTGCCTGGCGGGCAGAAAGCCCGTCTGCCACGGGTCCGACAGAGCAATCGTTATGATTGACTGTTGGACCCACCCCGCATCCACAAAATGGTGGCAGTGCCTAGCAGGCACCGCCCGCCAGATTTGGATGCTGCATCCCCGCCAGCCTGTCTATGGCGGTTCAACAGCCAGTGAAAGGCTGGTGGGGATGTACTTTGGGGGCCCGTTGCGGGCCCCCCTTGTGCAGGGGCATGTGGGATTTGCATAGGTGCCCCCCTACAGTTCCCTGCACCAGGTGGCAGGCACCGCGTGGTGCACATCATGCATTTTTACCATTGCAGCAGGGGCTGCAGCCAGCATCACCCGCCGCAATGGTAAACATGCACAATGCGACCACCACAGTGGCGGTCGCATTGTAATGTCATAGGTGGCAGTCCCAATTTCCGGGACGATGGCGGATGGACTGCAGTCCGTCCGCCATCGTAATGAGCCCCATAGTTATACATTACTAAAATAGTGTTAAAAGACAACTAACTTCCAGATCTCCCGCCTGAATTCCCCCTACCCTCAAAACCCTTAAAAAATCCTTAAAAAATTACCTACCTGTTCCAACGAACCTTACTGCGTCCTTGTTCCAGGGAAGTAGACTAAAAATAACACAAATAGATTACAAAATAGAAGGTGGTGGTAAAATAAGTCAGCTAAATGAAACTAAAAAAAGATTATTTCTCCAGATAAATGAATGGGAAAAATTGAAAAAATGTTGATTCAATGTTTGGAAAAAGGTAAAAAAATATTAATGTGTACAAAATTAAATATTAGTATAAAATACATAACATTTTTCAATATATATTAATAAAATATGTAAAAATAATATTAAAAATATGTATATGAAAAACTTATGTCACGTAAAAAATTTGGTGAACAATGGAAAAGAAAAGTTGAAAATGTACAACATAAATGTATATAAAAATAATTTGCATGTTTTTATTTAAGAAAAAATAATAAAAAAAAGTGTTATTTACTTAACTTTATATAATTGTTTTTTTTTACTTCAAGTATATATGATTAAAAAAAATTACAATAAATAAAAATTGAACGCACAAATACAAATAAAAAATGTGCAAAATGTCTTTATTTTACAAAAAAATGTAATATTAATAAAATTATTGGCTACAAACATGCAACTAACTATTTATTTGTTATTGCTAATCACCAACAAAATTAATAAAATAACAAAAACCATTTCTACTACAGACAAATAAACGTTAAATAAATGTTTTTGAATAAAATGATATAATTAAATGATCACACTCCGAAAATTGTTAGACACTAAAGGGGTAATATTTACTATCCCCACTCCAATCTATCCATATTGAGAGAAAGTGTTGGATACAGAAGTGATTAAACTTACTATTCCTACTCCATTTTTAACCAATTTGGGGATGGTGTTGGACACTAAAGGAATGACATTTACCATTCCACCCTCGGTTCTAACCGTACTGGTGAAGGTGTTGGCCACTAAAGGGGTCACATTTACTATTACTGATATAAACCAATTTGGGAATGATGGGGTCACATTTACTATTCCCACTCCAATTTAAAGCAATTTAGGGAAAGTGTTGAACACTACAAGGGTGACATTTACTGTTCCCACTCCAATCTAACCATATTGGTGGAAGGTGTTGGGCACTAAACAAGTGACATTTACTATTCCTACTCCAATCTAAACCAATGTGGGGAAGGTGTTGAACGATAAAGGGGCAAAATGTACTATTCCCCTCCAATCTAAAGCAATTTAGGGAAGCTGTTGAACACTACAGGGGTGACATTTACTGTTTCCACTGCAATCTAACCATATTGGGTCAAGGTGTTGGACACTAAAGGGATCACATTTACTATTCCCAATCTAAACCAATTTAGGAAAGATGTTGGACACTAAAGGGGTTACATTTACTATTCCCCTCCAATCTAAAGCAATTTGGGGAAGTTGTTGAACACTACAGGCATGACATTTCCTGTTCCCACTTCAACCTAACCATATTGGGGGAAGGCGTTGGACACTAAACGGGTGACATTTGCTATTCCTACTCCAATCTAAACCAATTTGTGGAAGGTGTTGGAATCTAAAGGGGTGAAATGTACTATTCACGCTCCAATATAAGCCAATTTAGGGAAGGCGTGGGTCACTAAAAAGCTGACATTTACTATACCCACTCTCATCTAAAGCAATTTGGGGAACTTGTTGAACACTACAAGGGTGACATTTACTGTTCCCACTCCAATCTAACCATATTGGTGGAAGGTGTTGGGCACTAAAGGAGTGACATTTACTATTCCTACTCCAATCTAAACCAATTTGGGGAAGGTGTTGAACGATAAAGGGGTGAAGTTTACTATTCGCACTCCAATCTAAACCGATTTAGGGAAGGCGTTGGACACTAAACAGCTGACATTTACTATTCCCACTCCAATCTAAAGCAATTTGGGGAAGGTGTTGGATATGAAAGCGGTGACATTTACAATTCCCACTCCAATCTAAACCAATGTGGGGAATGTGTTTCACACTAAATGGGTGATATTCACTAATCCCTTTCCAATCTAAACCAATATGGGGAAGGCGTTGGATACTAAACAGGTGACATTTACTATTCCCTCTCCAATGTAAACCAATTTGGGGAAGCTGTTGGACACTAAAGGGGTGACATTCATTTACTATTCCCACTCCAATCAAATGCTATTTGAAGATGGTGTTGGATGCTAAAGAGGTGAGATTTACAATATCCACTTCAAGATGAAAGATTTTACACAAGGTAATACAAATTACAAATTTTACATACACAATCGATACTTCATTATAACACATATTGTTTCATATAAAATTAACTAAAATGTTATTTAAAAACACACTAATCTAAACCTTTATATACATATTTAAATTTTAATATATAAATTAATATTTTAATGACTATTTAAAATTAGCATCTTGTAGAAAATATTTACTACCATTCATTAACTTTAAAGAATCAACAGGAAATAAAATCACGTATAAAAAATTAACAATCATACATTAAAAAAGTATTTCAATACATTTTATATTTAAAGAAATAAAATAACAAATAATTAAAAATAAAACTTTCAATCAAATAGTTTAAAAAGTTTTGAAAAAATCATATACACTTTTAAATTTTAACATGAATGTTTTCTAATTGTTCTACTTTATCAAAAATATTTTTATATGTCTTTAAATTTTATTCATATATTTAAATTATTTAATACCATTAATATATATTTTAATTAACATCAAAACAATGTAACAAAATAAATGTAAAAATTCTAAAATATTAATATGCACATCTTTCAATCAATCGATCAAAGCCATTCCTAGAGTGCACAGCTGCTTCATCGGAAGAGTCCCGGTGCTCGCTGCTTAAGAAGACTGACATCACGAAGCATCTATCATTGAAGACTAATCAATGTCAAAGAGGAAGGTTTTTAACTCTGTTTAGAAGATGGGGACTAAAGGAGCACTACGAAGATTGACTGGGGGGGTGTTCCACAACTTGGCATGTAGAACTATGAAGGAACTGCCTCACCTTCTGAGTTTAGAAAATGTTGAGACCTGCATCAGGAGTAGATTATTGGGCCTTAGTTATCTATGTTACTTATAGGGTAAAAGTTTGTTTCTCAGATAGAGTTGGTCCTTCCCCAGCAAACGCTCTAAACACCAATGTGAGGGCTTTGAATTTAATGCGCTTGGTGACTGGCAGCCAATATAACTGGTTCAGATGGGGGGGTAATAGACTGCCAGAGAGGAACTCTCAGGATAAGTCTTGCTGCTGCAGTCTTTCTATTAGAAAGGTGGGAAGGCCCAAAAATAGACTATTGACATAACCCAGATGGGAGGTAACCAGTGTGCGAACCAACCTTTTTAATATGTCCTCAGGTATAAGGTGCAGCAGCTTCCTTAGAGATTTCAGTTTGGAGAAATATACTGACAAAATCTGCTTAACTTGGGCAGGGAAGGAAAGGGTTGAGTCAAAGATTATACCAAGATTTCTGGCAGAGGCAGTGGGAACCGAGGGGGGGGGATGAGTTCCTCCGGCCACCAGAGGCTCGAGGAGGGAGGACCGCAAGGACTGAAGAAGAGAACTTCTGTTTTATCGGAGTTCAGCTTAAGGAAGTTTGCATCCATTCATCTCACCACTCCCTTAAAGCACTCCTTGAGTTTGTTGAGAGCAACCTTAAAATGTTTCTGAAATGAAAATAAGAGCTGGGACTCACCAGCATATGATACCACCTGCACACCTCAGGATTCAATCAGGCATGCCAAAGAAACCAGATATACATTGAGCAGAGTTGGGCTCAAAGCTGAGCCTTGTGGGACTCCATATTAAAGGGTTTTGGGGGAGATGAAAAAGGGTGAAGATGCACCCGTTGGAATCTGCCTTCCAAAAAGGATTTTATCCATGAGAGAGTCTTACCTTGAATGCGGTCTTGTTTTAGTCTTTCCAGAAGGATGGCATGCGAGACCTTATTGAACGCTGCAGACAGGTCCAGCAGAACCACCATGGCTGAACATCCACCATCTAAGTTCTCTTTAATAAATTGTGGGACCTCTAGTAACACAGATTTGGTACTAATGCCTGACCAAAAGCCTGACTGTGAATCATGAACAAGGGCATTTGTTTCCACAAAAGAGGATAACTGGTGGATTATCCGGTTTCTCAAGGATTTAAGATGGTGGGGGTAGAAGGGAGATAGGTCTGAAATTACTTAAGATGGTAGGGTCTGCATTTGCTTTCTTAAGGAGGGGCAAGAGGAGTGCTTGCTTCTAGTTGGCGGGAAATAAGCCAACTTCCAGGGATGTATTCCAAATTTTAATAAGCACCAGGTTAATGGTATGGGCCACCGCCCTAAGTATTTGGGGTGGACACGGATCCGCTGGGGAACCAGATTTATTTTTATCCAATTCATTTAAATAGACTTCCTCTGAAATTGTGAGAAAGTTGGTAAGAAGGGGCTTTCATATATGCAAGGGATTTGCCTGCACTCCATGAGTAGTGGATGCAGGAAAGGTATCAAAAAGTTTGTGAATTTTCTCATGGAAAAAAGGAGGTAAATCATTACAAAGTGCAATGGAAGAAACAACTGCTTTGTGATAGATCAGGAGAGAGGAATTACTTAACAATGTTTGACACTTCACAGGATTTATTAGTAGCTGCTGCTATAAGAGAAAGAAAACTGCTCCCTCATCACTCTACTAGATGATTTATGAAATGTACTGAGTGCAGCTTTATATATAACCTTGTTCTCATAATCATAAGACTTTCGCCAGTTGCATTGCATTTTTTTACTGTGGCTCTTCTCTTCCCTTAGTTCAGGGTAGAACCAGGGGACCTAAGGATTAGTCCATTTTACCACGTGTGCTTTCAGAAGTGCATGCGATCAAGGGTATGAGTGATCCACTGATTACCATTACAGTGGGAGATGTAGAGTTTAAAATCTGGGAGAAAGATTTCTCCACGTTTTTGTGCCAATTTCTTACCAACACTATGGGTATGTCTGGCTTCTTCTGGTGCAACAGCCCATGGAAGGTAAAAAGAATGATAAAATGATTCCACCAAACATGGAGCTCAGATGGAGCGACATGCAGATTGGGTGATAACATCAAACAGTTGGGAGAAACAACTGTTAGGGCAATAGGGTGATCTATATATCAATAGTCCTGAGGAGGAGAAAGTGGGAGCCAGTTTAAAACTGATAATGAGTTCCTCTAGATTTCAAATTTGCCTCAGTGAGGTAGAGAATACCTCAAAGGATTCTCTAAAAATGACAGCAACACCGCCTCCCATTTTATTACCTTCACCTTTAGTGCATGAAATGCGATATCCAGGTGGGATAGCTAATTCTAGTGCTGATGTTTCTTTCAACCAGGTCTCGGTTGAAAATGTAATATCCCAGGTATTGTCAGATAGTAAGCAGAGAATATCAGAAGAATGTTTGGAGAGTGATCTACAATTAATAGGAGAGGCCCTATAAGTGGGCCTAGCCAAGGAGAGGGTAAGACCGAAGCAGCTGGCAACTCCATCAGAGTATAGCGGATATCTGGTTCTACTAAAGATTCCCCCAGTGTGCCATTCACTATCAGGGCACAGGCCTCACAAGTACAATGATTGGAGATGACAAATTTGAGATTAAAAAACCTTGGGGCATATTATCAACGTGATTATCGCCGCTTTAGCGGGACTTTTTCCCGCTAAAGCGGCGATAATTCAATCGCCCTATTAGCAAGCTGTCGCTAACTGCTGTTAGCGACAGCTTCTAGGCGATAGCGACCGGGTTGGGTGCCGCTTTGCATGCCAGCGATATTTATCGCTAATGGCATGCAAAGTAGGCGTTCCCAACCTAAAGCGACTGGAAACAGTCGCTAAGGTCGCTATCGCCTATTAGCGAGGCAGGGGAGGTGATTAACGAACCAGCGCTAAACACGTTTAGCGCTGGTTTGTTAACGCCTGGTCCAGACCTGACTTAGCCATGTAATCCAATGGGAGGTGGATTACATGGCTAAATCCCCTCGCCCTATTAGCAAGCTAACACTGGTCACAGTGCGAATATCGCTTGTTTTCAAGCGATATTCACACTGTTCTCCAGGGTTTCTATCGCTTTGGAGATAAGCGTTGCTGATAGCACGCTATCTCCGCGATAGAAACCTGCGATAGCCGGCGATAATTATCCTAGCGCTAACTGCGCTTAGCGATAATTATCGCCGGTTATTGCTAATAGGCCCCCTTGGGAGTTAGGACAAGAGTTCCTCCCTCAAATAAGGTCTCACCTGAGGGGGGTGGGTGGGAAAATGGGCAACATGGCTGAAGCTGGGCGCAATCCAGACACGGACGGGCGCAGAAGGGCTTGCCTTTGGCACAACAACAGCGCCTGCTGTTCTTATTTGCTGCATGTCCATGGCATAGGCTACCATAAACAGAATAAGTATGAGATAAGTTGTCCCAACCTCTAGAGTGCTAACTGTCCAAAAATGGTGTCTCTGCGGAGGGACATGGAGCAAGAGAAAAGATGGTGTTCCTCTCCATATTAAAATTAACCTACTGATCTGTAAAAGTATTTGCCCCTCAAATTTTTCATAAAGTGCTTTTCGTGCAAAATTTCCCCCCTTACAGACAGTGCATACAATTAAGAACTTTAACTCCAGTTCAAAATCAGTCATCGATTAGAAAGCAACCCTCCTTAATAAGTTAAAATTATTAACTTACATTTTAAATTTAAAACATAAATCCTCCTCCTAGATAGACCCTGTGTCAAAAAGAATTATCAACGTCTATCACAAAAGCCACAAATAAAGGTGAATTAACCCTTCTTCACCTACAATATACTAGCTACATACATGGGAAAAAGTATGACCTCATCTGCCACTGTTAGTTCTTGCCAAGCAGCAGAAGGGATGCACAGAGGAGAAAAGAGCGACAAATAGCCTTTTATGATTGGTATGCTACCCTACATGAAGCAGAGCACTTACAAGCCACAGACCGAGATGGATACTTTAACAAATGCGCCCATCCAAAGATAATGGTAGACTATCGAGACGTCATGAAAATCACCATTTCTGAGAGAGAAATACTGGCCTCTATAAAAGCTGTTAGACTACATAAAGCTCAAGATCAGATGGATATAACGAAGGATCTTATAAACGTTTTTTTAGCACTTTTGACACCTTATCCTATTAGACTTTTCAACAGATTTCCAAAAAACACTGAAGTAATATCGACAATGTTTGAAGTTAGCATTTCATTAATCCTCAAAAGGGGAAGGGCCCTAAAATGTGTGTTTCTTATAGACCAAAAGCACTGTTAAATGGCGACACAATCTTTTTTTAATACAGGCCTAGAGACAGTCTTAACTGACCTTATCTACCCGGGCTAATAAGGCTTCATAAAGCATAGGTTGGCCCATTATAATATTAGACGTGTTTCAACCTGGTCAAAAAGTCTAAAAAGAATTCAATATCCACATTTCTTCTAGAACTAGATGTTGAAAAATACTTCTACCAGGTGAACTGGCATTGTTTATTTATAGTCATAGACAAAAGGTATTTTTGGACCAAAATGACCATGACAGTATACAAAATGCCTATCTTGAAAGTAATTGTAAATAGAGGGTCTATTCAAATGTGTTCACTGGGGCAAGGGAGGGTTGACTCTTTTTGCCGTTCTGTTTGCCATTAGTTTGGAGGAATTTTCATGCAGCCTAAGAGAAGGGACAGGGTTTAGGTGGCTTGAGATTCAAAATAAATATGCACAAATTAATGCTATTTGAAGATGATGTGCTCCTAAAGCTTATCAACACAAATGGGGGAAAGGAGGGAGAGACTGATGGCACAGGACATGCACCTGTCTCTTCACAGCATCTTTGCGGAAATGAAAGGTTTCTTAAAAAACTGCCCTCACCCACTAGGTAGTGGCATACTTCTAATGCAAGAATCTCCACTGGAATCCATCACTAAACGACAAACACTGCTAACATAATTTTAGAATGTGGCAGCTTTAACATTGAGTTATCTTAATCTGAAATCCTAAACCTACCATCAGACGTGGTTAATAAAAGTAAAGAGTAGGCCTTGTTTCACTGGGCTGCATGATATATCAAATATCTGGGAGTCAACGCCCCTCTAAATGTACCCCTATTAACCACCCTGAAAGAGAATATTCACAGATTGGCCACAATACCTATCTCTTGGCTAGTGAAAAACAATAACTTTTTGCAAAGACGTCCTCTGGGAATGTTTTGTATCCACACCTTACCTCACACTCGTAATAAAAGTCACATGCATTTAGATCCAATCATACCGACCACATCCACACCTTGAGTCTGCTAAGTATTGGCACAAAAAACCTATAGTTATTGAATTGATGATTGAAATTTATTAAAACAGTATATTTTTCAAAACATTACACAATAAAAACAATTCTATCAGAGAAATCACAATAAAGCACTTACAATGCATTCAATAATAAAACCAATTGATCCTAATAAAATACAAAAAATATTGCACGAGAGTTTAAAAACAGACAGTAACTTTTGTCATCAATTGCCACAATCAAAAAACAAGATTTAACCACATAAACCTTGATGCCTTACAAATCATAAACATCTAAGGTAATATTCAAACAGATGGATTTGTGGCTTCAATAAGAGCGTCGACGCGTTTCGAAGGTATGTTCACATAACACCTTCTTTTTCAAGACAATGGTAATGTTACTCCCGTTCTTTTTAAAAAAAAAAAATATGAGGCGAAGATAAACCAGTCTGCCCCAGAGTCATGCGGACTTTATAGTCCCAGAAGAATTTCCTATTAAGACGTCCCGGTTAGTCACTTTCTTATTCTGTAAACTCTGTACAAACTTCGGGCATCTGATTCACAGCGGCGGACTGGCCTTTTTAGAGATCACAGCAGGCGCGTAGGTCCTGTTATTGACTTCTATCAGAAAATTCCTCTATTCCTCGTGGGCAGTATTACAAAGGAACGTATCCTTCACATTATTCCTTAACAAGAACTCCTTTGAAATTCCTTTTTAAAGTGGAGCTTTTAGATTCTATCGAGCTCTTTCTGATATAAGGAAAACAACCGGCGGCGTGTCCATACGTCCGTCCTGGCGCCGTATTCAACTTGAATACGGCGCCAGGACGGACGTATGGACACGCCGCCGGTTGTTTTCCTTATATCAGAAAGAGCTCGATAGAATCTAAAAGCTCCACTTTAAAAGGAATTTCAAAGGAGTTCTTGTTAAGGAATAATGTGAAGGATACGTTCCTTGTAATACTGCCCACGAGGAATAGAGGAATTTTCTGATTGAAGTCAATAACAGGACCTACGCGCCTGCTGTGATCTCTAAAAAGGCCAGTCCGCCGCTGTGAATCAGATGCCCGAAGTTTGTACAGAGTTTACAGAATAAGAAAGTGACTAACCGGGACGTCTTAATAGGAAATTCTTCTGGGACTATAAAGTCCGCATGACTCTGGGGCAGACTGGTTTATCTTCGCCTCATATTTAAAAAAAAAAAAGAACGGGAGTAACATTACCATTGTCTTGAAAAAGAAGGTGTTATGTGAACATACCTTCGAAACGCGTCGACGCTCTTATTGAAGCCACAAATCCATCTGTTTGAATATTACCTTAGATGTTTATGATTTGTAAGGCCTCAAGGTTTATGTGGTTAAATCTTGTTTTTTGATTGTGGCAATTGATGACAAAAGTTACTGTCTGTTTTTAAACTCTTGTGCAATATTTTTGTATTTTATTAGGATCAATTGGTTTTATTATTGAATGCATTGTAAGTGCTTTATTGTGATTTCTCTGATAGAATTGTTTTTATTGTGTAATGTTTTGAAAATATACTGTTTTAATAAATTTCAATCATCAATTCAATAACTATAGGTTTTTTGCGCCAATACTTAGCAGACTCAAGGTGTGGATGTGGTCGGTATGATTGGATCTAAATGCATGTGACTTTTATTACGAGTGTGAGGTAAGGTGTGGATACAAAACATTCCCAGAGGACGTCTTTGCAAAAAGTTCTTGTTTGAACCCCAGTCCTTTGGGTTACCAAGGGTTCCTCTCTCTTTTTTATTTATTAGTGAAAAACAATGCCATTAAAGATAATATTCTAATATGAAAGCTGTAGTGTTTCTTGCTCTACAATACAATACAATACAGTAATACAATATAATGTATAACGCGCACTGCTGCATTCAAAGAGGCGTCCTGGCGCCAGCGGCTTAAAGGTGGAACAGGCAACTAATAGAACCAGAGAACAGAATGCTTACACATCAAAGAGGTAGGTCTTCAGAAGCTTATGAAAAACTGGTTTGGTAGGTGCGAAGAGTCGAAGGCAATGAGTTCCAGAGATTGGCAGTCAAGACGGAAAAATAGTGACTGCCTCTTCTTGCCTTGTGGACCCTGAGAACACGTAAAGGTTTTGGTCTATTGTAGGACAGTGATCTCCCCTGTTGGAAGAGAAGCAGTCATCTTCTTAAATAAAGGGCCTTTTTGCTTGCAAGCTCTAAAAGTGAACATTAGATCTTTGAATTTTACACGGTGATTACGCTAAATTGCACACCTAATGTTCCCTACTAAGTATAGCGTAAGCGATCGATCTTTTATTTACCTACTAAAAGTGGTTGAGGGGAGGAAACAGCTCAGACAGATATCAGCAAAGTTGTCATGCCTGAAAAGACCACCAACTCCAGAGTGCAGTTTGAATATTTATTATAAGGCCAAAAACAATTGGATGTAAATACATCTCAATAGCAAAGAATAGAGGTACAGAAAAATTAATACAGAGCCAAGTTTACGAATATAAGTAATTCGGCCCAAAACACGGATGATTATAAATTCCAAAATCACAACGCAACACTGAATAGATGCGATATTCAGTTCTCGGCTCATTGAAAGAAATCAAAAGCTTTCCCTACACTGCTCTACATGAGGGCCCTTCCTGTCTCTCTTCTATCATTCCCCAACGGTGTCAGCACGTGTCGACTTCCTAAGAAGTACTCACGTCAAATGTGTTGTTTTAGCTTATGGCTATGGAGCTTGCTCTAAGATGCTCCTTCTCCTCCGAAAGCTAGCAGAAGTCTGGTCTCGCTGTCCCTGCGCATCATACAAAAGATGGGATTCAACCCACAATACGTCATTCTTCTTAAAACTTTCCATTGCACCTCTATGCAGTAGCTTTTTTTTTTTTCTTTCATGGCACAAATTTAATTAGTGATATCTTCTTTCCAGTGGCCTTGGCTTTCAGACAGACCAGATACGCAAGGCATCCTCCCTTCTCGCTTCCCAGCTGTCTTCAAAGACATTCCGGGCCTCTCCTTAACTCTGAAAATAATGATGTGTGTCTTTCACCTGCAGTAGGATGAGAACAATCTAGTTTCGAACACAACAGCATTTTATTATTTATTTCTCAAGAGCAAGGGGAATCGAAACTTAAGAC
Source organism: Calotriton arnoldi (assembly GCA_963921515.1). NCBI lineage: Eukaryota > Metazoa > Chordata > Amphibia > Caudata > Salamandridae > Calotriton > Calotriton arnoldi. Next base: position 41,863 of record CAWUFW010012614.1, read on the forward strand.
ATTGGGCCTATAATTCAGGCAACTTAAACTAACCACAATTGCGGTGTATAGAAATAATATCGTCCTGCACATTATGCATGAAGGAATCGTAATACATACAAAGTTCTACTTAAATGCGTTCACTAGTTTTCAACATCAAATGATTCAAATAAATGTTTCTTAATAGTCATAAAACACTGCAAACAATACGAATACATGAGAGTGCGGTTAAACCATGAGTATAGTGCACTCATACAAAATAGAGTGCTATCAGCGCTCTATCAGTTCCCCCCTCTTATGACTAGTGTCATAACACCAACTTTCTATTCTTCTGTAGTTTTTCTCCTTGTAGAAGAGACCGACCTAAACAGAAGCTGTAGCTTGCCGTCCCTGTCTGAATCGTTCTAACCCCTTAAGGTGCTGGTAATGACTGTCCTGCAGTCGTTCAAGTTGGAGCTCTCGCTTTCTCAAAACAGGCTCCTGATGTCGTGCCCTTTGCCATTTGTAAGCCTTGATGGCTCCTAGTAGGACAATTATACAAATGACAGCTATTATAATAGGCTTCAAGATATATCCCAGTATTCCTTGTCCCAAACTTCCGAACCAACTGCCAACTTCTGTGGAGAAGTGTGGCTCAATGGTTAGAGCGGCAGACCCTGATGCAGAGATCTGGCCCGGGACCACGGTTCAATTCCCACCTCGGCGGGTCTTGGGCTCAATTTCCTCAGACCTGATAATTCTCACCTCAGTGCCTATTCTAATCATGGGTCCGACTCTGGGCAATAGCTTACTTAATCTCCACAATGGCCCCACCAGCACTGGGATGCCTGGCTTCACCTTGGGGGTGCCCAGGAGTGGACATTTCACAGGGAAAAGCCAGGAAGGGTTCCACAGCGGTATGCGTACAGCGCCACAACACCCCGGCTGGGGTAGCAGTGCACTTTACAAGTACAAATTTCATTTCATTTCATTTCATCTTGCCAAATCCTTTCCCCACTTGTTCCCAGAGTCCTTCGGCAGCCATCTCACTTAGTTCTTGGTGTATATCTGAAATATTGTTGATATATTTCCTTATATCCCGACTGTTGTCAGGAATATAAGTACAACATTGTTGAACTTTCAATAATTTGCAGACTCCTCCGGCTTTCGCTAGCAGCACATCTAGAGCAAGACGGTTTTGCAAAACCATAGCCCTTACCGAAACCATCTCCCCATCTACAAGTAACAAAATCTGAGCTGTATTTATTGAGAGCGTATCCACTAATGTTGCCAGCTTTCTGATTTTCAAATCATTCAGAATCACACCCATACTCGGTATCATAGCCCCAAAAATGTCTCCAATCACTTCTCCTGCGCTCACACTACGTTTTCCTCTGTAAGGTCCTTTTCTTTCTAGGGGCCATAAATCATTCACATGAAAAATCTTGGGAAATACCACAGCCAAATAACAAGTGCCATACCAATTTTTGGGCAACTTCACATAGGCATTCTTTCCACACACAGAATACACATTGGGCACTATTGTTATTTTGTCCAATAATGCTTTTCTAATTGATTCTTCGATCAAGAAGATGTGCTCACAATCACTTTCACCCACAAATATCTTATCGTAGTATGTGGTCGGGTGTCTAATACACAACTTCCCCTTCTGTTGGAAATCTAATGCTATGGGTCCAAAACTCCCCTTTGCTTTATGATCTAATTCTTCTTTAGTCCATGGGGTAACCTTGTGCTTTGGATCTGGTCTAAATAGAGTCTGTCTATGCCGATCTTCTATCTGATCTATAAATTTCTTTTCAATGTCAGTTAACATACAGGTTAAATTGTGTCTATGGGCATAGGACGTATCTGACGTAATGGTAGGCACGAAATACTTTGACATTCGCTCTACTTCCTTATAATAATCATATTTATTCATGTATTTAAGAACTGGGACTTCCGAGAGTACCACATCATAATTTGAGAAATAGTACTCGAAGTGTGCCTTGCTATAAAACATGCTCAATAACACACTACATGTAATGCCATAGGTCAAAGCAAATGATGGTATTGAATGCCTTCTTCTACTGAGGCTGGTAATTGCATACACACATAGCAATGCTTTGCTTCCATGGTATCCACATACTCATACAATAATCGAGCATACGCATTCAAAGTGAAATCACCCTTTGACAAATCAACATGTAATCTACGACTGGTTTACTTAATCATTTCTAGATCCCTTGGGGATGCATGCTCATCTATCTCAGAGATTGGTGTAGTGAGTGTTGCCTGTACCCTATTCTGTCCGATATCCTGAGATCCAACTAGAGATGTAACGATCACCACAGTTATAACAATAAACACCACTACAATGAGGGTGCCAATGATGCACCTCTGTTTGCATGTTGATTTTTCGGACACCATGGTTTCTACTGATCCGTTCCGAAGCACAAAAGGGAAAACACAGTCTCTTTCTGTTTTCTTTGTTCTCACTTCTCTCCTCTCGTGCAATTAATGTCCAAGTTCATTCGATTGATACTAAACCTATTGAAGAGATGTAGTCAGCCCTATTCTTCACTCCATCATCTACTAGAAAGTCCCTAATTTTAAATCTTCTTAAACTGGGGTCTAAGTTATCTTCTTTCTAAGGCCTAATGCTTTCTTTGGTCATAATTCAAGCTTCATCGTTAATGATATTTGATCCAAGTATTTCGGGGACAAATTGCAGAATCTCTGCACAAATTTCTCCTAATTCTTGCGCGGTGAGCTGTCGGCCAAATGAAGGGAAGATAACCTGATTGATGATCAGGTAATGCAGTCCACTCAGCCTTGGAGGATTTGGCACTTGCAGAGTTAGCATTCCAAACGCTTCAACGCCGGGGACCAGCAACCGTATTTCAATCGAGAGGGTGTCCCCTCCGTAGCTCACCGTACCAGCTCCCAACCGCCTGGATTTTGCTGGGCTCTGCATCTGCAGCCAGGTATGTCCACTCAGGGGATGCGTATCTTCGAGACGCTATTCTTTCTCTTCTGGAGCATCTCAGACCATCCGGTCTTTCTTCAGCGTCACTTTGATCTGATTCAGATGCTTCAGGAATCGGAGCGAGATTTTTCTCAGATGCGAGCCTTATATTCAGCCTTTCTTTTCTTGCTGGCCACTTTTCCGCTCTAGCATCTGCTCTCCTCTCTTCCTCTTGATCTGATCCTTTTGCAATAGACCACTCACCTTGATCTGGTGCAAAGTTCACATCTGCAATCTCATCTATTTCAGGATCTGGGCTCAATTCAGGAGCACTCAGATCTCTTCTCTCGTGCTCACTTGGCTGTTCCGTTTCATCCGAAACTCTTACAGCTGGGCCTGTGTCTTCGTCGTTGTCTGTGGCAGGTTTACACAGGTTTCTCGGAACCAGGGGACTCTTTTCCTCCGCAGGTGCTTGAACTCGTCGAGTGTGGGAAGCGTGTATCCAGTTCGGCAATCCTCCACACTTCACAGCGGTACTTGTGACCAATATCACCTGATATGGTCCTCGCCAGCGAGCGTCAAGACAACTCTTCCTCACGTGCTTGTGAACTAGTACCCAATCACCTGGATTAAGATCATGCAGCAGGTCTCTCGAGGTGGATGCAGTCGCAGCCTCGACCTGGTGGGATACAGAAGTAACCACATCAGCCAGTCCTTTACAATAATCCAACACTAAATCATCAGTGATGTTTATCAATGCTGTGGCTGGCACCATAGGCAAACGGGTAGCTCTTCCAGTCAAAATTTTGTGGGGAGAAAGCCCTGTTCTCCTATCAGGGGTGCTACGCAGACTCATGAGCACCAGAGGCAGCGCATCTGGCCATTTCAATGAAGTTGACGAACACACCTTTGCCACTCTTGACTTGATGGTGCCATTAGCAGTTAAGAGGTTGGGCGTGCGCCAAGTGAAGAAGTCCAAGGAATCAGTACTTAGTTTTCAAGTAAATCTTTATTTGTAATCAGATAATTCACTTGAAATTGGTGATTTTACGGTCAGCCAACGCGTTTCGTTCTCAGGTGAGAACTTCGTCAGGGCTTAGTGGATGTGTGTCCTTAAGGTGAAATAAGGTTTATTGAGAATTACCACTCCTAAAGTACAGTGGAAGCAGTGCAGACTAGCTCCAACTAGACCTCCTGCTCAGAACATGAGTAAGTGATCCATCAATACAGTTGGTGTTCCAGGCAGTAACTCTGGAGACACTATGGGTATCACAGGGCGTCGATCGGCCTTAGAAGTGATTCTTGAATAAGCTGTCCTCCTGCCACGATGAGCTCATCAACTGGATTGATGGATCACTTACTCATGTTCTGAGCAGGAGGTCTAGTTGGAGCTAGTCTGCACTGCTTCCACTGTACTTTAGAAGTGGTAATTCTCAATAAACCGCGTTGGCTGACCGTAAAATCACCAATTTCAAGTGAATTATCTGATTACAAATAAAGACTTACTTGAAAACTAAGTACTGATTCCTTGGACTTCTCCACTTGGCGCACTCCCAACCTCTTAACTGCTTATGATCTGACTTACAGAGTCATCAATTGACGGCTGATGCCAGGGCTTGTTGCGCAAGAACATTTGATATAAATGAAACTAATGTGAGGTGCAGAAACAACGGTCCGCCATCAAAGTATCTCTGCTAACTTTGATGGTGCCATTAACCTGCTCTACAAGACCTGAAGCCTCTGGCCTGTAGCTACAATGCAGTTTCTGATCAATGTGCAAAGCAGAGCACAACAATTTCATGATTTCACTATGGAAATGAGTCCCTCTATCTGTCTCGACTGATGTCGGAAATCCATATCTCGGGATCAATTCTCTTAACAACAACTTGGCTACTGTGAGACTGTCACATCGTCTAGTTGGATATGCTTCCACCCAACGCGAAAAGATACACACCACCACCAAAACATATCTCAACCTGTTGCAGCTCGGCATCTCAATAAAATCCACTTGTATCCTATTGAAGGGACCTCCAGATCTTCCAATGTGACTCAGTGCAACCACAGTTCTCTTTCCAACATTCATTTGTTGACAAGTAACACACCTGTGACATACCGCTTCAGCCCACACACGAAAGCGTGGATTAAACCACGTCTGCCTAAACACTCGCACCATAGCATCTCTTCCCAGATGGAGTGCTCCGTGAATTTGCCTTGCCATTGGGCTCAGAAGCCAATTGGGTAATACTGCTCTCTCATCTGTGGACACCCAAATGCCATTGTCTCTTTTTGAACAACCTCCTCTGACCCATGAAGCAGCTTCCTCTTCTGGGACTTCATCATGCAACCGCTTCACCTCATCCCAAGTATCGGCTATAGCTAACATCATGCTGAGCTCAGTCTCTTCTGTGCTCTCGCCTATATATTCTCCATTAAAAATACAAGCATGTTCAGCGCAAAATCGTGCTACTTCATCTGCATAATTGTTGCCCTTAGTGACAAAGTCTTCTCCTTTTCCATGAGCTGCACATTTAACAACTGCTATCTCTTTGGGCTTTTGCAAAGCGTCCAATAGTTGGCGCACATACTCGCCGTTACGTATAGGTGACCTTGAGGACGTTAGAAACCCCCTCTGTGACCATAACTACCCAAAGTCATGAACTACCCCAAATCTGTATTGTGTCTGTCAGTATACACAGTCACTCGAATATCAGCTGCAATGATACAGGCACGTGTCAAAGCGACAATTTCGTCCACCTGAGCAGAGAATACTGTATTTAAACAGGCAGCTTCCACTTCTCCCATGATGGTGCACACAGGAAACGCTGCTCTAAAATACCCTTCATTGTCTCTTAAGCATGAACCATCAACAAAAAGGATCAAATCAGATTGGGGCAAAGGTTCATCGACAATATCAGGTCTGGGTTTGGTAGATAGGTCAGTAACATCTAGGCAGTCATGCTCTTCACAATCCTCATCTCCCTCCTCTTCCGGAACAGGTAACAATGTAGCAGGGTTCAGGGTGGTACAACGTCTCAGGGTAACATTTTCAGCGGCCAAGATAACCTGCTCATACTTGGTAAGTCTGTTGTTGGTCAGATACTGTGTTTTCGTTCTCGTCATCAACAATTCTACTGAATGGGGCACATAAACAATGAGCGGATAACCCATCACTATGCTTTCACATCTTTCAATGCTGACACCGGTTGCAGCAACGGATTTCAGACATCCGGGCAACGCAGAAGCTACAGGATCTAATGTAGCTGAGAAGTAAGCTACTGGTCTATGGACACCCCCATGTGTCTGTACAAGGACTGCTAATGCACATCCCTCCTTTTCACAGCAAAAGAGCGAAAACGCTTTGTTATAATCCGGCATTCCGAGAGCTGGAGCATGACAGATACTTTCCTTCAGCTCACGGAAGGCTTTCAAGCACTCGTCATCCCATGGTACCGGATCACTAACATCCTTTCGAGTCAGTTTCAACAGAGGCTTTGCTTGCAAGGAAAAATTTGGGATCCACTGTCGACAATAGCCGACCATTCCCAAAAACATGCAGACTTCTTTTTGTGTTTTCGGAGTTCCCATTTGCAGAATCGTCTCTATGCGATCTGGTGACACCCTTCGTTTTCCTTTCTCAATCCGGTGACCTAGGTACTGAACTTCAGACAAACAATACTGCAATTTGTTTGGAGATACTTTGTGTCCATTCTCTGCCAAATGATTCAGCAACGCCACAGTGTAAATCCTGCAAGCATCCTCAGTCTCTGATGCGACCAAAAGGTCATCTATATATTGCACTAAAACTTAGTCTTGGGGCATCACCAGTCCTTCAAGATTCTTTTTCAGACTTTGACTAAAAATGGAGGGGCTTTCTGTATACCCCTGAAGAATTCTTTCCCATGTTAACACACGATCGTCCATCCTAAACACAAATAAAAACTGACTTTCTTCATGCAATGGTATGGAGAAAAATGCATGACACAAATCTATCACTGTAAACCATTCTGCTTTGCATGGTATCTGGAATAGAATAATAGCTGGATTCAGTACCACAGGACAACATGGGATCACAATTTCATTAACCCGACACAGATCCTGCACTATCCTGTACTTGCCACTTGGCTTCTGCAGTCCCATGATAGGTGAGTTGCAGGGACTTCCTCTTATCTCCTTAAGAATACCTTGGGCAATCATAGTCTCAATCACAGGTCTTATTCCGGCCACAGTTTCTGGAGTCAATTTATATTGTGGCGTTCGTGGGAATTCAGCATTGGGTTTGACCTGTATCTTAACTGGCTCAACCCCTCTCATCAGGCCTACATCCTCGCCCGTAAAATCCCACACTTTCAGATCAACTGAGTCTCTCAAGTCATGTGGCAATTCTGCTATTGTGAGCACCACAAACATTTCTGCACACAGACTCATGTTAGCCATTTTAAAATCAGCATCATCATCATATGTGTGCAATTCCACACCTCTCGGAGTGCACGATATAGTACAATTGAGCTTGCACAGAAGGTCTCGTCCCAAAAGACAGACCGGACTTGAATTGCACACTACAAATTGGTGTTTATCCCGAAATGGTCCTATTCTCATGGGTAATTTGTTTGTCAAGGGGTTAGTCATTTTCTGATTACTAACCCCCACTACTTGAATTGATTGTCCCGAAAGAGTTAAATTTGGGACTACTTCAGTTCTCACCGTGGAGCGAGCAGCTCCAGTGTCTAATAAGAAGGTAACAGGATATCCATTCACATCTGCATCTACAAACGGCCCACTCTGATCTACTTCTAGGATCGCATCTAAGGTGCATTCCTCGTGCACCCCCTGTGACACTCTTGTAAATCTTGATTTTGATCAAATCTATCTCGTATTTCAAAATAAGGCATCTGATGGTATAACTGATTATGCATGGGTATCCTAGGAGGTTGAGGTACTTGCACTTGCGGCTCATATCCTCCTCCATACATAGACCTGGGTCTTGTCACAGTATTGACAGTCTCGGACAGATGTCCCTCTCCTTCCATCTGTATCTGATTTGCTGGATTCGATCTACACTCGCACTTCCAATGCCCGATTGTGTGACAATAATGGCAGGCAGTGACCCTTTTCTGTTGGGCCACCCATTCACTTACACCTGGATCCATTCCTCTTCCTCTACCCTGACCAGGTTGGGTCACCATCTGTTGTCCCATTCCTCTTCACCTCCACTACCTCCTCCAATCCCCTGCGTCATATCAGCGTTTCTCAACTGCACCAACATCAACTTGTCCTTCAATTTCTTCTGTGTCGACTCCACTTGATCACTGCAATATTTAGCATAACGCAGAATCTCATCCACCGACTTATTCTGCCAACATATCAAGTGCTGCTGTATCATCAAACTAATATCAGATTTCAGTCCCAACACAAACTTCGAGACAAATTGTCCCATATCTTTCTGTTCAATTGTATCCAATCCACTAAGCTGCTTAAAAGCTAACAACAATTGTTTGTAATAATCATGTACTGATTCCTTAGAGTCTTGAGTTGTGCGATCAATCTTCAACCAATCAACAATCTGAGGAGCTACTTTCGATTGCAACCATGTAATCACTTGCTCGTATTTTCTCATTACATCAGGTGAAGGACCATGAGTCACTGAATCTCTAGGTGGCTCTGCAGTAGGCCACTCAATGGCAATCTTACATGCCGCCCAAAAATCCACCGGCACTACTATATCAAACAAGGTGTTTTAATCAATCCACAATACTTTCGAAATCTTCACAAACCGATCTATTTGCTTGTACCACTCAGCAGGTTTTTCCCTCAGCCGAGGAAAATCATTCGTAAATGCTGCTAAATCACCCCTGCTCCATGGCACATGTACATACCCTCCATTCTGTACCTCCCTGAGGGGGAAATTTCCTGCGGCTCCCGTCCCTCCACCCGGAGGTGGAGTATCTCCTATTCCAGTCTTGAAGCTTTGCTTTTTGGCCCATCTTTCTTTCCATCTGTCTAATTCTTTCCATGTCTGCATCCCTATCACTAGTTCTCTAATTTGTGCTTTTAATCCAATCGTTCGCTTCTCTTCCAAATCCTTATCTATGTAATTTAATCTACAAGAACCCTGTATCAGCTTGGTCTTTGACAAATCAACCTCATACCTTTGTGCCAAAAGCAACAATGCATCGTAAGCTCATTTGGCCTTTCTTGTCATGTCCTTTGCTACGAACAATAGTTTGCTCGAGTCATAAGTCTCAATTCTGTTCAGAGGTAGATTACCTTCAATCACCTCGTCTAGTTCTGCCTTTAATCGTACCACATCTAGCATTGGGGCTTTTATTGCACTTTTCAACACTTTCTGAATTTCCTCATTTCTTGTATCTTCCCTGTCACAGCTTTGGGTTCTCTTAGGGACTACACCCTCTTCTATCTTTGAAGCTGGGCGTCTATCTCTTTCCAAGCTTCGACTTCTCCAATGGTCACCTGCACAAATGACCTGTGTCTCAAACAGTACTCTAGGCGCTTCTTGTCTCTTGCTTATCTCTTCCCTCAGCATCATTGACTCTCTCACTGGTTGAACCCACATTCGAAGGTCAGACCTAGAATTCGCTAGAGCTCCTGTCCGTCTTTGTTCTGACCCACTATCCATTCTTGATGGATCAGCTGTAGCTAGCAGTGGAGTACTAGATTCCACTGGCATCCTACTTAAACCTGCCCCACTCATTGCAAGGGTCCCTCCAGACATGGTCTCTTCCCCTTCACATATTTGCTGTTTACTGTCATCGGTTCTTTCTCTAGGATTATATATCGAAACCACCAGCCCTATTGTGACTGGTACAACAAAGCATCTGGTAACTGCATGTTTCCTGCAGGTTGTACTGGCTCAGGGCCTGGATACCTCATTCCTTCAGACCCTCCCGGAAGGTGTATCATTGTAATCTTGCCTCTTACTCCTGCCAATTGTTCCTCTGAACCCAGTTGTCCCACACCTAAAAGCTCTTCTGATGGGCGCAACCTCTCTGTCTCTGATCTAGAGTCGCACGGTGGAGGACGATCCACTAGCAATCTATCGAGAAAGCTGTCATCTGTATCACTGTCCTCCTCTGTCGTCTTTTTCCCTTCAGCCCCCTCTTTTAACGTAAGGGATGGGTACAAGCATTCTCCCTCTATGGTGTCTACTCTCCATCTTTTCAACTGGGCATCCCATCTAGCATCCTGATATGCCTTGATTGCTTTCCTCATTCTTCCTCGTGAAGCCTCTCTCCTTTTCGCTAGAGCAGCTCTCATCCATGCATCTAATGCCTCAAATTGTGTGGGTCTAGGGGGAGGTTTCAGTGCATTCATCACCCCCTCAACTGGGTCAGCACTTCCATACGAAAAGACCCATAACGAGGAAAGCCAATTCACCCTCTTTCTCTGTAATTTTATGCCAATTCTGAAGCCACAGTATAGTATGAAGTCCTACATTCGTTGCCATGTAATGTGCCGGTGTGTCTTCTGGCGGAGCTTCTTCTCCTATCCGAGTCACTACCCCTGTGTCGCCTCTACACAAATCTCGCAATACCCTAAAGCATCTCATTGTAAAATCGATCAATTGCAAGCCCAAAATACGCTGTTCCACTGCAAATGAACTTCCACCAATCCCAGCGCGGCGTTACACCAACCAAACTATCACAGCGCGGCGCACCCTGACGTCACTTCTCACTCCTTGCAGTGGCTCACCCGCCTTTACACTTTCACCGCAAACTCGCTTACACACATTCGCACCACAAGTAACTGTATATCCAAAAGTTATTAAACCAAGTAACTGTTCCTACACAATTACAATAACTTACAGTCACATAAAACAAGTAATTGTCTGTCCCTAAAGATCGATAGAACACTCTCACAAGAACATTCAGCCGTTGTGACCCCCCGACCTGCGTTGGTCACTCAATCACCATAGTCCATCCCCGGTACCTGAGGCTTTCTACCGCGACCTATTCCTCATTCAAACAAAGTTCCCTAACACAAGTGGATCGTCGATAGTGCTTCACAACACCCACATTTGATCAGACAATTACAATACAAAACTATCCCGGGATCTTGGACTTCTCTTGAGTCCGCTCACCAAAACTTCCTGCTCCGCACGTGTCCGGACCAGTAAACCAAAAACCACATTCACTCAACATACATCCCAACTCTGCAAGACATCACCCACTTACTCATCACCGCAATTTAACACCACAATTCCTTTCATACTCAAGCCACCACTGTTTCCGCCGCACCATCAACATCCGCCGGACTCCGCCGTCTTCCACTACACTTCAGGGCTCTTCGACTTCAACCCTACCCCTGAGTACTCCCCTCACCTTAGAGGTAAACCACTTTAGAGGTAAACCATCCTCTGCTACCATTTGATTACGCTAAATTGCACACCTAAAGTTCCCTACTAAGTACAGCGTAAGCGATCGATCTTTTATCTACCTACTAAAAGTGGTTGAGGGGAGGAAACAACTCATACAGATATCAGCAAAGTTGTCATGCCTGAAAAGACCACCAACTCCAGAGTGCAGTTTGAATATTTATTATAAGGCCAAAAACAATTGGATGTAAATACATCTCAATAGCAAAGAATAGTACAGAAAAATTAATACAGAGCTAAGTTTACGAATATAAGTAATTCGGCCCAAAAGACAGATGATTATAAATTCCAAAATCACAACGCAACACAGAATAGATGCGATATTCAGTTCTCGGCTCATTGAAAGAAATCAAAAGCTTTCCCTACACTGCTCTACATGAGGGCCCTTCCTGTCTCTCTTCTATCATTCCCCAACGGTGTCAGCACGTGTCGACTTCCTAAGAAGTACTCACGTCAAATGGGTCGTTTTAGCTTATGGCTATGGAGCTTGCTCTAAGATGCTCCTTCTCCTCCGAAAGCTAGCAGAAGTCTGGTCTCGCTGTCCCTGCGCATCATACAAAAGATGGGATTCAACCCACAATACGTCATTCTTCTTAAAACTTTCCATTGCACCTCTATGCAGTAGCTTTTTTTTTTTTCTTTCATGGCACAAATTTAATTAGTGATATCTTCTTTCCAGTGGCTTTGGCTTTCAGACAGACCAGATACGCAAGGCATCCTCCCTTCTCACTTCCCAGCCGTCTTCAAAGACATTCCGGGTCTCTCCTTAACTCTGAAAATAACGATGTGTTTCTTTCACCTGCAGTAGGATGAGAACATTCTAGTTTCGAACACCACAGCATTTAATTATTTATTTCTCAAGAGCAAGGGGAATCGAAACTTAAGACATTGGGCCTATAATTCAGGCAACTTAAACTAACCACAATTACGGTGTATAGAAATAATATCGTCCTGCACATTATGCATGAAGGAATCGTAATACATACAAAGTTCTAGTTAAATGCGTTCACTAGTTTTCAACATCAAATGATTCAAATAAATGTTTCTTAATAGTCGTAAAACACTGCAAACAATACGAATACATGAGAGTGCGGTTAAACCATGAGTATAGTGCACTCATACAAAATAGAGTGCTATCAGCGCTCTATCAACGGCTAGCAATGTGCAGCCAATGTAGACTGCACAAGGAGGCCATGACAGGTGAGCGAGTCGGGATCTTCAGGATCAAACGAGCTGCAGCGTTCTGAATGATCTGCAGGCAGTATAGCAGATGCAATGGTAGATCTAAATAAATACTATTCACATAATCTAGCTTTGAGGTTACCAAGGCATTAATGACTGATTTACGATTTTCCTGAGGAATCAGAAGGAGCATCTTTCTGATAGATTTCAGTGTGAAGAAAGAGCTGGATGGCACAGCTCTAACCTGAGGATTAAAAGACAGGTTGGAGTCAAATTTGATGCCTAGATTTCTTATCACAGATGGTGGAGTGTGGGGGAGGGTGCCTCGTTCTGAGCACCACCATTTGTAAGCATCTGAGTGACTGCTAGTGCCAAAGAAAAGCATCTCTGTTTTTCAGAGTTTAATTTGAAGCAAGCAACATTCATCTAATTACCAACGGCCCTCAGGCATCTCTTGAAAGTGGTCAATGCTCCCATGTCCTACTCTTGGAAAGAAAGCATCAATTGTGTGTCGTCGGCGTACAAGATCACCCTAACGCCCCAAGACTACACCCATTTAGCCAGGGGTGCCAAGTACATATAAAAAAGAGTTGGGCTCAGGGCAGAGCCTTGAGGCACCCTGCACTCAAGTGGTTTGGTGGAGGACGTGAAGGACACCCAAACTCCATAACCTTTCCAGAAGAATGGAGAGGTAGACCATATCGAAGGCCACTGACAAATCAAGAAGAACAACGATAGCAACCGCCACATGATCGAGATAGTCCTTAATTAATTCAGCGTACTCCAGGAGGGCATATTCCGTGCTGTATCCTGCGCAAAATGAAGCAGGTTGTTATGTTCCAGAAAATGGGAGAGTTGTTGGTTGACTCAGTTCTCAAACATTTTGACAGCAGCAGGCAGCAGAGAAATGGGTCTGAAGTTGCTATGTACCTGGGGGTCTGCATTAGCTTTCTTCAGTAGGGCTAGAGGCAAGGCGAACTCTGTGGCACTATAGCTCCCTCCATCAAGGCATTTATCAATTTATTAAAGATGTAATTGATCCTCGGTGCAGCAAGTTTAAGAATATCCAAAGGGCATGGGTCAAGAGGTGACCCAGATTTACAGCTGGCCAGTAGAACAGACAAGGCCTCTAGGGAGTTTGATTTGAAATTGGTCAGCAACGGACCAGGAGAATTACTCCTATCCGTGATGGGGGTGGGTGGCTCTTGAGGGGGAAAGTTGTTGTAAATCCCTTGAATTTTATAAATAAGAAAGTCAGAGAGTTCCTCTACATGGTAGTAGATAGAATCAGGTTATTTTGAGAGGGATTGGGAGACAAAAAAGAGTTCAGCACCCTGAAAGGTTTGCGGTGTTTATTAGAGGCAGCGGCGATAGAGGAGAAAATAAACTCTTTATGCACCTTGCGTACTGCTCTACGGAAGTCATTTAGTGCTTTTTTGTAAATTGATTTTGCTTCTAAGTTGAATGATTTCCTCCACCTCCGTAATCACTGAATGAGAAAAAATAAGGTTCAGTGTATGTCTGGCCTTGTGGGTCCGCCCCACCACATGTTGGACTAAGTTGAATTCCTCTAACGCTGAGAGGAAATGTTTGGTCATAGAACAATTAGGATCATCTATGTGCAAGTTAATGTCCCCTAGCAGCAGAAATTTTGAGTGGAGAATAGATAGCTGACCAATCAAGTCCATTAATCGGCTGAGAGTTGGAGGGTCTGTAAACTAGTAGCCCGAGACCGTAAAGGAGCAATCAAGAGTAATTGCAAAAGAGAGACCCTCAATGGTGCCCATATTTACAGGTTTGCAAATAGAGCACTAGTAGGAATTTCTGTACACTATCATCACCCCACCACCCTGTGTGTCCTCTCGGTTTTTATGCTGGTTTCGGATACCACCCAGGATGGAAAGGACGATATCCAGGGAAGAGGAGTCCGTAAGCCAAGTTTCTGTCAGGAAGAAATTCACTGCTTTCAAAAGAATGTTTGGGTAGGGACTGACAATTGATTAGGAAAGCGAAAAGAGAGGCTCCCTCCTGATTCTTGCCGGGACAGACATTCACGGCCAAAGGTGACTTGAATATAGACTCATGTGGATCATTTAGGGAATTAAAGGAGAATCCACATGACAGGCAGGTAATCCTGTCATCAATGCTCCACAGATCACTTAAAATGAAATTATGGCTACAGTGGGAAAAAAGTTGCCTGATTTTTAACTGCAATTAGATCATCTTTAGAATATGATATGTAAATCTACCAATCAGTATCCTATATAGCTTATCTACAGAAATAAAGAAAAAGTAAGTTGAATTTGTATCTAGAAGGGTCTGGACCCAAGACTAGTTTACAAGGTACAATGCCACTCAAGGAAAGAAAGAAGACAGGCAATACCAGTCTTTGGGATTTACTACAAAGCTGCACAGCTGCATGCACTGATGGAATGGAGTGCTAGAGCATCAGATATGAAATGGGCACATATGAAGAAGGCGATAGTAGATATCAGGTTTTGATGCTTGGCGGATGGAAGACTGCTTATTGCATTGGACCCGATCTCCAATAGGAAGTTAAAACATTGAGCAGTGTAAACAGACTCAGCATAGGGGAATCTGAGAGACTAAATTACGTGAACACAAGGAAGACATTGTCAACAGTAATAGGCAAGACGGACAGAGAACATAGCGGCCGGCTAACGGCGGGTCGCAGGCGCTCCTAGGGTTAGGACTATAATTATGTGTAGAGGGGCCAGCTAGAAGTACAAATTAGCCTACCTGCAAAGTCTTGAGGGCGCCACAAAGCCAGGCTGGGGTTTGGGGT
Source organism: Calotriton arnoldi (assembly GCA_963921515.1). NCBI lineage: Eukaryota > Metazoa > Chordata > Amphibia > Caudata > Salamandridae > Calotriton > Calotriton arnoldi. Next base: position 57,163 of record CAWUFW010012614.1, read on the forward strand.
CTTTCAAGCCCCCCCTGAAGCGTTGGTAAATGGCATACGCAGAGATTCCAGGCACCGAGCTGTGCTGAATTGAAGCTGCAAGCGGGCTCCGCAGGGGTCATGGGGCTGCGGCTTGGATTCCCTTTTGGGGAGGGAGGGGCAGAGAGCACTCGGCTTGCCTGGCCAGGAGGAATTCAGTAGTGGCTCAACAGATGGTGAGGAGCAGAGAGCCGCTACAGAACTGCTCAGGAGGAACAAGGAGAAAGTGAAAGGAGGCAGTAATAGGAGCAGCAGCAGTAAGAGCACATGCTCAACATGGGTAAAGTGTAGGTGGGAGACCCCTCCAATCAGTCTAGCAAACCCAGAGGGGGAGAAGGCAGAGGGGGAGATAGCTCTGATTGTTAGTATTGCCCCACTACTGGAGAAAATATTCTGTGGAACAGGGAAAGTCTAAAAGATACGTTTTAAGAAGCACAAGGAGCGAGTGGTGGAAGGGCAGGCTAAGGCACTGGGTATCCCAGAGGTTAAACCAGCAAAGTCTAACACTGTAAAATACGCTAAGTTACCACCAGGAGAGCAGGTATTAAAAGAGGAAGGAGGTGGTGGAAGGGGGAAAGTGACTAGATCAAAGAAAGGGGCAGGAACTCAAGGTCAAAAGCTAAAGATAAACCCCTCGCTCCGGACCTTTTTTAAGGTAATGCCAAAAACATTGGTTTGAAAATGGGAGAAGAAGGTAAACAGGTGGAGCGGCAGGCTCAAAATAGAAAAGAGGTGACGGAGGAGCATAGCCACATGGTAAAATTGGGAGGGCCTGACCTGACCAATTCAAACAGATTCCAAGTCTTGACAGTAGAAGAATGTACCAATCCAGAGGAGGGTGTGCAAGATTCAGTAGTAGGTGAAATAGATTTGGAAGCAGGGCTCGGGGCTGGGGATGTAGGGAGTTAAACTCTGCGGTGCAAGAAGGAGGGTTAGATCTACGAGATGGGGTAAGGAAAGAGACAGAGTCAGCAGAGCTACCCCAGATACATGCACCACCATTGCCAGTGCCTGAATTGATTCAATCATTAACTATGGCGATAAGGAGTAGGTTTGAAACATCAGAAGCAGACCAAAAAAATATCAGACTGGCATGCGACAACCTGGAGAAAAAGTTTGATGATCTTGCTGTCAGGACTCAAGTGTTGGAATCTACAGTTAAAGACTTGACCCGGCAAGTGGGGGCAAACAAAGAAAGCATCAGACTTCTCAAAGAAAGCGGGGCAGGCATGCAGGAAAAGTTGGAGTCACTAGAAAATGACCAGAGAAGAAATAATTTGCGCCTTTTGAAAATCCCAGAGGGGGCAGAAGGAGACAACCTGAAAAAATGTGTTGCAAAACTGGTCAAAGCGGGGACACAAGTGGAGTATTCAGAGCAAGAGATTATGGATGATATGCAGAGGGTACATAGAGACCCTTTTAGGTTAAATCCCAATCGAGCAAAGCCTTGGAAGATTTTGGTGAATTTCCTAACATACAAGATGAAAGAAGACATTCTCAGTAAAGCACTGAAAATGAAGTCCCTTAAAGTTGAGGATATAAACTTTGAGATAAGATCGGACATCTCCCAGATCATTGCAAACAAGCAATGGGAATTAGGGAGAATGATGGAACCATTGAGACAGTTAGGTGCTACGGCACTGCTAAAATTCCCAGCCTCGTTGCGTGTAATGTACAAAAACAAAATGCTGAATTTCAGGAGATTCGAAGATGTGGAGGAATTCATGGAATCTATTTCTATAGTGGAGTCCACATAAAGGTGGATTAAGAGAGGCTCTGTGCATGCTCTTTGATATTTGGTCTTCCCCCCTGCACCCTCTTCTTTGGTTCTTTGGCCGGATGGCCAGGAATGTAAATGTTGGCTTAATTTTGTATTGCATTTCTTTTTTTGTTAGCACGTTATTCATGTTTAGGTGATAGGTTGCTGGTCCCCCAATCTTTGCTACAATGGTTTTGAAAGGTCAGTCCTGACTTAGTGGCCCCATAGGCTTAGGCCATGAGAAAGGAAGGAGGTTATCGAAGTTGGGGGAAGGAAGATCATCAAGGTGTGTAAAATGTTGCCAAGAGAAGGCAGATGATATCCATATGATTCTGGAATGTCCTGGGATTCAGAAATTTTGGGAAGATGTAAGTAGAGATATCTCAGATATAGTGGACACTGAATTCCAGCTAAGCTTACCTCTGGTATTGTTTGGGATATCGTCTGTGCATGCTGATTTTACAAATGACGAAAAAAAGTTGGTTTTCTATCTGATTCTTTTGGCACATAGAGAGATATGTAAAAAATGGATAAGTAATTTGTCGCCAAATGAAGTAGATTGGATAAAAGCTGTTAAAAGTATAATAAGTCTGGATAGAGCATCGGAAAAAAAAGGAATACATTTTGGATGCCTGTTTTAAAGTAGCTAGAGTCGAAATGAAGGGAGGTGTCAAGGGAAGGGTTAAGTCCAATGATTATGCCTTTTTCTTTACGGTCTCCTAATTCTCCTGGATGCTCTGCAGTTTGGCCGGTCTATGGCCATGGCAGAGAAATAGGGAAGAACGATATGAGACATTAGGACCCTTGGTATAAGCAAATTGCTCTAGTTGGTGCTGGAAGTGGGGGGGCCCTAGAGCTGGATTCCAAGGTAAATGAGACTACATTTTTTTTTTTTTTAAACAGTAATAGGCAAAGAAGTCACAGACACTCAGTGGTTGGGCTGACTGTGTAAAAACACATGCAGTATACCGAGGAAGGAAGCTCATTATGAAGAGATATATTATTGGTATTTATACTATTCAAAACCTCATAGATTTTGAGAGTGGGGAGCTTCAGTGGACATGCAACACTTTTAGTTAGAATGACTCTGCAATAAACATTTCTGGAAGGTAATATTGGCATAAATGAAAAACATATTAGGTTAACGCCAGATGACATAACCCCGGGTCTATTTGGGGCACACTAAATACATTTGAAACACCAAATGACAGCAAATACATTTTTTATGTAGAACTGTTTAAGTTTGGCAAAAGTCACTGTAGTTTGTCCATTGGTGGGAAAAAGGTAAGCACCTTTCACATTAAGTGAGGCTCGTTTATGGGAGATGACAGCAATAGAAAAACTTTCACATAATACAAGTAAGCAAGCAGTAGATATCAATTCAATTTGAGGGTAAGTAATAAGCTACCTCTTAGAGGGCCTATCTCTAACAGTATGACCACCCATGTGGGAAAAACCTGACCTTCTCTCATATTGGTCCTGGTGAAGTTGTCCAGCTTCTATGGCTATTACACCTTGCTTGGGATGGAAAGTCCCAAACACTTTGTAACCTATGTATAACTATATCATGAAGTAAAGACTAAATAGGGACAAAGGAAATCTAGTTTATGAAATTTGAGGATTAAACTCTGTGGAGATGAAGGATTTTAAGGGGAGAACACTTTGCTAATAGATAAGGGATTATGGAAGGAAGAAATTGACAGCAATGATTTTGCATGATTTTTCAGATTAATTACTGTATCCTGTTTGGAGCACAAATATGGAGATGAACTGGCTCTATCCCTTGATGTAAAATTTGTAAAACAATATGCTCTGGCTTAATTTTTTATTTCAACATTTATTGTTTGAAAAATCAATAAAAAGAGATGTTTTTAGAAAAATGTTCATTAATGGAAAGTTAGATCATATAGAAGAGCAACATTTTCTGCTTTTTTCTGAAACCTCTCAATGCCAATCTCACTTAGGTTGAGGAAAACATTCACCCATGAATGCACTCCTGGAGACTGAATCAGTTTGCCCCTCCAAGATCTTCCTTTTCAAATAATGAAAGCAAGTAAAGCTACTTTTTTGTTTGGCATTTCAATCAATGGAAAGGCTCAGAGGGCTTCTGTCTTATATGCAAAAGTCCAGGTTTTCCTTAGTATGTAGCTGAGTGAAGTAAAAATAGGACACAAAGGGGCCGATTCCGATTCGGGCCGGAAATCTCTCCGACCGAGCCGGACTCGGAGAGATTTCCGACCGAATCGGACTCTGGCAGCCCGACCGAACGAGTACGATGCGCACGTATGCCATCGGACTCGAGTCGGTCGGACTCCCATTGAAGTCAATGGGAGCCGGTCGTACAACGCGTACGTGGGCTCCCATTGACTCAATGGGTGCGAGGCGGTCAAGGGCGCCCCCTACAGCGTGTACGCGGCAAAGCGACTCGCGCCGTACACGCACAGGTAGGGGGGACCCATGGGTCCCCCCTGTGTGCGACTCGCGCGGCTACGCGTACAGGGGGTCCGACACGGACCCCCAAAGTACGTCTCCGACTGCTCTTTGGAGCCGGAGTGCGCGGCTCGGTCGGACTGCTCGCGGCGCGCATCGTACTCACCCGTTCGGGGAATGTCTCCATTGCGCGGTGCGAGTCGAGTCCGAGCGAGTCGGTCGGTGCGGTTCGACCCGGGAACGAGTCGGTCGGAGCGGTCGGGACGCCCGGACGAGTCGGTTGGCGAATTCGCATCGTACTCGCTCGCCCGGACGCGTGTACGACTCGGTCGGGAAATAGGGCTCCGAATCGGATCCGGTTAAGCCGAATCCGATTCGGAGCCCTACCGGCCGAGATCGGAATCGGCCCCAAAGTATCTCCATATAGTTTGGCTATGATGTTCTCAGCATTTAAAGTGAGACACTGCATGAATCACAGAATTTTGTGTTCTGTGAAAGCAATCTAGAATTATATTTGTTGTTCCTCTGGAAACCAAAAAAGAGTACTAGGGTCTCCATGCAACGATCCTTAGTGCCATGGTAGCCTAACTTTATTCCAACATCAGTTGCTTAAGGTTAGCCAATAGGTGGGTGTGAGAGCTGCACACTTCAGATAAAATCCTTGCCTAGCCTTCCATTATGAGTGAGCTGCTAAATGTAGTCCCAAAGATTTTCACCTTTGAGGAGAATTCCAGAGTCTTCCCGCTTTATGGGATACTCGCAGTTTGATTAGTAGGCAATTGTGCAGCCATTTCTATTAACAACAAATAAGGTGGAGGGATCAGTAGGATACTGGGTAATATTTAATCCTTTGACAATACTCTCAATCTTAAATTGAATCACCATTGCTATTGAAAAGGTGGCAACCACTGAGAGACCTCTTCCAACAAGTTCCTAATTTTATTACCCTCACCAAATCAGCCAAATAATTTGGATCCCCATTTGCCACAGATCCAACAGTACTTCAAAAAACACATTGTGAAATGAAATCATGCTGCACATTATTATCATTTATAGTACGTTTACAATTCATTCAGATATTTTAAGCACTCAAGAGGAAATTCAGTATAAAAAACACTTATGAAATACTCCAGTTATGCACAATGAAACAGATAAAAAACATTTTTTTTATATGACACAACTTATGACTCAGAAAATACAAATGGGAACACATGCTCCCAATCAAGAATAATCAATTGAAAAATAATATGTATGCATATATACCTATGTATATATTTATGTATATATAAATATATTCACTGAAAAAATCAAAGGTTATAGGGACGTTATATTTAGGCTGACATTTTACTCGAACAAAACTAGAGAGAATCAGCAATTATAATTACTTGAGCTAACTATACTTCACACCCCCACAATGCACTGCTTATGACCTCACATATTGCATCACTCATGACATGTCAGTGACATCACTCTTGACATCTCAAATGACATCACTGATGACATCACTGGTGATATCTGAAATGACATCACTGATGACATCAACCAGTGATTGTGAGTGTTTTCTAAACGTTACTGAGTGTTAAACATATGTACTAAGGTCTGGGTCCAGGTCTGGTGGCTTAGTGGACTAATGCATCCACTGCAGGGGCATATGTTCGACCTCATGGTCACAGGTTCAAATCCCGGCAGGTCCACTCAGCCTCTCATCCTTTCTGAGGTTGATAAAATGAGTACCGTTGGGTAACAATAAACATCTGTTGTTCAGCACTAAGATGCCCCTTTGGGGGTGAACATGTGCTTTAGAAAAACACGTTACGTTATGTGGAAGTGCCTGTATGGGTAAGTAAATGGGTGTGTAAGTGGTCTATAGAAGAGTGACTGGGTATATAAAAGACTGTGTACATGAGAGATGGTGTATCAGTGGTTGTAAATGGTGCATGAGTGGCTGAATGGGTGTTTGTGCAGATACATAAGTGTCTGTATGGGTGAGGGACAGAGTACATGAGTGGCTGTCTCAGTGCATCAGTGGGTGTATGAGTGACTGTATGTGTGAGTGAATAGCAGTTTGAGTGGTTGTATGGGTGAGAAAGTGAGTGTGAGAGAGGTTGTAAGGGATCGTGTGTGGTACTCTCAGTCACTGTGTAGGTGAGTGAGTATGTATTAGTATATTTATAAGTAACTGAGAGGCTGTGTGAGTAATTGTATGGGTGAGTTAGTGACTGTGTGAGTGACTGTATGGGTGTCAGCATGGGTGTGTCTATGTCTCTATAACTGAAGCTGTGACTGGCTGTATTGGTAAGTGAGTAGGTACATGAGTGCCTGTATATGTGAGTTAGTAGTTCCGTTAGAGGCTCTATGGGTGAGTTGATGTGTTACTGGCTATATGGATGAGTGACGAGATGTGTGAGTGTTTGTATGGGTTCTGTGAATGAGTTTCTTAGTGATTATGTGGAAGTGGGTGTATGAAATGTTGTATGGGGGTGTAAGGGCCTGTAAGTGGGGGTGTCAGTGTTTTTCTGGATGATGTCATCAGTGATGTCATTTGAGAAGATGTCATCAGAAATGTCTCTGACCATGTCATGAGTGATGTAATATATGAGGTCATAAGCAGTGCAGTGAGTTATAGTTATCTCAGGTAACTATAACTGCCGAATTTAGCTGTTCTGCACAAGTGAAATCTAAGCCTAACTATAACGTGCCTGTAACCTTTGTTTTTCTCAGTGAATGTCTAGGGTTTGTTTAATTCTATTACCTAACTATAATGTTCCTGTAACCTTTGTTTTCTTCAGTGAAGGCTAAGGCTAGCCTTTGTTCTGCCAACTGTTCCTGTTCCCCTCTTAACTGGCAAGGTATTGACAACACCCCTGCCTTCTTAGGCCCACAGGTCAAGGCATTGTCATTTAGGAGCAGGGATGTTAACTCTCAGTTAGGAATCAATATCCAGCCCCTGGAATGACATTTGTTTTCTATGCCAGTTTTGGATCAGGCAGCACAAAGTACAATTTCCACTAAGGTTTAAAAATGTACTTTCAACCACTAAATTACATTGTTTTTGTATTTAAGTGGACAATAACCATTGATTGTTTTCTGTCGTTTTCCCAGATGGAGCTGTGAAATTATTAATTTAGATACAACCAATCCTATTTATAGAAAATCCTGGTTAACCTACTCAGTGAAAACAGATACTCCATGGCTTTTTCTATAGGAGATGGCCTGTTTTGAAATGTTCAGTTTTATTGTGTATGTTATGGTTAGTCCCCCGTCTTTCCATGATTGCCTATTGATGTGTGAGAATATGTAGTTTTGTGGAACCTGGAGTTTGAATGAGGAGTTTGAGGCATCAGTAGTTGACATTTATGATCAGTAGGATGTCAATGGCATTGTCTGCAATGCAGGATCAGAGGTCATAACCATGTTTTATCAGAGTTCTAGGACTGGCAGACAGCAATTGATTTTTTCAATAATATTTACAGGGGAAACCTTGTAAGATGGAGGCTTGCATTTATACTCTGACAATATGATACCTTAACTCTTTCTTGAATTTTTAGCCTACAAAACTTTGCATGCAAGAACTCTAAGTCTCATAAGTGTAATTGGAAAGGCAAAATTAAAAATCCCAGAATTAAATGTGTTGTCTAAAACATCAAGACTGTGCCATCTACTAAGGACTCTTTTTAAGTGCACTATCTGTCCTCCACATAAGGCCCTTTGCGGGAGAATGAGCTCTACTTCTTTTCAAACTTGCCTTATTATGCCTTATTCTCTGGGAGTCATCCTTATCCAGCCACCTTACCAAGATGTATCACATCTTTTTGCTCAGTCAGTAGAGAATGGTGAAAATCAACACGCGTTTAAGCATAATGGACAGTACAAACAGAAACATATTTAGAATTGGGGGCATCATTAGAATGTGATATGGTTTTCTTGAAAGATTTCAGAATGGAAGCTTGGTGCTCAGAGCTTTTTCACAAAAGTGTGAGCTCCTCTGATGCCCCGCCTTTTTAAACCAAAGTGCCCTAGTAGGTGCCTACATGGTTAGGCTCCACACTTCTTCAGTTTAGGGCTTTTCTGAACAGACATCACCTAGGAGCGTTTGTTTGTTTAATTTGTGGGAGAGGTTTTCTGCTACATATTGTGGAAGATTTTTCGGACAAACTAAAATAAATTGTGACGTGAACAATACATTTCTTACATTAGGCCTGAGGTTGGAGTTAGGTAAGAAGGGAGATCTTAAACCACAAAGTAAATGTGACCCATTTTGAAATCTTATTTATTAGGGTCTTGTCAGTGAGATGAGTGAAACAGAAATACATTGAGCTATATGACTTGAAAAAAATCATTGTGAAAAAACGAAGACTGAGTAAATAAAAGAGAGGAACAGAACAAAACTTGCACTGTGTTTCAAAGAACAGAAAGTCAGAAAAAAACAGTCATGCAGATTAGCACCACCATCCTCTCAGGGCTCTGCTTTTGAGTTTCTTGCTTCACCATTGCACTCACAACTTTTGGATCTTTCCTAGTCTGCCTAATTGCTATCATCAATGGTCAAACCTGAAATTCAGAAGAAAATCCTTGCATTTTCTTCTGCTGTAAGTCAGTCCTCTTAACTGACCATTTGTGATGTACGTCCAGGATTGCTCAGTCCAGCCATGTCTTGTAGCTAGTGAGTGATGGTGTAAATCTGAATATGCACTAATAATTAATGAAGATGAAGAAAATCTGATCAAACTAAGAATATTTAGTGATAGTACAGCTCTCAATATGCATTTAGGATTAATGAAGGTTGGCTCAAATGAGGCTATGCAACCAAGACTTCCAAGTGATGATGCAACTTTTGCCTGGCACGTAAGATTTCTAAGTGCAAATGAAAATCTATGCAAGAGTAGCGATAAACAGTGAAATTCCAAATGTGTCCCAAGGAATACTGGGTAATGGGCTAAATGTAAAAATGCAGTTAAGATTAAAGAGTGATGGTGCAGAACTGAACATACACTAAGGATTACTGAGTTATGAGCCAAATCTAAACATACTTAATGAAGGAAGTTTTTGAGATAGACTAACTTAAAGGAATGATGCGGGCACTAACAAGACTACATAGTCTCACTTAGCTCATAAACATAGTTCACGCTGGCATAAACACACACCAATCCATCAGATGTAGGTATTCAGATTTACACCAAACCATATAAAAATTATGCAAAATCATACTAATGGTAACATACTGCAAAACAAATCTCTGTTTACATAACATATTATGGACATTCTTAGTGTAATTGTGCTCATTCCTGCATACTGGTTGCCTAGGTAAAACAATGGAAGATGTTGCCCTTTTCCTGAAGTCTTGACATGATTGCTCCCAGATCTGCTTTAATAGTTGCACTTTACCAATATTGTTAATTCTATTATAAGTGTTGTTGACACAGTGGTGCCAAGCCCTAATGCTCTGCATACATTTTCATAACATTGATGATTATTGGCTGTTTTATATCATTATTGCTACTACTGTTTGTATGCTCTGACCTGTATCACTGCTAACCAGAGCTACATTGATTGTGCCCTCTCCCCTAAAATGTGGTTTGATTGGCATACACCAAATTGGCATATTTAATTTACTTATAAGTCCCTTGTAGAGTGGTATACCATATACCCAGGTCCTGTAAATTAAATGCTACCAGTGGGACTGCTGCACTTATTGTGCCACTTACACAAGTAGCACTGTAAAACATGTTTCAGTCATGCCATTGTAACCTGAATGCAATGTTAAACTGCCATGTCGACTTGCCATTTAAACCCCCTTGCTAAGCCTTAAACTCCCCTTTTATTAATACATAAGTCTCCCCTAAGGTATACCCTAGGTAGCCCATAGGGTAGAGTGCATTGTAATTAAAAGGTTGGACATGTACTTTTAAAGTTTTACATGTTCTGGAAGTGAAAAACTCCCACATCTATTTTTCACTACTGTGAGGCCTACCCCTCCCATCGGATAACATTGGGGATTTCTTATTACATTTAATAAGCTTAAATTCCTAATTGGGAGCAGGGACATATGTCATGTTTGGTATTTACCATTTAATAGTAAAGCTGGATTTTTCATTGCAATTTTGAAAATGCAACTTTTAGAAAGATGGAATTTTCCTGCACTAATCCCTTTTTGCCTGCAGCCTGTCTTGGGTCATGTTAGAAATGGGAGTCTCTAGTTGGCAATGGTTCGCACCTTTGTCCAAGTAGGGACCCTTCCTTCTAGTCAGGATAAGAGAGTTACACTCCTAAAATGGCCCCTGCTCACCCCCTTGGTAGCTTGACACGAGCAGTCTGGCTTATCTCAGAGGCAGTGTGTAAAGCATTTGCACATAACCAATAGTAATACAGTGAAAACACTACAAAAGGACACCACATCAGTTTAGAAAAATATCCAATATTTTTATATATCCAAAACAAGACCAAAATGATAAGAATCCAACATACAGTACTTAAAAATATATACTTTGCAAGATATCCTTAAAATTGCAGAAATATCTCAAAAACACAGTTTTTCCTAGTCTGTAGCTCTGTCCGGGGCTACAGCAATGCTAAAAACAACAGAGTCTAACAGTTCCAGCTGACCGCGTCGGTATGGGCCAGCTTAAGGGTGGACAGATTCGTGAACAGTACCTTTCTCGTTGCGGCTGGCACGTTGGTGCTAGCCGGTCAGGGCAACTGTCGCGGTTGCGTTGCAAAATGGAAGCCGTGCAGGGTGCGGTCCCCTCATGATGCGGTGTAGGCAGCGGCTCGGTGACGATCGTCCAGGCGGCATCGGTGAGACCAAGGCTTACAGTGCGAGGCAAGCCGGTGCTCGATACGGTACTGGCAGGTTGCGGTGCAGAGCATCATGAAACTTACAAGCGGTGACCCCAGCCACGATGCGGTCACAGGTGTCGAAGTCAGCAGGCATCAATGGCATTGGTGAGACCAGGGTGGCGAAGTGAAGCGAGGCGGTGCCCACAGGTCATGGTGCAAGCAGTGGCTCTGTGGCGGCTGCATCAGTTGTCGTTGTCAGTGAGATCAGGGTTGCGGTGCGAGATGCGGTGGTGCCTTCTGCGGTGCCTTCAGTACGTGGAGCCAGCAACGGAGTCGGTTGCTTTTCCCTTCTCTGGGGCAACTGAAAACAGCAGTTCCAGAAGCGATACGCAGAGGTTGGTGAAGCCTTTGCAGTCCCTGAGACTTCAGAACAAGAGGCAAGCTCTACTTCAAGCTCTTGGAGATACTCAGCACAAGTAAAGAAAGTTCAGTCCAGTCCTTTCACTGCCCAACGCAGAAGCAGCAACTGCAAGCCAACCCAGCAAGGCACCAACACAGCAAAGGGGCAGTACTCCTCCTCGCAGCTCTTCCAGGACTTATTCTTGGCAGGTTCCATGATTCCAGCGAGTTCTAAAGTTTTGGGGTCTGGGCCCCAATATTTATGCTCAAAATTCCTTTGTTCTCTCAGGCAGAGAGTGTCTGTGCTTAGTCCAAACCAGTTTGGTCCTCTCTGGCCCAGCTTCCCAGAAGGAGGTGGAGACAGCATTGTTCAAGGCAGACCAGGCCCATTTAGGTGCAAGGAATTCTCCTCCCACTACTCTAAATACAGCCCAGGTCTATTCAGCCCAGCCCTGACTCATCCAGGAAAGGCAGGTCACACTCGATCCCCCTAATGGCTGTCTGAGGAGAATTCACATCCCAAGCCCCTGTCACTCCAAAGCCAGACAGGTAATCCACAAACCCAGCATAGGCACACAAGATGGCTAAGCAAGAAAATACCTGCTTTCTAAAAGTGGTATTTTCAAACAGAGAACATAAAAATCATCTTTACTAAAAGATGCAATTTTACATTCTGAGTCCAGGCATACTAAACTCCATTTCCCTATCTGGTCCCAATGGGAAGTTATGCTTCTAAGAAGTGAAAAATGAAGTGCACTGTAATTCACTACCAGGACATGCCACATATATCGGTACATGTCCTACCTTTAACATACACAGCACCCTGCCCACAGGGGTACCTTGTGCCTTCCTTAGGGGTGACTTATTTATTTAAGAAAAGAGAAGATTGGGGCCTGGCAAGTGGGTGCACTTGCCAAGTTGACATGGCAGTCACAACTGCGTGCAGACACTGCAGTGGCAGTCTGTGATACCTTTACATGGCTACTTCTGTGGGTGGCACAATCAGTGCTGCAGGCCCACTAGTTTTATATCAAAGGGGGTATGGCCCTAATACGACAACTAGAAAGGGCCTACTATTCAAAGCAACAAAAAGATCTAGTCATCACATTTATGCTATACAATTCTTATATGGCAAACCATGAAGCAATCATATGGTCTGGAGTATTTATTTACTCAATTATTCAGATTATTACAGGGAGACATTAAAATTCAAACAGTAAACATAAACATTTACAGTTGACAAAAAACATTACAATGCAGATAACAATACATAAACCTTGAAGCCAGTCATGGTTTCAGAAAGGAAGAAAACGCAACCTAAGCTGTAATTTGTTAATCACATTCAAATCCAAGTTACAAGGTTGCTACCAGAGGGAACACAAATTTAGTATATCCAGGGATAACCTTATTTACACAAACAATTATTCCCTGTGATAGGGTACAAGTCCAAAGACGGTGTCCCACTGGTGAAAGGTGCTGACGGGTTTCGAACCATGACTGGCTTCTAAGGATTATGTATTGTTATGTGCATTGTAATGTTTTTGTCAACTGTAAAAGTTTATGTTTACTGTTTGAATTTTAATGTCTCCCTGTTCTGAACATAAACGCTAACAACTATGCTCAATGAAATAATCTGAATAATTGAGTAAATAAATACTCCAGACCATATGATTGTTTCATGGTTTGCCATATAAGAATTGTATAACATAAATGTGATGACTAGATCTTTTTGTTGCTTCGAATAGCAGGCCCACTAGTAGCATTTTATTTACAGGCCCCGGCACTCTCAGTGCTCTTTACTAGGGACTTACTAGTAAACCAAATATGCCAATCATGGAAACACCAATCCATAATACAATTTACAGGGAGTGCATTATGCACTTTAGCACTGAATAGCAGTGGTAAAGTGACCAGAATGCTAAAACCAACAAAAATAGGGTAAAAAACAGGAGGCCAAAAAGCAAAAAGTCTGAGGTTAACCAGCTGAAAAAGTCAAGTCTAACAGGTCACATGACTGGACATAGCTGACAGTTAATCTTTGGGAATTCCTACCAGACAGTCACACAATGGAGGAATTAGGTGTACCTCAATAGGCCATCTGCTCGAAGGATCGGGGGTGGAGCTGAGCACAGCCCCACTTATGCCTCAGTAGCCTGTGTTCTGCCTTTACACAAAGGGCCTAATGACCTAATGGGAGGGGATGTGGTCTGACGGCTAGAGCTGCAGACCTTGGTTCTGGAAACCAAGGTTCGAGCCTTGGGGTCGCGTCCACATCCTGTGATTCTGGGCAAATCGCTTAATCTCCATGTGCCTACCCAAAAAAATGTTTTTAAAATGAATGTGTCCTTGTGTAACGTAACCGGTGCTCATGTAAAGCGCTCCAATACCTTCGGGTCGAGTTCGCGCTATATAAATCTGCAAAAAAAAACAACAACCCTGTATTGTCACTGCAGCCAGATTGGAGCCAGGGCAGGAGAGCCAGGAAATTCCATACACTTCAAAGAACCTCTCCAGAAGCTTCTCCCTCCTTCCAGAAGAAGGGCACCAGGGTATATATATAGGACCTTCAGACCCACTCTTCACTTCACTACTGGACCTGCGGAAGGACTCTCAGAGGCCTGCCTGCTGAAGTGGACATGCTATGCACTCTTCCAGACTACTGCTGTACCTTGATGGGCAGCTTTGCCACCTGGAGCCTGCCTTTAACCCTCAGAGGCCAGCCCTGCTGTTGAGCTCTGCATGTTTTCTTGCATCTAGGACTACCAGAAATTACTCCAAGGGCTAGTTTGCTGGCCTCCTGTTCAGAGCCATAGGGACATAGAAAGGCTCCCACCATCTTGAACACACACTTGTACCAATCCTAAGTGGCCTCTAAGGGGTGGGACACCACTTAGAGGTGTCCCACCAGTCCTGGGCCATTGGTTTTGATGTTAAAGGTGACCAGATGGCCAAAAAGCAAGACTGAGGACACTTCGGTCCTTCGCCAAAGCGGAATCCGACCTTGTAGAATTGTCTTCGGTTACAGCCCTCTGTCTCATCCTGATGGAGATTTTCAACTTCCATTTCAGTGACTAAGTCCAAAAGTAGAAGTCTTCACCACGGCATCGACCCAAGGCCATCCAATGACGATGCTCCCTCTTCGGACACCTCCTGTGCTTTGCCCTGCTGAACTTTAACTTCTCAGAACATTTTTTTCAGAATTTCCACTAAGTCTGAAGGTAAGCACTGACTAGACCCAATCCACTTCTTGCATTTGAAACCTGCTCCATTGTGGTCAGTCATATTTTTCAACTTTGGCCCGGTTCTCATCGGACCAGAGGTCCGCGGTTGTCGCTTTCATCTCTTAGGCACTCGATTTCACAAAAAACATCATTACACTGGTTCACCTTATTACTGTTTCTATCCTGCTAAATACTTTACACATTGCTTCTAAGTTAAGCCTGACTGATTTTTGTGCCAAGCTACCTAGGGTTAAGCACAGGAAAATTCAGAGACTTTTTGTAGCTAACCCTACAAAGGATTGTGACTGTTGCTTGGCCAGGCCTCACACCCCAGTCAATCAACAATTCAATTTCTCACACATCCTTACAGCGACTAGCACCCAAAAGTAATTTTTCACTGTGACTTAGCTGTCCTATGTAGAAAACCAGAGTACAGATTAAAAATCCTAATAATGTGTGTCGGGAATGGGACTTGCAAGAAAAATATTTAAACAACTATTTTTATTAGTTATTAAAAATCCAATTCAATGGTGAAGTCAGTTTTTAATTGCTATTAAGGAAAAGTAACTTTTAGAAATTTACCTTTTCACTGCCTGAAGTTCTGGGAGGTGAACTTTGCATTTGCTCTCCCACTTCTGCTAGACAGCAATTAGCATTTGAAGAGGTGCAAAAACTGCCTCCAGTGCGGAGAACAAAGGCCTGGGTGTGGGGACGTGTTTCTTTTCCCTTCACAGGAGGCCTTGTGGCTCCAGGAGCTGTTTTAATTTCAAATAGGTATATTGTAGCTGACTCTTGAACAAGGCCTTTCCTTTGTCCCCCAGCTAGGCAGGCATCAGTCACAATGGACCTCTTTTTTACATTACAGTGTTACATCCTGCTGGAGTGTCAAATCCTGCTTGACAAGATTGGGGCATTTTACATATGACACCGGGATCACATTTGAAATGATTGAAAACAGGGTGCAAAATCAATTCTTGTATATCCACTATCTGATTGCTGAAGCACTTGCTTTCTACCACCAGACTTCTGTCTCTGGGTTTTTGCATATAACACTGGGAGTGCACACAAGAGGAGATGAAGCAGGATACCAAAACAAATCTTGTGTATTCACTGTCTGGTTGCTGGAAATTGTGTCTGAAGACTTCCACTATCTTACAAATGTGCAGGGTTGGCCACACAAACTTTCACACCATTGGGTAGGGTGATCCCAGGAGTCATTCCCACCCACCAGCTCTAGGCATAAATGTGGCACCTGCACACACCCACTTCAGAACACTCCTGGACCTGTGGAAGATCAGGAAGAATTTCTGAGACCCAAGAAGAGCCCAGAAAACTTGACCTGCTCTCCCTCTAGTACCGTGGATGAAGATGTAGACACCAAGGGTCATACGGCTGACCTCCCGTTAAAGCTATAGGGACACAACAAGCTACAAGGGCCTTTTTCTGCAACTGCTCAGCTGACCAGTGGAAACTAGAGCTGGACTGGACCCTACTTTTTGGTCTCTGCCTGACACCCTGTGAGACTCCAAATACCTCTACAGAGGTGCAGGGGGGGCTTTAGAAATATACTCCTGTGGTGGATTGGGACTTAAAGGCTAAGGGGGATATTCACAAGAACGTGCGCTAAACATCTCCAAAAAATGTTAACGCAACTTTACACATCGCAGTCTATCGCGGGAAAATAACCCTGTGTTAACGTGGAATTCACAACACGGCGGTACCATGCGATAGTTTCCCGAAAACGCGGCCAATGTCCGCGATACAACCACCGCGACGGAGATAAAAACACAAACCCCAACACCAAAAAATGTGCGATGAGCCCATTCGCGATGAGGAAAGCAGCGATAAGCAGCGCCAGGCCCGTGACACACACACGGCAGGCGGGAATAAGCACAACAACAGCAAGAAAAAGGAAGACAAACCAAACAGAAAACAACAGCGAAGCACAATGGAGGCAGCCGGAGCTAGTACACAACCCCACAAGCCCCATTGGCAACAAAACATTGTACATGGCAGTCCATCGTGGACAAGGTGAATGCAGCCGGAGAGCGGAGGAGGACAATTGAAGAAAACCAGAACAGCTGGAATGATGCGAAACGCACAAACAAGGAGAAACATGCCAACAACCAGAAGGCAGCAATGCACACCGGAGGTGGGAGTCCAGCGCCACACCAGGAGCTGGATGACATGGAGGAAATGGTGTCCACCACATCAGTCTGGAGATGGTGGCAGGATTCGGGGACCGGAAACTACTCAAAATCAACAGACACAACAGCAACAGGGAGAGGAACGACCAGGGAATGTCCTGGATGGGGGAGATGGGCACAATGGCACACATGCACAATTAAGCACAGCACAACTGCAGACAAACCATGCCCAAGAGTAACAACACCAACCAAGAGCACAAGTCACACAACTCGGCAATATCACACCACTGAACAAGCACAGAAGTGAAAACCACACTGCCTGAAAGGGAGAAGGGTGAGCCAAATCAGAGCTGAAGGGCCAACTCACACACAATGCAGCACACACACATAGGAAGCAGAGCACCGCAACATCGAACACAGTGTGATGCAAACAGCAACATTTGCACAACCGAACACAGGACACAAGTGCACCCGCTTGTGCCCGGTAAATGGCCATACGCATCTAGCAAAGCACGAAACAGGGACATGATAATGCACAAGTACCAACCCACAGCCCTGATGGGGTAGCAATGCATGTATGGCAGGGACCCAGATAGGCCGTGACACACACATTTGCATACATATCAACACTCATCACAGTTGGAGACAAGTGAATGTGCGGAAACTTCATCAACAATTACATGTCAGTACGGCCAAGAGAAGTGCCACAACATGCAGACCAATGCAGCAGCATGTCTGAATGAGGAACTTTGGAAAGCGCCCATGTCCACCCCGGGGGAGTCCATCACCCACACAAGTCAGTGCCAACGCGTGTTGGTTGTCCGCGCATGTATCCGGAGTCCAAGCCAATGCAGTCATGTCCACTGTCGTCTTGGGACATGTGACCAGATCCCCAACATGCAACCAGGCGCCGGGACACGTGCAATGGGTCACATTCAGTTGTGGCTGCAGGTACGTTGTCACTCGTCCATGAACGCGAGTGCAGCAGTGTAGGCCAACATTTCCAACATGAGCTCGTTGTCCACCACATCTAACATGTCGGCGACGTAACCCATCAGCTGTCCCGGACAGATGTGCTGACTCCAACCCCTGGCCCCAATTGGCACAAAAGCCCAATAGGGGAGCGGCTCAATGTGGTCACTGCACACGACGACTCGTGCAATCTCCCAGGTCCAGTTGCCAGCATGCATGCCAATCATCCAGGCATGCCATAAACGGGCATCACGGTGACACTCCTGGTCGTGGGCCAACAGGGGCGCACACACACGTCGAAATCCAGGTCAGCTACCGTTACGTTGGAGAGGCAGACATCCATGGTCCACTCGAATATGCACGAGCGGCAATGCAACACAGGCTGAACGCAGGTGACGTTGGCAAGGCGGAAGCTTAGCCGGTAACTGATCCGCAGCACTGCCAATGGCAGTGCCCCCAGTACATGCAGCAGACGTGCACGGTACCGGTCCACGTGACTGGAGTTGTGCATGTGTCCGGGATGGTCTGCCATTGCGTCAGTGGCTCTGCTTGAAGCGGCACTGTGCTGAACCACGCCAGTCCTGTGGATGAAATGGCACAGCTCGGAGCAATGAGCAGTGTCTGTGTGCAAAGGGTGCGGGCCTGGGGTGGGGTGGGAGTACGTGTGAAGGCCATTTCACGCACGCTAACTACGACCAAGGACTTCTGCGTGTGGGATGTGTACAAGTTGGTCTCACGTCGGGCAATGCGTAGTGTGGGAGTCACCAGAAAATGATATTGTATCTGTCAGGGGGTGCTGGGCACATGCAAGTCCCAGCTCGGAGCTGCAGATGTGCTACCGCCTGATAGTTCAGACAAAGGACCTTTCATCCCTACAGTAACTTTACCATCTGCTTGCATACAGAAGATATACAGAGGCCTGTCGTGGGTGGGGTGGGATGTCTGCGACCCAGGGAATCATGGATGATATGCCGAGCACGTGGCACATGAGCGGCCTCACTGTGTGTTACGTTGCCTCACAACTGCTCCTCCCTCCCACGAGCCCCCACACTTGTGTATGCTGCGCGGTTGTATCACATGCACTCCTACGGCACACCATTGTCATGCCTGTCTGCGCATGTCCAGCGGCATGCCAACAACACCGTGAAGCTGGCCGTTGAGGGTGTGCGGCCACGTGAGTGTAGGCCAATGGTCCGGACAGGGCGGACACAGGTGTACAGTCCATGGCTGGCTGTGATCGCGCTGCGATTGAGGCTAGGCATCTGACTTATGCAGCCGCAGGACAGATACACATAACACTTGGCATGCATGAGCCAAGACCCCGAGCGGTCTTGCGCTCCTACATTTCCCCGTACGTGCGGGCCCGTCCTCCGGGTGCATGCTACATTGCAACATCGACTACTGTGGCCCTGGTGGCGACAACACTCCAACACAGAGACACGCTTACCGCACTTCCTGCTCAAGGACAGACCAGAGCCACGCACTGATCCCCCTGCCGAATCAGCACACCCCAGCGCTGACCTGACATACGCCGGACCAGCACACGCCGCATGTGCATGCAGGAGGGGGCGGGCGAAGCTACATGTCCAAGGTCTTGGCCACTGCTGAGGAGACATGGTATCGTCCGCTGAATACAGCACACTGTGATGTTGCAGGGCTCGGGCCCATCATGCTGACATAATGACCACACGGACACACTTGCTTAGATGGTGTGAATGGCTACGGGCACGTGCCCCCGGCCACGTTTATTAGCAGGCTCACATGTCGAGTGACACCTGTGTTGGATGTGTGTGGGGTGTGTGTACACCAGCCGTCATGGAGTGCTTGGTGCAGTCAAAAAACGACAACAGTGTACATCGTTAAGGACACAACCATTCAACCGTAAAGGCTCCATGACTTGAGCTGCACAGAGTTAGTGGCCCCGGATGCACAGCGTCCTGCATGGGCCTACCGCCACGGGCCGCTGACTTGCGGTGCACTGGGGCAGGGTCACAAGAGCAGAGGAAGTTCACGTAGATGACAAAGGGGGTTGTGGAGAGGTGTGGTGCAGCGGCCAGGGCTGCTGACTTCGGAGCACAGTGTTCACGGTTCGATCCCCGGCTCCGGTGGCAGCTCAGCACCATGTGACTCTGGGCAATAGCTCACTTAATTTCCACGACGGCCCCCAGCGCCTTGAGACCCGTAAGGGTGAGTAGTTCGCGCTTGACAAATACGGATTTAGATTTTTTTTAGATTTTTTTAGGTTGTCGCGGAGTGTCTCGGTGGACAGTGGAAGGTGTACCTCCAGGGCATGATGCAGAGGGCAGAACCACGCAGAAACAGTCTCCATGGTGGAGATGAATGGAACAGACACATGTCGAACACCAAGTCCGTCCCAGCCAGATGATGATGCAGACAACCCCCAGGCCATGGACTCAGACGCCACCAAAGTCCAACCAGAAAGTGAAATGACTCATTGCGCACATAGTTAGTAGCACCAGGTCAATTGTTGCTAGTGTTCGGTCACCTCTGTGACGAGGATCTGGCTTTCATCCGGACTGAACCGCATCTTCCTTTTACTCCTCTCCATGCGTTCACTGGTATGGACTCTGCCATTCATGAATCACGACTAAGTGCTGGATGTGGGACCTACTGGACCACAGTGTAGGCTAGGGGCAGCCGTCAGCACGGTCCCACAGACACGTGTCGTGTGCTTGCGATACAGACTTTTACTTCACTGATCGGAGGGAGTTCAGTGATGTGGACGCTGCCACAGACTTGGGGTCACTGCCATTCAAAACTCAGGACACAGTTCCACATGTGGGACCTACTGGACCGCAGTGTAGGCCTGAGCCCTCATCCAAGTGTCGCCGGCTTGCGTTGAATAGGGTTAGTGGCACCATGTGTCGCAGGCTTGCGTTGAACAGGGTTAATGGCACCACGTGTCGCCGGCTTGCGTTGAACAGAGTTAGTGGCACCACGTGTCGCCGGCTTGGGTTGAACAGGGTTAGTGGCACCACGTGTCGCAGGCTTGCGATGCAGACTTTTGCTTCACTGATCGGAGGGAGTATAGTGATGTGGACGCTGCCACAGACTTGGGGTCACTGCCATTCAAAACTCACAACTCAGTACAACATGTGCCAACAACTGGGCCGAAGAGTATGCCGGTGGAGTATGTCAATGAAAAAGGAGTACTGTGGGCCAGCGTCGTGGAGGCCAGCGATGGTCTGCGGAGGCTGCAAAGGTCACGGGACTGGGGCTCGGAGATTGCACCGGCACGTGGTGGGCCCTCTTTGACACACGCTGGTGTCAGCAGGTGAGCGGAGCCTCCTTGGTGCGCTGGGGCAGGCATGACGGGTCTGGGGACCAGCGGCCCAGGGTGCAGCAGGCACACAGGGACGCAGGCCCCGCCGCACACAGGGACGCAGGCCCCGCCGCGCACAGCGCTGGCCTCATGGGGGGCTGAGAGGCGCTGCCCTGGCAGACACGTTGGCCATTCCGAATGAGAACCACGCCCAGTGTGACGGGCTTTTCATTCACACCCCTAAGCAGGCCTGGCATACGCAGGGCCAAACCACTCTGCCCGTGCATACAGGGGGGGGACGTAACGAGCAACATTTCCGCGTTCTGCCCCACAGCCTGTGGGGACATGGTAGCGTCCACTGGCCACTACACTCCATGCACCAGCAGTTAATGACCAGATGGCCATTTCCGTGGTTTGCTCACTGAAGTCTGTCCGGCACATCCACGCCACACCTGGCATTGGGTAGGTTCTCAATCATTAGTCACTTGCCGCTCTCGCACATGCCTGCTCCAAGCCTCTCCTCACATTCTGCTATTGTGTGGCTGTGGTGCCATCCCATGGCTGGGTTGTGTGCATGGCAAGCCCAGGTTCCCAATGGAGTCGTGTTGTCGTGTCTGGTCGGTTGGCATGTTGTGTGGCATGTTGCATGTAGTTTTTCTGCTTGCCCATTGCCAGTTGCAAAACACACAAGATGATGGACGGAATGTTGCACAATGGCAAACATTCACCCCCAGTCACAGATCTGGGTTTAATCCATCGTTATTTTGCTTCACCACGCCACCCCAGTTCAGACATGGCCATATGCAAATCAGTCTTGACCCTGTGCCTCATGGGAACAGTCCAGACCGAACTGCCAAGCCATGTCTTCCCTGGACCGGAATCAAGCATCCTAGTACCGGTTTCGGGCATTCAGCCCTCATCAGCCAGGATAGCCTGACTCCAGTGGCGCAGTGAGCACGGTGTCGTGAGTTGCATGACTGTGGAGTGGAGGTGTGTGGTGTGTTCATTTGGTACTTTCCAACGAGCAATGCATTTCCATAGGTGCCATCCTGGAAGCGCTGGATGATGGACTGTCAGGAGATGTATGAATCATGCACACTGCCTGGGGAGTTGGCCACAACATTGTTGAGGAGTCCCCGGTGGTCCACTATTGCCTGCACATTGATGAAATGCGTGTGCTTTCTGTTGCGGTAGTTGTGGGCAGTGTCGGCAGTGGGCACAAGGGGTACATGTGTGCAGTCAATTGCCCCCAACACGTGAGGGAATCCAGCTATGGCGTAGAGGCCTTGCTTGGTCTCCAGCTGCTCCTGCGCAGTGTGGGTGGAGTGGATGTACTGGGGTACCAGGCTGATGATGGCATCCAGGACAGGTGTGATGAACTTGGATAGGGCTGGCTGTGAGACTCCTCCGACTCTGGCAGTTGTGGGTTGGAAGGTACCAGAGGCCAACATGTGCAGCACAGCCGGCAGCTTTGTCTGCAGAGGGATGTTGGTTGTCCGCTGTGTTGGTACCGTCAGCCGGTGGGCACTGTGGGTCAGGATGTGGGGGATGGTTGTCCTTTTGGGCCTGTAGTGGGCAATGTCCTCCTCTGGCGTTGGGTCTGTGCGGCTGGTGCGTTTAAGGTGGGTCTGCTGTCTTTGTGTACGCTGCCTCTGTGGTGGTCCGGGGGGGTCAGGGCGGGTCCTGGGGGTGGTGGCGGGGGGTGTTGTGGCCTTCATGGGTCTCCGAGCTGCATGATCATTGTCTCCCTGGCATCTGTGGGTCTTCAGATGTGGCTCTTGGCTTGGCTCCCTTTCAAGCTGCAGGTAGTCGTCCTGCTTAACACCAGCAAATGGCAGGTGTTAATTCCCTGCTGCTACCGCGGCTTATCGCCTGTTTTGGGTTTGCATCGCAGATCTGGCAGTTTGTTGTGAATGTGGTGTAGTGGTGTTTTCATTTGTTTTTGCACGGGAACGCCTACTCTGCATCTCATTAGGGTTAGTTGGTGGTGTCACCCGTGGAGGTAAATTTTGCGGCAGGTATCGTGGGAATACTGGCGAGGTCTGCAGTTTGCACCAGCTTGTGAATGGGGCGTTAAATCTATCTCCACTTTTGATGCGTTAAGGTGGCGATAACTCGGCGATAAGTCCTTGTGAATATGCCCCTAAGGACCTAATGTTGACTTTGGCAGATGGGGTTTTACTCCATCAGAGTGATTGAGTAACATACTCTGTCACCCTAATGAAGTCCCCATGTGCCACATTTTGAGATGTCTGCTGCTCAGTTGTCATCTCTTGCATTGGCAGGAACTTCCAATGCGGTGTTGATTCCTGCTAATGAATTGTAACATGACTGAGCCATATGGCAAACTTACAATGTTTAAACAACCAAGACGAAAGGGCATTTCGCAATTTTACTGCCCCTTACTGCCCGGTTTTACCTTGCAGTGAAGGACTGTGAAAACTGGATATGTTTTTGCCCCTTCTAAATCGGGTGGGGAGACACACAGCCAAAAATTCAATGGCCCTTAATCCATCGGGCCATCAGAGGTTTATGTCAGCAGCAGAGATGGAGTAGATTTCACTGTTGACATAATGAAGATCCGCCCGATTTTAATTGAGGCAGACTGACCTTCAGTTTTGTGGAGATGGTATTCCATCACCGTTGCAACAAAGTACCCTCTCTGATAAACTCTAAATGGACCCTAAGTCTTTGGCCAGGATGAACCATGTTGGTATATCTGACCCATGTTCTATTGCTGTCAGTGTCAAATTGCATCTTGATCTCAATCTAACACGACTATTGATTATCATTGGCACTTTATGCTTCTTGGCGTTATTCCTAATTAAATCTTTGAAAATTCATATCTCCGCTTCCCTTTATTGTATTTGTGTTAATCTGGCGTCATTTTGTTTATTACATTTCCTCAAATTAGGATATTTATTGTTTTGCATTTCAACTTTATTACTGTTTTGGTACAGCATAAATACTTTATGTATTGTTCTAATTTAAGCCTGTCTGGTCTGTGCCATAGCTTCCAAGATGTTGAGCTTAGATTAATTTAGTGACTTTGAGGGTTCATCGTAGCAAGGGTTGTGATTATTCTTTGGCATGGATAGTTACCTGCCCCAAATAACAATCCAGTTTCCTACATCAGGCATCATTGTGAATGTTTATTTTGTTACTAAGTTAGGCTGGCCATCAACTTTCAATATCAGTCAAATATTTAAAATATGATAAATTATTACTTTATTTGTCAAAAACTTTGACTTGAAAACAGACTTAATTTTCTTTGCTTCTTTTGTTGCCTTTGTTTCACATCCATCAATGACGAATGTCTGTTCTTTTTATTTACACATGACCACTTTAAAGAAAATGTAAGACAAATAGTCATCATACCAAAGCACATGTTTGTTATGTACCCTCAAACAGCAGAACAATTATCAAAGCATCTGATTTTAAAGTTACACACAGTTTAACCAACAACTGCCACCTTCTGTGTAATAAGGGCAAGGGACTCAATTACATTCACTTCAACATGTGAAATAGCACAGCACTCATTGGTGTTATAAGAGCTTTGTTTGCTTTCTGTAGTATCCATCCCGCCCTTCGCATAGTAGGGAATACTGCCTTTAAAAGGGTATGGTTCATCAGTGTGATCTCTTCAAGTGTCAATGTTTGTGTGATATCACTTTGAATGTACTGTTTGAGGTTATTTGTATACATATTGGTTCCTAGCCTAACTCTCTATTTTCAAATGTAGATGTACTTTTCTGTGTGCTGTTTTCATTGCATTTGGGCTTTCTTTACATCTGGGACAGGTGGGTGTGGTAGTTAATATGCCATATAATTGTTGAATTTTTGGTGCAGCAGGATCTAGAATGGTAAGTCTCATCTGATAGAACGTAGATGTTGTTACTTTTTTACAATCTCAGTACTTTGTTCTATTCCCCACACTAAGGGGCATATTTACTAAGCCTGGGCGTAGTTCGCGAAGTAGCGCTACGCGAAGCTACGCAAAGTGCAGTTCGCACTACGCGAGCTACGCGTAGCACTACGCGAACTGCGTAGTGCACTGTTCGCAATGATTGCACAGTGCCGGATGCTTGTCCGCACTGTGCAATCATTGAAAACGGCATCTTGCACAGTGCGAGCTGTCTTTTACTGCCGCTCGAGTAGATTTTTACTCGAGCGGCAGCTTTCAACGCGGACTGGTAGTTTCTCATCGCGAGCGGTCGCGAGCATACGCGACCACTCGCAATGAGAAACCTGACCTCCCCGCGTTGAGAATCTCGCCGGAGGTTTATTTTCCACGCTCGCGATCGGCAACTTGATGTTGCTGATCGCGAACGAGGAAAAAGTCTCGCCGGGATGTCATTTTGCTTGCTCGCGGTCGCCAACTTGACGTTGAGGACCGCGAGCAAGCAAAAATGACCGCTGCACTACGCTACGCTACGCGTGTTTGCACTGTGCTACGTGCAATTCGCGTTGTGCGAAGTAGCGCAAACTTCGCAAACTATGCGAGCGTAGCGTAGTGCTTTGCCCAGGGTTAATATTTACTAGCAAATGTCAGAGCGTGGAGCAACACCAAATTTAGCAGTGCCGCACTCTTACATTTTCAACATACAGCGATGCGCAGTATTTACTACA
Organism: Calotriton arnoldi; assembly: GCA_963921515.1. Lineage (NCBI taxonomy): Eukaryota > Metazoa > Chordata > Amphibia > Caudata > Salamandridae > Calotriton > Calotriton arnoldi. The sequence goes on from CAWUFW010012614.1 coordinate 82,798, forward strand.
ATATGGCACACCCCTGTATTTTCCCTAGTGCTGGAGCTAAAATAAGCTTCCTAGTGCCAAAACAGGCTTCAATTGCAACATAGTACAAGGGTGCCTGCGTTGCAGGGAATGCTTGTTTATGTGCAGGAAGGGACACCTTCCTGCACATTAACAATCCATAATGGCGATTTGTTACTTCTATCTGTGCTGCATTCTGCTACACACATAGAAGTAGCAAATCATCATTATTTAATGATTGTTTATGTGCAGAACAGGTCACCTTCCTGCACATAAACAATCATTAATGGCTTTTTGCCCTTTCTATGTGTGCTGCAGAATACATCACACATAGAAAAAGCAAAAACGAGGAGAAATAAAAGCATTCTCCTTGTGCACCATTCTAATGCCTGTTCTTGCAAGGCATTCGTTTTTGGCGCTGCAACAGATTTACACATCCTGTAAATCTGGGGCAGTGTCAAAAAGCAGTGGGTGTTGCTGTGGAAAGGGGGATATTTACTAGGTGGCTTTATGCCACAGTAAGTGTCTTAGGGTCACCTTGTAAATATTGAAAATGGTGCAATGCCACCGGAGCGTAAAATAAAAGTGACACTCCGGTGGTGATAGAGGCTTGTAAATATGCCCCATATTCTGGTTTGATCACAAACTTCTCTCTGTGCTCAAAAGGTTATTGCTACTCAGGAATAACTCAGGTCCAAAGTGCGCACATTAACAGCAACATTTGTTGCATATAAAACCTTCTGCAAATCATGCAGCTAAAGAGCTAAAATGCTGAATGTGTGCATCCTGGAATAGGTCAATTGTGCACAATATATGTGTTATTGTAGAAAAATGGGTTGCGCCCATGCATGTGTCTCATCCACAGTAATCACATGGCAAATGGACTGCCTGTGTTTACCACCAGTATCTGCCTTTTAAGATAAAGTTACTGCAACACAGAGAGGGTAGGGGCACTTGGCTGGCTACACGTGAACTCACGTGTACATGTGTTTGCACACATGTGTGGGCTGTGTATGTGAGATTATCATTGTGTGCAGCCCAGTAACTGCGGTCAATGGTAGTCTGGCACAGAGGGGATCTTGCAGGGTTTGATATTGACCTGGAACAGGTCTTATCATTTTAGTGGGCACTTATAGGTAAATTCAGAGTGATTTACTGTTTTGTCTGCAGTGACACTTTAATTGTCGCCGGGGCATCTTTAATTGTCCCCGGGCTGACATAAACAAAAGTGGCCTGGCAAGGGTCAAGAGGATAATCTGGGGCCCCAACCCCAGGACCCACAGCACAGGACAGGGCTGAGACCATCCCACTCTGCCCCGTTGCCCGTGTCTAGGGGGACGGAGAGCACAAAAGCAGACTGGAGCATGGGTGGGAGAAGTAGATAGGCTGGCTTCTGCACAAGCTGAAGGAGGCGGCAGAGCATGAGGGAACTGTCTGGGGTAGGAGGGGCCTTGTGGGTCTCTTCATGGTCCCCACCGCTTCCACTGAGCTTGGGGTGTGTCCCGGGTGGGATCTGGTACCTCAGATAAAAAAGCTGCATAGTGCACATGCCAGGGAACATGTCAGAAGCAGCTAATTATATATGCATAGCTCCTGGTGGGAGTGCCCCATAATGCCCTGCAGGCTCAGAAAAGTGCTGGTTGTGGCTCTCAGGGTGTCCCCTGGATAGTTGAAGCAGCACAATTCAGCATAAAATGATGCTGGGGCTGCAGGAGCACCACAGCCCTCAACTGCTTAAAATTGGAGTCACTAACCCTACGTCACCCAAGTCTTAAAATCCATGACCTGGGAGACGTTTCATCATTTTCCTAAAAATCATTTTCAAGGCTAGAGCTTTTGCTCTACAGCTGGGAGTGCAGAGCTCTCTATGGGCTCTTTTTAAGGTTGCATTTTATGTGGCTTGAAAGTGGTGCTCTCTATGTGTTGTTTTATGGTTGTGTTTTATGTGGTCTGAAAGTATATAAATAGCAAACAGACAGTTGTCATGTTCATTTTATAATGCTTTATTGATATTATGTTGATAGTGATTACTGATCAAGTTTGATAAGCCTTATTAACATTATTAATTACTTTTGCACATGGATATTATTGATAATTGCATTCGCACATACAATGAGGGTGTTTTAATATGTGGTTTCTTGTTCTTGTATGTGATGACCCCTTGCCAAAGCCAGTAAGCTTGCATTATTTAAAGTGATACCCCCCATATTGTGATGTTTATCAAGTATAGGTGGGAATGAGGGTACTGTGACTTTGGATGGCATGACCCTTTAGTAGTCAAAATTGATTTCATGATTTCATCTAAGGTATTTTCAAACTGGCTGTGTGTAATAAAGGTACTTTTACTTTTTTTTCAAATAAAAAGCACTGACTGGACAATCATTTAATGAGTGTTATTATTGAGTACCAGCGAATGGTGATTACTAGCCCACATCACTTCCCCTGAGTAGGCCATGGATGCTTGACTTCGCTGCCCTTAGAGAGTCTAGCACTATAATGGGGTGCTTGGTTCCCAGTAAGGGGAAATTGTGCATCTATTACTGGCACAGACCTCATGCTTGTACAACTAGGCCATGGATGCTCAACTTCCCTGCTCTTAGAGAGTCTAGCACTATAATGGGGTGCTTGGTTCCCAGTAAGGGGAAATTGTGGATCTATTACTGGCACGACCTCATGCTTGTACAACTAGTTACCCAATTCCCTACAGTTATCTTCCATACAAAGGTCTGAGAATCTTATAATAGCATGGTATTTAAACACCCTCTAATTACTGCACCCTACCTATAGCAAATTATGGGTCCATAATTACTCCACAAAATTTGACTGGAATTAGGGTAGGGATTGGAATGACCCTCTAAATGCTTTGATGCGATGCAGCTGTTTGTCATCCGATGGAGTGTGAGAACACTCTGGACCGTTTCTTCCAATTCAACTCTGGTCAATAAACCTTTGTCGTAGCCTGAGAAGAAGGGGGTTAACAACAACTTAAATCTCAAATTATAGTGTGATCATAAGGACCACGCAATAAAAGTCTGAGTCAGTAACTTGACATTAAAAGGTTTATTACAAACTCAAAGTCAGACTAATATAAACCAATCTTAGGAACATAGCATAAAAGTATAAACTAACCAAAAAGAGACCAAAGCATCTTACAATATTGGTCCTCAACAGCGAAGACCATATGAGGATATTAGTAGCGGCGATACAAAAAATAAGGAAAAGGATTTGATGACTCGTCAAATGGTTTCAATCCTTCTTCCCATACAAGGAAAAGATTTGCAGCATCTACTAAAGCCTACACTGACCTAAGGATAGGGGAAACCCTATTGAATCAAGGTAGCATGAGAGGTGCCAACATCAGAACCTCAGTAGAAGTTCTAAAGTAAAGAATCATTTATAGCATGAAGCCACACAATCCGAGATGTCAAGAGAGGTCTGTACCTTTCCAAGTCTAAGGAGAATCTGACTAAACCCAGGGTGAGTTAATTAATTAAAATGCACAAAGAACATTCAAGAAAACATGACCTCATACACATCATAATATGTTTTCCAGTTCCCAGAGGAGAACTTGGTGCCTTAAACACTACTCTCATATTCCAGTCTCAGTTTCCAATGTTTCCTTGGCTCCTCTCTGCGTCTGGTAGTACCAAGTGGTAACAATCCCTTTGTTCTTCATTAAAATCATTTGACCTTGCCAGCTCTTCCTCTCCTCTCTATCTCTGAAATACAATGTGCTTTTCACTAAATAACCAATGCATTTGGTCTGCACCTGCAGAAGAGCAAAATATGCAGAAAAACAACTTTCTAGTTGAGGTTAAATGTCTTGACTGCAAGCTTAAGGCCCACAATCATGCTAACTTAACATTTATGTTTAAAACACACTTTAATTCTACAATCTACATATAATCTAAGAATTGTAATGCATATAAAATCTTTAACAATGAATCAACCTACATTGTGCAGTAACTCTTGTATGTGGCACAATAACTCATACATGTAATTTTTAAGTAAAAAGAACTGGTCACAATTTATAAAGAAACAATTAAACACACATGTGATTCATTTTCATTAATCCCTGGAGAATGAACTGCATTAAATGCATTTCACCACACCACCTTACAATCTAAATCTATAGAACATCTAATATCAGCAATCCAGATGGTTCTGAAAAGTAAAAATGTTAATTTGTACACACATATGTCAAACCACACAATAAATGTACTTCTATATCTTCAGTACACTATATAACATTAGTAGTATTGTGTCACACAAGTACATAAGGCCAAATGTAAATATATATGGGGCCTAGCCAAACATAGAAGGAAGGAGCGAAAATTATCCTACTTCAGATGTGTTTCCTTATTTAATTCCACTTTTTTCTTAGGAGGATGAGTGTGTTTCTGCAATTGAGGTTTTAATTGCACATGCTCCAAGAACTCATGTGTTGGTGATTTAATTTCCGTAGTTTTATATAGCGCCAACTTGACCCGAAGGTATCAGGTATCAGAGCGCTTTAGATGAGCACCAGTTCCGTTACACAAGGACACATTCAATTTTGTTGGGCACAGGGAGATTAAGTGATTTGCCCAGAATCACAGGGTGTTGAGCGTCAATGCCGAGATTCAAGCCCGGTTCCCCAGATTTGAGAACGACCGCCCTAGCCATTAGGCTACATCCTCTCCCCTGATTATACCGGTTTCGTCTTATTTCAAATTTGAAGTTTCTTAATTCCTGTTTACTATTAGGCAAAATGTAGTTTTGCCTGGCAGATTTTCATCACTACTGTGAAAGACCATTGCAGGTCAGTGGATATAAACGTTGCTCTGGTACTATTTGGTGCAAATGCCAGTGCAAATAATCTTATCATCAATTCAATTTTGCCCCTCGTCGTTTTCATATTTGCAATGACTAGTTATTTTTAAGTTTTCTTTAACACATACGCAGTGTGCGATTTGGCCCCACCCAAAGAAAAACTACTTATCCTTTTGGTTGTTTGCTGTAGCAGTCCACCTCCTATGGAATGCTTGCAATATACAAGGGACTATTTTCCAACAATAAAAGACATTGAATTCATTGAAGTTTGATTATTCTGTATGCACTTTCGGTAGATTGTTTTTTAACATTTATTTTTCACTACAGAGTCTTTTTTAATATTTAAATTTGGACTCAAAATGAAAGCCAGACTTATTAGACTTTCCCAGCTTTGGGTCCCCACTGAGAGTATATAAATTAACATGGCTCACCACAAAGTTTGCCCAGACTTTGTGAAATCTATTGTTCTTTATGCACTCTCTAACGTATACGATGCAGATTTTCTTTCATACATTGTTTGAAATTACAGGCAAATTTATGGCATATTATTTTACCTCATGGTGCTAGTATGTTAGAGCAGCCCCATAAACTTGCAACCCCAGCTCGCCCATCTAATCGTTTTATACGTTTGAAGAAGTAAGGTATGTGTCTATGCAGTTACTGGGCCTCAGAACCATGATCAAATGTTAGTTATAGAGTCACTAATTTGCATTAACCCGGAGCCTACACGACTACCATAAACATTGATGAAAACAAACCTTGCGTTATATAATTGCTGTTTATTACAGGCAGATTTGAGACTTCAATAGAGCTAGCTCTAATTGAAATCCAGGTAGTTAAGTTTGTATATTTGACCTAATTGATTATTAGCAGAGCGCTTCACAGTTTAATCCTGATACACGGAAGTCTAAAATTAAAACTATGGTAGTTATCACAGAATTGGTCTGCAATAATTGAACATTTAACATCATTAACAAAACACTCCACACTGATAATGTAGATGTTATTTAAGCAATAACCCATGAGAAATTCATCCTGAAAGCAGTTAACAACCAGTTAGTTAATGACCTGAGGCGAACCAATTGAAAGTAGAGAAAAGAAATCCTCTTAACAAATCTAGGCTGCAGCACTTTAAACTTAAGTAATTTCCCTGCAGTCAAACATTGAATCTGAAAGCCCATGCACACTGTGACCACCTATCGTCTCCCTATGCAGACATGTTAGCACAATAATTTGCGTGTGCTTTTAGTATATGCACTAAAGACATGTTGTAATGGATGTTCAGCCTTAATTAACTTCATCAAAGTTACACGTTTAATAAAGAAAGCAATTTAAACAAGATATATCCTGCTGTGTTCCAGTGTTTTTCTTCCAGGTTTACTGTACATGATGTACCTTTCTTGTCTCCCAGGAGACTAATATACAAAAAAAGAAGACACTGAGGGTGAGAACGAATAGGGAACCCTGCAGAGTTTCTACGTTGGCTCCAGCAATTTCTTGTGTGCTAAGTGGATAAAAGTGGAAGCTATGTTTAGAAATGTGACTGCAGTCTTCCTCACAGCTTGTACAACAAACAATTTGTTTAGCTAGTTGTAGTTTTTCCCTGCTATTCACTCCAAGTTGTTCTAAATATATGGTCACATTACAGATGGCTTAACTTTTCCTTAGGCAATGCAATTCAAACGCATAATGTTGCGCATTACAGACATATAATTAACATGCTCTTGCAAAGGCAATAGGTGTGGCTTTTGATATTTGAGTGACTTTACGTGTGTTGCTCCCAGTTGTCCTAGAAAAGAAGTAGTTGAGATCATGCTAACATAGAGTAAGATAATAAGGGGCATATTTATGAAAAGGTTACGCAGCGCAGAAAGCCACCTTGCTGCGCTACGTGACAGGGAAAGGGCAGGAATGTGCCGTATTTAACATAATACTGCACATTCCTGCCTTTTCCCAGCACTGGTGCACAATGTGCTGCCTAGCGCCAGCGCATGCACTCTTGCACCATGGTGCAAGGATGCCTGCATTGAAAGCAGGATTGGTGGACACCTTCCTGCACAAAAACAATTCCCTGAGGCATTTTCCTCGGTCTATGTATGCTGAAAATTAACATATTTCTCCTCATTATGCCTGTAAAGGCGTAGCATTTTGGAGCATTGCCAGGTCTACCAGTAATGGTGAATCTGGGAATGCATCGAAATCCATGGGTGGGAACACCCATGTACCACCCATGGAATGCCTCCCTAGGGCAGGGTAACACAACGCAGTGATTTGTGCTGTGTTGTTTTACTCCAGATGTGTCAAGCCACTCAGGGCCACGCAAGGTGGTCTTGCGTGGGTTGATAAATCGCACTGCAGGGTTGTGTCGCGCTTGCACCCCATTGCGTTGTTCAAAAGTGATGCAACCCTTTGATAAATATGGCCCCACTAGTGCTCTATATAACTGCAATCAGTACAGTAAAGACAAATTAACGTGTAGCTGGCAGATTACAAGACGGAGTGATGCTCATCATAGTTTTGGTCATTGTTTGAATCTGTCAGATTTGACGGCAAGGTTGTGTGAGGCACACCCTTACTCCAGCTGTAAGCCATACCGCAGCCTGATTACTATTCCACCATAGCAGAAAGTGGGATAAGACTTTGTTTATTTGGATGTACCTTGGTTTTGGTGGCAAATTTAGGGCATTGGCAGACGTCAGCAGGTTGTGTCAGCCCTGCCATGCTGATGTTCCAGTTCCACTTGGTGGCTCTGCAGGGACAACTGCTAGAACATATGGCTGGTAGCCAATACAAAAGAGCCATTTCCACTATGTAAGGTATGCATAGCAGTTTGAAGCAATTGCTCATCTACCAAAATCCTATGGATGCACTTATTCTATTGTCAGGCAAAGAAGCTTTGGGATTTTTCTAGTTGAGGGAGGTGCTTAAGCACTCGTGTCATCCTTCCTGGGAGTTCAGATAATGTCTAGCATTTCCCGTCATTAGATGCCAGCCAGGGGCGCATTTAGGAGACTTTCCGCACCCCAGAAAGGTAGATTCAACGGGTTTACCACTAGCCAGATCCGCCACAACACTCAAGAATTTCCAATGTATCTGACTGTGCTGGAATCGGATGATGTGTTCTTCTTCCCCAATCTTAAAATGCACGGATTTAGCAAGATAATGGTGGAATTGGAGATAGAGAGTCTGTCACCCGACAGGTACAATTTTCGACATTGTCCCATCTTGTACTCTGCAGCCCAGACTTGGATGTTGCTGTTTCTTTGTAGTGGGAGTCTAGTATTTCCATGTAAAAAGGTTTAAATCAGGAATAGTGTGCTTTGAACATTTTGAGAGATCATTTTGTGATATTCCTGAACTTACTTCACTAGCAATAATTTTGTGTTTTACTCCTAACAGGACAAACAGACTGAACTTAAATTAAATACGACTTCCTGAGAGCGGAAATTACAAAAAAAAAAAACAACATTGTAGATGAAGAAGAGAATGTGTAAAGCCCTATTGCCACTATTATATTGGTGCAGCTTTATGGGATCCTTCCTTACACAACGTCATAGCTGTTGATAAGAAGGTAAAATTAGATCTTTCAGAGACGAATTATGGGCCTTCTCCAGTTTAGACCAAATAAAAGGGTACCTAATAGAGCTCCATAATCCCATACTATTCAATTCGGTGTGTCTTTGTAAACTAATGCCGTGTTTTGTTGACGCTGGGACGTTGTGAGGGTTATAGGAGGCTGATCAGAGGTACTGCAATTGCAGATCAGAGCTAAACATGTTGTTACATATGACAAATTCCTGCTTTACCTTAAAATAAACGTCACTGTACTTCATTAGCCATTTAACAGAGCCTGAATCAGACCTGAATCTTTGATTTATGTTGAAGAGTTCTTGTAATACTTGCTGATGTATCGTTTTTGAAGAATAAAAACACAGGGCCATATTATCAAGAACGGCGCAAAGATTATCCTTGACACCAGAACCTGGGCTTCTATTGGAATTCTCTAGGGCATATTATCAAGCCCCTTATCGCCGCTTTAGCGGCAGTTTCCTGCTAAAGCGGCGATAATCTTTGCGCCGTTCTTGATAATATGGCCCACAGTTTTAATTAATATTGTGGTGTCAAAATATCAATGCCAAAATATTAACAACAATAATATCGCCTTTAAATACTTGTAATGTAAAGTACCAAACAGTGAGTATAATTACACTAAGGTCGTAAATATCTACTAAAATTTAACTACTACAAAAATATATTATTTTAAAAGTAACATTAAACTTAACCAAAATATTGACTTTAATAATATAGTGTACAACATATTGAAAAGTTAAAAAATACAATTGTTTTAAAGTAATGGTAAATAAATTTGAAAAAAGTAAATATTTTTACAAAAATATGTAATACATTATAAGAGTTAGCCACAGAAAGATACAAAAATGTATTTACCTATGTAATTTTAAAAGCATATTTTAAGCAGAAGATCTTGGAAAAATACAATAATTTAGAAAAATTCACTTTTTACTCAAATTAATTTAATCTTAGAAAATAAATTAGATCAATTATTTACAAACAAAAAAATGTATAACATTTTAATATATTCTATTTTTTAAAAATCATCTATCTACCTATCTATCTATTTGTCTGTCTATCTGTCTATCTGTCTATCTATCTATATATCTATCTATCTATCTATCTATCTATCTATCTATCTATCTATCTAAGAACACACTCCTGCGCTGAGTCTAACAGGAGGTCAAGACTGCCCTGGTGGCACTGTCCTACCAGGGTGGGGAGAGGTTGCCGGTGATGGAGCATGACACAAATATGTGTTTGAGGCTCCCTTTTCCATAAGGATGACCTTCCCCTTGCACCAGCACAGGAATTTTGTGAGTATCCAAGTTGGGAAATCATCTATCTTGTTTTGAGGTAGGTAATACAGCAACAGGTATTCCACCTTGAGCTGCCACACCTATTTGTGATAGTCAAACTTCTCCTTCACCTGCCTCCTCTCATCCTGCCACTTCTTTTTGACATCTGTGATGGTCCAGACATTCTTCACCAATGCACTGACTGCATTAGCCAACAACTGCCATATGGCTGCCTTCTGTGTTGCACTGCTAAGGAATGGAGGAAGACCATGTAGTTTTCCCCACAACAAATCTGACAATCATCTGGGTCACCTCCTCTGTGAAGTTTTTCTTCTTCCTCACATTTAACATGCTTATGCTTGGCAGATGGCAAGGCGCAGAGCAGGCAGGTGAAGTATTGGTGTGGGAAAGCAAGAGCATTGTATGTGTATTGATTTTATGTGGTTTGCAGTGCATGAGTTGCAGGTGGCATAAATTGTCTGCAAGTGTATGAAATTAGACTTACCCCACACACATGCAGAGGTTCTGCCCCGATTGCAGAGTTCTGCCCCGATTGCAGAGATCTCGCACTCAGGACGGAGGCTCCACCCCGAGTGAGGAGATACCGCACTTGGGGTGTAACCTTCACCCGAGTGCAACACCTCTGCCCCGAGGACCGAACCTCTGCAGGTGTGAAAGATACAACTCTTAAGTCCTTTGTGAATACCAAAATGTAGTAAAGCTAGACTTTTGGTCTAAACTTAGACTTTTGGTCTAACTTTACCTTTGTGAATTGGGCCCGTAGTCTGTTGAACTGTTTTGTTTAAAATATTATTTGGCAAGGGATTAAACAAGCCCTAAATAAAGCCTTAGTGTCCTGGACCTGCCAGTGTTGTGTTCCCCATTCAGTTCAATATTTTCCTTCCAATTTTCACAACCGTAACCGTTTAAGGAAAGTTATGAAATAAATGAATCAGAATAAATCAATTTTCTTTGCGTGAGCATATTTTTCTTCGATTGGGAAGGCATACGCTTATAAAAATAGAAAATTGGGTCTGTAGGGACATGACTAGAAAAAATTAGGGAACTTCTTTAAATATGTGTTTGAACTACCTATATGTGGTGTAAGGCAGTGTTCCCACTGTGTATAATAAAAAAAAACAGCACATAGTACTAGCTCTGTGAAAGAAATTATGCACATAAGGTTGGTAGCAAAACATGTCACCATAATCTGAAGAATTTAAATACAAATCCTCATTTTCATACCCTGTGTATGAGTCTCATTCAGATAACATATTAGAAAGAGTCATATTATCCCAATCATCAGAAATGGAACCTGGGGTAAAAACATCATCCATAGCAATTTTAAAAACATAAAGAGTTTACAATGTCTCTGTTGGACCAAATGACATAGGGGGCTTTATCCCAAACAATACCATCATGGACAGAGAATGCAGTAATGTTCACAAGGGACAAGTCTCTTCGGACCTTATTTTGATGAAGAAGAGGGCGGATGCACCTCAGCTACAAGTTGTGCAGAAGTACGATCTGGGAGATAGTGTCCATTTAGTAGCAGAAAGAAAACTGTAATATATCCAATCCAGAGGAAGAGAAAAAATAATGAAAGAAAAATCCAACAGTGGGACCAAGGAGGAATCAGATAAGTCTGTTTGAGCCAAAATAAAAGTCCACGCACACCACACATGGAGGTATGTGAAGAGTCTGGAAAAAATCATCAATGCTGACAAAATAACCATAGGCAGTCTGAGTAAAAACAGGAACATCATCAGGCAAAGGAGAGCTGGTAGGATCCTCCAAAAGTGGCTGAAAGTAAATAATCTCCTTGCAAGGAGCAGCAGTAGAAAACGGCAAACTTATGTTAGAAACACATGCTGTGCTTTCTTCATTAACTGATACGTTGGAAAGTTCAGCATCTGAAGCCACTAGCCAGAGAGTAGAAAAATTTGGAATACTTAGTACTTGTAGAGGGATTTTGGGCCGTGTAGAGAGAGAGGTGTGAGGGAACTACCATGAAACCTCATGGTCTACTACGGAGAACCGGCCACATGGTGAAACTTGATTGAACCAATGGAAACTTGTTGTTTCTGCTTACAACCAGCAAGTGGTGGCAAAATCACTGTTTGAGTACCTTGAATACCAAGTACAGGCACCAGTACATTGTAGGATGGACAAAAGTCTTTTTTATCTGCAATTGTCTCTCAGACTACATCCCCAACTTTTGGAATTTAGCCAGAAATTACTGGTTGCTTCATTGCTTCCTCAGTGGCAGAACGTATAATATTCAAATTGGAGAGTTCATCTTGGAAGTCTTGTAATTCCTGTAAGACAGTGAAACACTCATTGATGTCAAAGGACGCATTTCCAGCCACTGTGCCAGAGTTATCAAGATCTGCAACATACAGTTGGACCCCAAAGAGTACCTCATAGGGAGTCCGATCACTCAACGACCTTTTAGGCAGATTATTTAAGGAGCTCTGGACACCACATAGGTGATGACTACAACTACTACCTGAACCTAATAGCTGTTAAGGACTGCTACACATTTTTTCTGTTCCACTTCCCTCAGGACAACAGAGGCTAATGCCGGACCCTGTTCCGAGTGGTATGCTGCTACTGCATATGCGCCGACAAAGTTCAAGAGTCAGCTGATTGCTGTGGCCTCACCAATAGAAATCGAGAGCAAGAATCAACAACCACTAAGATATATTTAAAGGGATCATCCAAATAGAGTGGTCAGCAATGATCTAAATAGACACAATGTAATGGGTTATTTGAAACTAAAAGTGGTGTCTGCAGTGGGCGAGCAATGGTGCAACATTTCATTTGTTGACAAATGGCAGAAATAAGAACATACTGTTTAGTCTGTTTATGATGACCCTGCCATCAGTAGCGTTTCTGTAATAAAGAAACTGTAGCCACCACACTAGCCTGGGCAGACACCAATCCCTCATGAGTAGCTATTATTAACTCTAACCTGCGGTCCCAGTTGGGTATCACTCAAACACCCATCTCAGGAATGCGGGCAAAGGGAATATTTTGAGGACTCAATAGATAGGAGTTTCTGCTGAATATCCTTTAGATAGGTGCTCGCCACTAGCCGAAGCAGTAACCACACCCACATTGTCTTCATCTAGCCTTATATGTGTATGAGTAATATCAGCTACAAAAACAGTCTGAACAGCTGCCTTGGCAGCTTCATCAGCCAATCAATTCCCTGCAGTCTTTACACCAACACATTGATAACTCAATGTGTGTATTACATGAGCCTGTCGCAAAGCATCCTTTAGTGTTGCTACCTTTCCCAAAAGCAATTTATGCTTGATAGCCTCTTTTCTTTAGGATCTGTGAATCCATTCAAATGCCAAAAGTGCAAATTATCATTAAAAGCCTGAATGCAGTAATAGGAATCACACACTATAAGTGTCGGGAATTCTAAATCCATATTTTGCAAAGTCATAACCAAAGCTTTCAATTCATCCGTCCGAGCGATACAGTCTCCTAAAGTTTCTGTAAATGTTTTTTGTGCCTGAGATACACCATCTTGCATGACACATGTCAATGCAGCACATGTCGCTGAGTATTTGTACTTTGAACCAACCACAGGCTGGGCTGAACTACCAGTATAGATCATGAAGCATATTCATCTTGAGGCAAAACTTCACTATAAATGGGTTAATTCCTGTTCAATTATGTGTTTCCCCTGAGCCAATGGAATTTCCTTTAGCACAGCAGTGTGAACAGTAGTCACATTTCTTCAGTAGAAGCAAAATGCATTTACACATTGGAATATAAATGCAATTTAAATTAGGGAGGTGGAACTCGAGGAGATTTATTCTGCGGAATTCGACAAAGTTACCTAAAAACTCCAAGAGATTCTGCTGAGTTTCCTGAGCGGTGGAATTCCGGTCCATGATTTTTAGCTCTGGTAGCTTGTCCTGCGCTGTAGGATCAGAATGAACAGCATCAAGCAGCGCGCCAGAGGGTACTGCTTCTTTCAGCCGCTCGAGTAGATTTCATACTCGAGTGGCAGCTTCGCAACGCAAGTGGCAACTTTCTTAACGAGACTAGTAGTGACCTGCCACGACCAGCCGCATTGAGAAATATCGCCGGGAGGTAGTCTAGTGCTCAGTTTTCTCACTTGCACTTGCCAACTTAAAGTTGGTGAGCCGCGCATGAAACAAACTGCCACGCAGTGGTTGGTGAAGTTTTTGCCAAACTCTGTGCTCCAAGCGGAGCACGGAGTTTGGCAAAAACTCTACCGGTGGAGCAGAGTTTACCGCCCACCCCTAATTTAGATGCAATTGCCACTGTTTCTCCTTCATTGAATCAAACATATTGTTGCAGGGATTCTGCTAATTCACAGAACTATGCTTGGGACCATAGAACCTTAGTAGGCAGGGACTGAGTTATCCTACCACATTAGTACCCATGAGCCCGGGATCGACTAGCTATAGTATCTCACTTGCCTCCTACTCACTCACAGAGGAACAAGTGATTACACACTCCAGAACACAACACTCCCGACCCTCTCAGGTATCGCAGTGACAGGACACACCCTTTTACTCTTACACTCGCACTTGTCCACAATAAGTCTGACAATGACACAAGCAAAGTTTAAAATATTTATTTTAACTATCGTGCTCTAGTATGCAGTGTATGTGCCACAACAAGTAAAAAGATGCCTAACACAAATACGGTCAGCATAGTAAGTAATCCATAAATCATAAAAGGAGCTGTCATTGTATAAGACAGGGTAAACTAACCCCACCTTCTACAGAAGCAAAGCGATTATATATCAGAAGATCTCTGGGTGTTAGCATGCACAGAAGAAGGTTCTACATATCAGGTTTAGTTGTGATCTCGTCTGTCTATTTGCCTGTCTGTGCATATCTATATGACAAAGATTATGTGTTCCCAAACAACAGCTGCATTTGTGTTTCATGTGCTAGAGCCTGACCTAAACAAAATAACAAGGGGCATTGTTGCTTGACCTTGTCTACAGTGTTCAGACTAAATCCCAGGAAAATACAGAACACAAAATAAAAGTAAGTTCTGTGTGAAAGCACAGAGTGGCACAAAGCAAAATATGTGTGTATAGTAACATGGGCAAAGCAAAGTAAGAACTGAAGCGTGCTCATGCTAACATAGGGAAAATGGCAATGGGCCTGCACGGGACATGTGACAATATGTGAAACTACTGGAATCCGGCAATTATGTGGCTCACTAAGTTAGTAGTGTTAACACGAGTATGTAAGTGTTTAGTCGTAAGCCTGTTAGTCTTTGAATTTCTGAGAAAAGAAGTAAGTTCAAGAGACAAATGTTTATTAGAAAAATCAAGAAGAATCAAATTGTACAACGTTTTACCCCGTTTTGCATAATCTGGTATTTATGTTCTACCAAAATTTAGAAAGCCCAAGAGAGATTGAAGCTTTTCACGGTATTTGGTGGTTGTAAAATAGCACATTTATCTAAGAAATGTGGCGCTAGGCTTTTGCCTTCATTTGATAATTTACATCCCAAAAACAAGACACTGAAAAAGACAATTTTATATTTTGAAAAATACATTTTTAGCTATGATAAGTGAATCCCAGGATTATGCAATACGCTCTGGCCAAATGTGTGTTTTAATCATCATCTGTGATGTAAATGCTATCAACATAGGACAACACTTCTGAGTCAATATCTTTGACGTCACTCGGGAAGCAAATAGACCGGGACTGTTTTCATATGCTTGTGTGAGCCCATGGAACCTTCTTTGGGCTTCTAGCACTGAGAATGCCATCATACTCTGGCTTTAAAGCACTATATTTTGACAGAAAAAGCCATTAAATGTCCAATGTAGTTTTGTAATTTTTTCAAACTATATTATTGATCAAGCCAGTGCTGTGGGAATTTTGTACAGCAAAAGTCAGTTTGTTACTGTTTAAATGTCTATACTCAAAAACCATACAATAAAAATGATCAGGTTTAAGCACAAGAAATAATGGATTATTCATAGGGGAGACACAAGGCTCAATTATACCTTGATATTCTAAATTTGATAGAATCTCCTTCATTGGGTATTTAACTCCATGTTTAATAGAGTATTGTGCTTGCACCTGTGGGCTGGACGTTACAGGTATAACATGATAAGGTGAGTCTTTAGCCCAACCTATTTGATTGTGATATAAAGCTGAGCTTGTGCAAGAGTCCATTCTGCTCCATATGCTGATTTACTTTCCTCATGAAAAAGAACAGAAAATGAAGGTATGATTACATCCTGCCCCTGTGTGGCTTTTCTAACAAACTCAGGTAGCCAATCTACCTCTGCCAAGAGAATATCATATTCATTAGTTAAATTCTGCTAGAATATCACTTTATTAGTATGCGGTATGTCACCCTCAATTTGTATGTCCAAATCATAAAGTTTATCAGGAGGGCTTAGCTGATGATCTGGAGTTTCAACTTGTTTATAATCATTAGTTGGTCTCACCACCAGAAACTATTGAAGAGTCTGGTAAACTATGGTGACTTCTGCTGCACTGTCGAGCAGAGTTCTCACCACATCTTGTTCCGAAGAAGAGTTTTGGTATTTGTGGCATATTTAGCAGAACTTCTGGCCACTTTCTTCTTTTTAAATTGTGCTTTTTGTTGTGGAAGTTTCTCTTCCTTTTTGATGATGACTTCAGAAGAGAGCTGGGAGTCCATTTTCGGTTTCATATACTCCTGCTGTCTGTGATCGCTTTGTCCCCCTCTCTCTGATTGTGTGTTTGCAGTGTCCTGCAAGGAATGAGAAGAAATTGTTTCAGAATACTGATATCTATCAGGCTGTTTAAGTGCATCACGGTTACATTGACTGTAACGTTTTTCGAAAGACTCCGGCTGCAGACATCCAGTCTGTGTTTTAGGTTTAGCTTTGTTTTTACTTGATTGTGATATAAAGCTGAGCTTGTGCAAGAGTCCATTCTGCTCCATATGCTGATTTACTTTCCTCATGAAGAAGAACAGAAAAGGAAGGTATGATTACATCCTGCCCCTGTGTGGCTTTTCTAACAAACTCAGGTAGCCAATCTACCTCTGCCAAGAGAATATCATATTCATTAGTTAAATTCTGCTAGAATATCACTTTATTAGTATGCGGTATGTCACCCTCAATTTGTATGTCCAAATCATAAAGTTTATCAGGAGGGCTTAGCTGATGATCTGGAGTTTCAACTTGTTTATAATCATTAGTTGGTCTCACCACCAGAAACTATTGAAGAGTCTGGTAAACTATGGTGACTTCTGCTGCACTGTCGAGCAGAGTTCTCACCACATCTTGTTCCGAAGAAGAGTTTTGGTATTTGTGGCATATTTAGCAGAACTTCTGGCCACTTTCTTCTTTTTAAATTGTGCTTTTTGTTGTGGAAGTTTCTCTTCCTTTTTGATGATGACTTCAGAAGAGAGCTGGGAGTCCATTTTCGGTTTCATATACTCCTGCTGTCTGTGATCGCTTTGTCCCCCTCTCTCTGATTGTGTGTTTGCAGTGTCCTGCAAGGAATGAGAAGACATCGTTTCAGAATACTGATATCTATCAGGCTGTTTAAGTGCATCACGGTTACATTGACTGTAACGTTTTTCGAAAGACTCCGGCTGCAGACATCCAGTCTGTGTTTTAGGTTTAGCTTTGTTTTTACTTGATTGTGATATAAAGCTGAGCTTGTGCAAGAGTCCATTCTGCTCCATATGCTGATTTACTTTCCTCATGAAGAAGAACAGAAAAGGAAGGTATGATTACATCCTGCCCCTGTGTGGCTTTTCTAACAAACTCAGGTAGCCAATCTACCTCTGCCAAGAGAATATCATATTCATTAGTTAAATTCTGCTAGAATATCACTTTATTAGTATGCGGTATGTCACCCTAAATTTGTATGTCCAAATCATAAAGTTTATCAGGAGGGCTTAGCTGATGATCTGGAGTTTCAACTTGTTTATAATCATTAGTTGGTCTCACCACCAGAAACTATTGAAGAGTCTGGTAATCTATGATGACTTCTGCTGCACGGTCCAGCAGAGTTCTACCACATCTTGTTCCGAAGAAGAGTTTGGGTAGTTGTGGCATATTTAGCAGAACTTCTGGCCACTTTCTTCTTTTTAAATTGTGCTTTTTGTTGTGGAAGTTTCTCTTCCTTTTTTATGATGACTTCAGAAGAGAGCTGGGAGTCCATTTTCGGTTTCATATACTCCTGCTGTCTGTGATTGTTTTGTCCCCCTCTCTCTGATTGTGTGTTTACAGTGTCCTGCAAGGAATGAGAAGAAAGCGTTTCAGAATACTGATATCTATCAGGCTGTTTAAGTGCATCACGGTTACATTGATTGTAACGTTTTTCGAAAGACTCCGACTGCAGAGATCAAGTCTGTGTTTTAGATTTAGCTTTGTTTTTATCCCAGAGCTGTTTAGAAGGCTCAGGTGTCTGCTTGGTAGTTTCAGCATCATATTTGCCTTTAAGGTATGGCTCGTTAGGCCTAGTTCCCAAACTATTTCGACCTATGGATGTATAGGTTTGTGAAATTATTTTACGGAATTTGCATTTCTGATCAGCAGCAGGAACTGAAGAGAGCAGTTAATGTATCCGCAAAGAAGCTGCCTCCCCTTTAATATTACTCAAAATAATTGAGGACACGTTGGCAATGTTGTCAATTAATTTCCTCCGCAAGTCCAGGCAGGGGCCATTCCATGTTCAGCCTGAATCTGTTTAAGGACTTCAGGTAAAACTGCAATTGAAGGAGTACCATGAATAATTGTGTAGATTGCTTCAAAGGCAGTAGTACCCCATGTGTTACACTCCTCCATGGGGGGAACCATACCAAGTGGAAGACATATAGTGAGACCCAGGTGAGAGGTGGTGTTTCCCCATATGGGGAAACACTGCCTCAAGCAGCTTTGTTTTTCGTGCAATCCAAAATGGAATGTCAGCTCATATGGTAGCGAATTTGCCCATATAGGCATTAATGGTAACTGGACTAATTGCAGGCATAGCTAGCTGAGCCTGATCAGCTTGAGGAGCCCTTGCTGGGACAGTAGTTAATGTATGCTTGCTGTACTGCATCAGATGCCGAGACAGCCTAACCAAATGGTTTAAGAGAGCAAGTGTATCATGCTGGTTCATTGTATTTGCATGTGGATAAGACATATAACCTGTTAAGTCTGGCCAGGTTGCCCCTTCGTTACTGAGAGGACCCATTCTGATATTGTGAATTGTATGTAGGAGGGTGCCTTGGAACCAATTATGATGTTCCTAGTAAGTTAATGGTATTCCTGGACATTCATAAGGTCTATATGCAGCCTTAACTGCAGCCTTGGAGTATGTGTGAAATGCTAGTGAATTTGCATCAAATTTGCGTTTTTTATTTCTGCAACCCAGGAATAAAAATCCTTACATTTATAACCTTTGGGTGCCTCAACCATGAAGGTAACTTCTTCACCGCCACTGGTAAGCCCATATCTAGTTAAGTGAGCAGTTACTGCAATTACTAGGAATAATAACTGGTTGCACCATATTTAATTAATGGAATTTAAAGAAAGGAAAACATTATAGGGGACAATCCTTTTAAACAATCAAGCTTGAAAAACCTACATACGAAAATAGGGGCTTCCTATAGGCTGAGGAGGATAAACCCTTATCAACATGAACCTCTCCGTATAGAGGCCAATAAAGAGCCTTGGGCACACGCAAGTAAACTACTCAGGAGACCCATTAAATAGGTACCAAACCTAGAACATTGGTGGTGCCATGTTATATGGTTCCTATGAATTTATTAGAATTGTGTAGTTAGATCAACAAAACTTCATAATACTGAGACTGAATCGTCTTATATAATCAGTAAATGTTGGTCTGTTTGGCTAGCTAATAGTACCACATCTAAACTCCTAACCTTACAGAGTTATACATGTTGTCCACATCCTCGAACATGACCACTCGGAATCTCAAGAAATTCATGGAATCAGATCTAATCCTTTCATTTGCCACTTTTGCATGCCCAAGGTGTCACAAAGAAAAGATACGAAAATTCATTTAAAAATGTTTTTGGAAAAGCTCTAGTCATTGTAAATTAAACATGAACTACGATTATTAAACAGAAGAGACCCATCATTGTTATAAGCATTATTAGAATGGTTACAAACACAAACAATCCAACCATATTAATTGTTTCTAATGTTACTAAGGTTACTCTATGTATCACTAATACCTATATACTAAAGAGAGCTTATTGGGAGTACCCAAATGCAAGACCTTTTGGAATGATCTAGCCCCAAATGTGGTACAATGTATCAGGATGCCGGCCTCAATGTATTAACGAATGCATCCCGTCTGAGTGTGCAGGTTATCTTCCTTCTCAGGATGAGGTCGGGGACTACTGAGCTGCATCGCAGTTATAGCTCAATGCAGCTTCCATGGTGTCTCCGGTGTGGAGTGAAGCACCTCTCACCAAGTTCAGCACAGATGTTGTTTAAATAATAAAATACGGGCCTTCTCATATTGTGCCAGAAGCACTGAGCAATATTGTTAGTTAGTATGAAGCAGAGAAGTCGTCTCCCATTAGCACAGAAAATAAAACAAGTATTGTGTTCTCAATATGCATGACCCTGCAACTAAATGTACTGACAACAGGGCGACAATGCCTAGCAGGAATAAGTGTGTGCGGAGAACATTCTCGAGTTAGTAAAACATGTGCAAATCACCATTAGAAAAATATGCTAAGTTAAAAAGAAAAGCTAAAATGAAAACTAAGTATCAGCTCTACAACTGACCAGCATGTCAGTGGAGCCGAAGCCCCTCTCTCAGTAGGATTCTGAAAGCTATTTTTTGTTAATCTCATAAGATCAAATGACAGTTGCCCTGTCACACAAGACCTAAAATTCCAAGTAGGTTAATGACTGCCCTCCTCCCATCTGTGCAGCTGCTAGAGCACTGTAAATTAACTATTTATCTAAGACAATTTAAGAGTGCTAGAGGTATCATGTGGGTGCCCATGAAAGTTCAAGCTCAGGCACTTCAATAAATAAACAAAATGATCACAGCTGCGTAGAGGACAAGCACTTTTTGGAAGCACACAACTTCTGCTCAGTCTAAACATGTACTCCTGAATCCCAAATGTAGGTGGAGCCAAAGCCACTCTCCTGATGATTCTGACATCATTTTCTGGTGACAGCTGCGCTGTCAAGCCAGACCATAAAAATGGAATATGATGCTTGTATGTAAGTGGGACATTACTAAAATGTACAATATAATAATAATAAATAATGATAATAATAATGACACTTATAAAGCGCATGGTTACACCAGCTGGTGTGTCCCCGCGCTGAGGCAGCTATTTAGACCAAACCAAGGGTAAACGGCGCAGAAAAGGGGGTCAAAGAGGAAACAGGAAAAGAGGAGGAGAAAGTGGCAGATCTGATAGTTGAAAAAGCCTAGTTTTTAGTCCTTTCCGGAAGAGGTTCTCAGATGGTTCCGCACGGAGAGCCAAAGGAAGCGCATTCCACTTTTTTGCTGCCCGAAAGCTAAAAGATCGAGCGCCCATACGTGCTTTTTTAATCTTGGGAACTCTAACCAGGTGAGTCCTGGTGGATCTGAGATGTCGGCCTGGGCTGTAAGGAGTGAGGAGGTCCCACAGGTAGAGGGGGCCTTTGTTCTGTAAGGTGCAGTGACAAACACACAGGGCCTTAAAGAGAATCATCTTAGCTATAGGTAGCCAGTGTAAGGACTCAAGTGCTTTCTTAGAGGAAGCTTTCCTGGGTAGATTCAGAACCAGGCGTGCTGCTGCGTTCTGTATGGATTGTAATCTGTGGAGACATTTTATTGTTATGCCTAGATATAGCACATTACCATAATCCAGTTGAGATGTCACAAGGGCATGGACCAGTGTTTTCCTAGCGGAATGAGGCAAAATGTCCAAGGTTTTCCTCAGCATTTTCAGGATTCCAAAGCACTTGCCTCCAACTTTCCTGGTCTGAGTTTCGACGGAGAGAGTAGAATCCAGCCAGACTCCTACGTTTTTCATCTCTGTTTTGGGGCTGGGGACGGGCCCTAGAGTTGTTGACTACCAGGCTGAAGACCAGATCGAAGGAGATTTCCCTACTACCAGGATCTCGGTTTTGTTGCCATTCAGTTTCAGGCAATTGCTTGTCATCTAGGACGCAAGGTCCTTTAGGCAGTCTGCAAAATTGTTAGCTGCCTTTACTGAATTAGGAGAGAGAGTGACCACTAGCTGCGTCTCGTCTGCATATGATGCGATGGTGACCCCATGGTTCTCCACAATCTCTGCTAAGGGGAACACGTAAAGATTGAAGAGGTTGAGGCTCAAAATTGATCCCTGAGGCACCCCCTGAGATAAAGCAATGCTTTTGGAGGTGTGTGGAGGCTGAGTAACTCGGAAACTGCGATCCTGTAAGTAGGAGGTCATCCACTTCAAGGCAGCACCGCCCAGTCCTCTTGGCATAACTCAAATACTGTGTACATATTTCACATTTAAAGCTCAGAGAAATAAAGTGACTTCCTCAGAATGACACTCTATTTTGGGTCAAGTGCAAGGTAGGGCTGGAAACCAAATATCCAATTTCCAGAGGTACCAACCCAGTTTTAGGGCCTCGTCTCCTCAAGAAATGTATTAAGGTCATAAAAAACAATTATGTGCCTCATTTATCAATAAATTCAACTTTTATTTCACACAATTCTACCTGCTATCACAGTTTGATCCTTACCTGAATTTGTGAACTTCCTCATATTCAATGTTCTATAAAGGGAGCACAGACTACCAAAGTAGAAATACACAAGCTCCAACAACGAAGAGGCTTCAAGCTAAATTCTAAACAAGAAACATGCCATTTCCTGTTTTCACCCTCATTGTGAATAATTTGTAAGGACATTTTTTTTCGCACACAATGACCTGGCCTTGCATTAGTAAACCTTTTAGAGTAATGCATGTGCTAATTTCAGTAATGTACTTCAACCTAACTTCCTTGTAACAAACTGTATTTTCTTCTTACTTCCACTTACAAACTTCCTTACATTGCATTTTCTCTCCAGGACCTGAGGTACTATATATGCCAGTACTGTAAAGGTTCAAATTTTGAGATTTTTCTGTCAGTGGGATGTGAAGAACGGCCTTCTGAAGGCATGTTTTTTTTAAAAATCAATGCTGGCATTAACTTCTGTCATTGGGGTACTCAACAGGTGTTTGTTTCTTTGGAGACATCTTTGGTGGATGGGAAACGTGTTTGACAATTCAGAATGTACTGTTATCAAACTGAAAGACAGCTCTTCCATGTGGTCACTAGCACTGGTCAGCATTCAACTCTGTTTGTATGTGAACTATGCTTTCCTTTTGTTGTTAAAACTATGCAGAAATTGCAAGAAAGAAAACAGTAGTTGTCCATTTAGGCATGCATCTCTCAATGTTTGGATGTCTCTGTTACCTAGACCTCTTGTACCAGCTAAAAGTTTCTTTTTGGAATATGTCCCCAAACACTCATGATTATGCTCAACATATAATTATCACATGCGCACAAATCCGGAACCAAGTATCGCACATGCATCATCTGGCTACCTCAAAATGGGAAATAACATGTAATTTTGGTACAGTTTTCCCATTCAGTGGTCTGACACTTAACGTCAGGTGCAAATTACAAAGGGCCACATGTATGATGCTATTTTGCGTTCGCAAACAGGCCGATTTGGAGAATCAGCCTGTTTGCGAATGCAAAAAAGGCTTTTCCTATGTACCAACCTCTATTTTGCGATTCGGTAACCTGTTACCAAATCGCAAAATGGGTTTGTGATTCAGTATTAGGAAGGGGCATGTTTAGGGCATTACTTCCTAATACCGAATCGCAGCGGTATGTATGAATGTTTCGCGACCAAATACCAGTTGCAAAGCATTTGCAGTTTACCATCAGATTCAATCTAATGGTAATCCATTTGCAAATGGGAAGGGGTCCCCAAGGGGTACCCAAGGGACCCCTTTCCCTTTGTGAATGGTAGTATAAACATTTTTCAGAGTAGACAGTGTTCCCACGGACTACTGCCTGCTCTTAAAAAATGAAAAGAAAACTTTTAATTTTTCTTTTTAAAATGCACTCATTTTCCCTTAAGGAAAACTAGTTGCATTTTTTTTAAAAAGGATTGCTTTATTTAAAAGACATCATGGACATGGTGGTCTGCTGACCCCAGCAGGCCACCATACCTGGGATTTTAGTGATTCCCAATGGGTTGCAAATTGCAACCTACCTCATTAATATTCATGAGGTAGGTCAATTTGCAACTAACTAGGAATCGCTAAATGAAACTCATGGAGTTTCATATATTAGGAATAGAGAGTACCTAATTGAGATTTACAAATAATCGCAATTAGATAATCTCTATTTCCAGTATTGATACATGTGGCTCAAAGTAACTAGTTTGCGCTTATCACAACTAATGCAAATTAGCACGTGCCCTTTTTCACCAACATTTTGAAGTCCATCTTGATCAGGGCGTACGTCTTGTAATAAGTACAGAAGGGGCAACACACGTAATCAGCATATTAGTACACTTATTGGCATTACTAAGAAAATCAATGTTGTTACTGAAGTGTCCTTGAGTGCACCAAACATGTGAACCAATCCTTATGGCATACTGGGCATTACCAGATCACAGAAGGGGTAAAAGACGCTGGTGAGACCCCCTAACCTCTGTAATGCTGATTGCACAGGTGTAAATGTAGCTGCAGTACAATAAAAAGTGTGTGTTTGATAACTTGTACAGCTGTGTGGTCAGAAGAAATTCAGGAATTACTTTGCTTGTGCCTCCCACCAATGACACATCGATATTATGGCAGAAGCCCTCCCGCCTCTGAAGATTGGTGATCACACCCACCTCTTGCCGGCCTTCTGGTGTCACCCACAAGGCTGAACACTGACACCAAGAGGGCAGTGAGCCCATACGGTATTCCAGAACCAGATGTCAAAACTGAGATTTGGAGTTTCAGTAAAATATCTGTACATATTAGGCTTGATTCGCATACAACATGTTGTAGTACACAAATTAATATTATTCACATACTGCAAAATGCAGTTTCCAAATGCAGTCAAAGACTTCTGCCTCTACCTCTTCTATCTCTTTTGTGTGAAGATTTCTGTCACTGTGGCAGAGTATTCTGCACCGGTAGGTATAAAAATTTGTAGTAAGTATGGGAGGGAGCAGGGGAGTGGTGGGAACATTGAGAATTAATTAGTACTAAATAGGAGGGGTGTTTTCAATTTTAAAGGGGTGTTTGGGAGGAACATGCTATTATAACACACACATCCATGAAAGGGTGAGGCAAATGCAATTCACAAAATACACTTCTAAAGTTACTAAAGTCTTAAAGGTGTCAAGGCACTCTCACATGTATTCCATCTCATCCTTGAAGTAAGTCAAGCACCACATGTGATCAACTAGTGGCTTGGCAGTGCTGCTATTTAAAACCAGCATTAGTACTGCTGTATCACAAAATTGGAGGCCATCCTATGAGGTGTTTGTGTTTGTTAAAGGACAGGCACAATTGGTACAGTGGTGAGGATTCGCCAAAGTGCCTAATCGGTGACAGGCACACCAATATTATCCTGGGGAAGTTCAGGAAAAAGCTGATATAATTGTTTAACTCAGTCTTTTTCCTCTCATACATACTTCTAGACCTACTTTGTATCCTCCTGCATATATTATGACAACAAAAAGGTTATGATCGGGAGATTAATATCCTCAAGCAGCTGTCAAAGACCAAATCAAATCCAGGAAGACATAAGACTCCTCATTTGGGTATTTTAAAGGAAAAAGGAATGATTCAGGCTTATTTCTTTAGATCTGATGACGAGCGCCTTAAGACGGAAGCTGATTTGTTACCAAAGAAAGATGGTTGGCAAATGAAATTACAAATAGATTCTCGATTGGATGGCCATCTGGAGGCCCTGAAGGATAATCTTCATGACTCTTTAGGTAGTAAGATCACTCCCGATAGTTCTTTTCCTTTTTTCATTAACGATCCAGGCCCAGTTGTTAAAGAGCACTCAATTCAAGGCTCTTTGGTTCTAGATGCACCTCTGACTCCACATAAGGAAAGGAAGATAGTTCATCAGGGGGACTACCACAGAGATACCTCCTTAATGATAAAGTATTCCCTTCCAGAGATATCACTGTTCAAGGATGCTTCTCCAGCATTAAGTAAAAGCATCTCAGAAATAGTTGTACTGTCAACACAGAGAAAGAGACAGTCTTTGGAATTCTTCTGTAGTACTCCTAGTATTAACATCTTGTCAGGGTTAAATCTCTCTGCAGCATCCGAATTTCCACTTCAATCCCCCAACGAATCTCTCTGGTGACTATGTCTGCTTTTCTGGAACTCTTCAATGCATTGAGAGAATGTTGTCCTCCATTATACAATTGTTGGGAAAAACTAACAACAGCTCAGATGATATTCTGGATATTTTATCAGTAATTCAGAAAGAGCTCCCAATGAAATTCGAGGAAGTTGACGTATCAGCTGGTAAACGGATTACCCATGCTAATTCTATTTAAAAGCACAATATTGGATTGCAAGTAGGTTGTCCCTTATCAAAATTACAGACGACTCCTCAAAAATCAAAGCAAGAGGTAGGCTTTTCTTTATTGGAGCTTCTCTTTACCGAGAAGGACTCCTCTCCTCAAGTCAGACCAATGGCTGCTGCAGGTAATTTCAATCCCTCTGCAGTACAATCCATGGGATCTGACGTTTTTCCAATTTTTAAAACAAAAGAAAAAATGAAAGGAGCTGATTGAAGGTCACCGTCTCCAGCTGTAACTGCCAAAAGAAAAGAATGACAGGAAAAAAGTTAAACGAAAACTTCAAAGACTGAGCAAAAGAGGGACTAGGAAAATTAAATTCCCTGAGGAGACTCTTCCTATTCCATTTTCAATAGACCTTGGGGAAAGGGTGAAGTCTACTGTAGGGTCTGAGAAGTCACAGTTAGCGATTGTCTCTGGGATTCATCATGGCTTAAGTTGTTTAAATAGGGTTTCACCATAAAGGGAGCTGGAGTTAGTGAAAAAAAGACTTTACTTTAGATAAGGAGGCAGAAAAGATGTCCCTTGATTCGAAGATCTTCGTTCCATCTGTTTGTTTGCATTGGGACCGGAAAGTCTTAAAAAAGGAAATAATAGTCCCATCAACTACTCCGAACCGGATTTTAAAGACCTTTGTGCTTATTACAGCAACTGATAAAGTGGAAAATGGCTATCAAGATCTTCAAACCTTTCAGTCCAAAATGCAAAAAAGAATGGAGGAAATTACAACCTTGAACTTTTGTCTTATTTGAGAATGATTCCTCCTTTTTGAACCAATCCCTTTTGTTTAATCTCTTGGCCCAGTTTGACCAACTTAGGTTGCTAAGGAGTAGTGATTTGGAATTGGTGGAATTATTAGACACTTGAGTAGAGAAGAAAATGAGGGTTACAGTTTAAGTCACCAGTTATTGTAAATTTGATCTTGAACAACTGAATATTTTATGTTACAAGCAATTGACATTATTCCCTCCCCCTTAAAAATAAGGTTTTGCCGGGGGGGGGGGAATTATTTGCCATCGTCACGCTCTATTCAGGAATGTTCTGTTTCACAGGGAGAGATAACTAGCAATTCAAAATTAATATAATATCTTGTAAAGCGGGTTCTAGGGTGGTTTCGTGTAACGCGTATAAATCTGATGCTATATCTAAAAGTGATGATGCATCCAATGGGGCTGGCTTGCTGGTTGGTTAAACTCTGGAAAAAATGGCCCCTTCAAATGTGTTGAAGCCGGGTGCTTAGTAGTGTGTACCTCCTTTAAAATTGTTTCATGGAATATAGTGGCCTGCTGCAATAATATGGGGAAAATTAAGAATTTGGGGGGCATATTCTCAAGGAACTATCGCCGAGTTACCGGCACTTTATCGCAGCCAAATTCGCGATAAACACATCGCCCCATTCACAAGCTGGTGTTAACAGCCTATACCACCAGTTTACCCGCGATAGCAGCCGCAAACTACATCGCCACAGAAGACCACGGCAACTATCGCTAATGTGATGCAGAGTAGGCGTTCCCGTGCAAAAAGCCGCCACAACACCACACCACAACATTCTCAACAACCAGCCACATCTGCGATGAGAACACAAAACATGTGATAAGGCGCGTTAACTGCAGGAAATTAACACCTGCTCTGACCTGGTGTAAAGTCGGACGACAACCGGCACGATCAAAGGGCGCACAGCCCAGAGCCACACATGAAGAACAACAGACGCCATGGAGTCACTCACCATGCATCCCTGAGCCCCGAGAGGGCAACAACACCAACCGCAACCACCCCCAGGACCCCCCCGGGGCCCCACTACGGGCAACACCCACCCCCTTACCCCGGACAAAGAAATGTCACAACAACGTTACCAAAATCATGCATAAAACAATTCGCATAAAGCCGCTCAATCACAACACCTAACATACATCTGTGGACAGAAAAAGGAGAGTCAGACATCCACATCATGAAATACAAATAATACTTTTATTACAGAACAACACCAAAACAAGAATACTGAAGAGGCATGGAGGGTCTTCTCAGGACAATCTGCAAGTCACAGCCTGCAAAACAGAAATTTAGATAAGAAGGTGTGTCATGCACTCATAAAAGTACAGAGAGAGTCAGAGCGAAAGAGAGAGAGAGAGGGAGAGAGAGAGAGGGAGAGAGAGAGTGAGGGAGAGAGAGAGAGAGGGAGAAAGAGGGAGAGAGAGAGGGAGGGAGAGAGAGAGAGGGAGAAAGAGAGAGAGAGAGAAAGAGAGAGAGAGGGAAAGAGAGAGAGGGAGAGAGAGAGGGAGAGAGAGAGAGAGAGAGAGGGAGAGAGTGCCAACACTGCGGACCCATGCCTCACCGCTCACCTGCTGCCACCGGTGTGTCTCCAACCACGTGCCGGTATACACTGCAGTCCCCCAGGTCCCTCATCGGAAACAGTTTCCAGAGACATGAATGGCAGAGACCATACAGTTGCACACGCCATCGCTTGCCAGCCCCTGCGCACACAGGCTGCTGCACCCCCGCCCCACCCGCCGCCCAGCAGTGGTTGCACGCCCCTGCGCAACCGGGCCCCACTGCTCACCTTCCGCCACCGGCGTGTCTCCAAGAGGGCCCACCACGTGCCAGTGGGGGCTCCAAGCCCGGGGTTCGCGACCCTGGCACGCTCCACATCATGCAGCCAGGCACGCGAGCCACCAGGTTACACACCTGATTCTGGGTCTTGATTTCGCAATGGCAGAGAACAATTCAGTGCACAGGGCATCATCGCAGGCTGCACACCCGCTCAGCCCAATAGGTGCCACTAACTCTGTGAACCGCAAGGCGACGCCACGTGGCGGGAGGCACGCACTGCCCGCTGGCTCAGGCCTACACTGCGGTCCAGCAGGGCTCACACTAAACCTTGCCAGTCCTAACCGCCAGGACGGCACATCATCGCAGGCTGCACACCCACTCAGCATTTCAGGTGGCACTATCTCAGTGCACCGAAAGACACGGCCTTGTGGCGGTGTGACTGTGCCTGCCGCAGTGTATCCGGTGCCACCAAGTCTGTGCACCGCTAACCATGGACCCTTCATGATTGAGTCCCATGGTGCGGACGCCATCATGTCACCCCCGGCACTGGGTAATGTGAGGTGGCAGGGCCCTAGGACCTCATGCATAAGTGAGAACCACACGGAGACAGCCAGTCAGAGATTGGAAATGGCGTCCAGCACGTGCACCAGGGCCTTATTATTGGCAGGGTCACATGTCCTGTGACACCTGTGCTGGATGGGCGTGGTGTGGGTGTAAACATCCATGAGGGAGTGGCTGTGGCATGCTGACAACTAGACCTGTGAGCAGCAGATCCCTACAGTGAAGACCTGGGACATGTAGCCTTGTCGTCGTCCCCTGTGAGCGTAAGCGGAGTGGGCTGTCCTTCCGTATGTCAGTCCAGCGTAAGGGTGTGAACAATGACCCCGGGGCCCTGGGCGTGGTTCCGTCCTGGGCCGGACAAGGAAGCGACTAATGGATGTGTCGCTGTCGGAGTGTCGGCGCCACACGGACCGTAATCGGCAATGTGTCACCCTGTGACCCAAGTCCCACAACATGCGCAACATGGACGTAAGGGGAGGTCACTGGCCCTACATTCATACCTACTTCCACACTTGAGAGATCATAGACATGACACATCTGTGTTAACATGAATGTTTATTGCACAATCAGTGGTGTGTTGCAGCTGGAGCAGTACAGGGCCATGCAGACCCCACTCTGCATCGTTGGCATGTGGAGGGCCAGCCAGAGTCCCTCAGGGAATGACGAGTACATCGGGGAAGGAAGAGTTCAGTCCGCAGTCTGATATCCGTGTCGTTGGTGGCCAAACAGATTATGGCAGTCCATGTTGTGGTCCAAGGTTAGTGTCGCTGAGTGCATCGGGGGACAATGGCAGCTGATGATGCAGAGGGCAGAACCAAGCAGAAACAGGCCACATTTTTGGAGATGGATGCTACCGCTTCCTTCTCACCACCAAGGCGGATTCATCCGCATCTTCGTCCTCTGCTGTTGCATGTGCCTCACATGTGGGTGGTGGTGTTCTGTCTCCAGCACTGTGTGGCGGTGACACCCCAGGGGCCGGAGGTGGAATGTCTGCCGCACTGTGTGGCACTAACACATCAGGGGCCGGAGATGTGGATGGGGTGGTAGCAGCAGCATGCATCAGCGCCAGGCCTTGTGGCAGCAATGCCATGAAGATGGTCTTTATGTCATTGAGGGACTCAGCTACCTCTCGCTGGTGTGCAGCCGTGGCAGCCGCTCTTTTGGCCCGCGTCTGCTCCATGTTCCCCATGAGCCTCCGCATGAGTCCCAACTCCCAGGCGAGTTCGCTGGTGGCACTCTGACTAGTCAGTCGTTCTTGTCTCTGAGTCAGGACTCTGGCAATATCAGCCATGGTTCATTGGAGTGCATGGAGCGGACTGTGGGTGTCTGTTAGGGACTGTGGGTGGTCCCTGATGGGACTTAGACACCCACGTATGGCGTCTAGTTTGTCTGCCATGAGGTCGAACCCCACCTGCACCTATTCAGCCAGCTTCTCCTGGCACCCCAACACATGGTGTTGGAAGGCCATGTGTTCGTCGTGGGGGTCTTGGGAGGCAGCCGTGGTGGTGGGTGCTGCCTGCTGTGTGTTCTGTGCAGGGGGTGGGTTCTCCTCGTAGCAGCTGGGCTGGCCTGCTCCTGGAAGTGGGCTGCGGAGGCTCTCCACGAGCTGTTGGAGGGCGTCGGAGTCGAAGGAGTGGTGGTCCTCTTTGTCATCAGAGAAGAGAGGTTGGGAATGCTCTGCAAGGGGTGTTGGATTTCCTCCTGCAATGTGAAGGGGAGATGCAGTTTAACAATGTGTTCACATGTATGTTGACGCATTGTACATGTTTACATTCAGACTGCATGACAGTGTACATTGTGACTCTGTGTGGGGAGCTGCCTATTTGATGCGGGAGAGTGGACATTCCGACAACTTCACGGATGTGTGTTTGTACTTGTGCATTGTCAACTCACATTTCCCTGCATTGCCAAATGTGATTGGCCAGTTTCTACGCACATGTGGCACCAGTTGTGTCCCCTGTTCTGTTGTGGACGTGTTGCGGTTTGTACTGCATCGTTGTCAATGTTGATGTGCTCTGCATGTAATGTGTGTGCGCCGCATTTAGGGTGGGTCGCCCATGGAGCTTAGTTTTGGCTGCACCTCATCACTTACATGGGGTGTGCCTCTGGCTTCTGTGCTTATGCAGTGCTGAGATGTTGCATACTTGTGTGCATTGGTCTCTTGGTGGAAGTTGGGGGTCTGGGGCATGGTCTGTCCGCAGATGTGCTTTGCTTAATTGTGCATGTGTGCCATTGTGCCCATCACCCCCGTCCCCCCGGTCCCTGTTGGGTACTCACCCTGTTGCTGTTGTGTCCGGTCATAATGAGCAGTGTCCGGGCCCCCAACTCCTGCCACCGTCTCCCCACTGATGACAGTGGACACCATTTCCTCCATCTCGTCCAGCTCCTGGTGTGTCGCTGGGCTCCCACCTCCAGTCTGCATTGTTGCCTTGAGGTTGTTGGCGAGTTTCAGCTTGGTTTTGCGCTTGACATCATTCCAGCGCCTCTTGACCTCGTCCATTGTCCTCTTCATCACTCCGACTGCATTCACCTTGTCCACGATGGACTGCCATAGTCCATTTTTTGTTGCCAATGACACAGTGGAGGTGACGAACAGTTGTTGATGGTGTTCTATCACCTCTGTTATCAGGATCCTGTTTTCCTGCGGACTGAACTGCTTCTTCCTACTCTTCTTGTCCGTGCCATTCCCTGACCCCGAAGTCCCAGGATGGTCCTCCGGGGGGCTTGTGGGGTTCTGGTTGTCCTCTGCACTTGCTCCGGCTGCCTCCATTGTGCTTCGCTGTGGTTTGGCATTTGTTTGTGTTTTTTTTTAGTCTTTTATGGTGCATTTTCACGCATGACGCGTGGGAATTCCAGGCCTGTGGCTGATTTTCGCAGATTTTTTGTATCGGGGTTGGCGTCATGGCAGGATTTTTTGCGTTTGTGTTTCGCATTTTTGCGGTGTCGCGTTAATTTTAGCGTGGTCATTGGACGCGGTATCGTGGGACTTTCGCATGGTGCCGCCTGCTTGGGAATTCCTCGTTGACACAGTGTTATTTTCCCGCGATGGACTGCGATGTGAAGAGTTGCGTTAAGCTACTTTTGCGGTAGTTATCACACGTTCTTGTGAAAATCCCCCTGGATGTATTAGTTGCTGTGGTAATTTGCTTGTAACAAAAGTGGGCTCATGTCACTTTTGAGGTTGAAAATGTTCTTGTCATTAGTTGTCCTGCTATTAAACAAAATAGAGGCCATACCAGTGGAGGAATAGCCACACCATTGTCTACAAATTTTACTTGGACATATCAAGAGTATTGCCGCTACTCGAACCTATTACATTGTATTGTAATCTCAGAGCAGAATTTGGGATAACACTCTGTTTTTCCCTTTATTCTGGTTAATCGTTATATCAACATGATTATGTGTAAAGTTGGATTCTCCAAGGTCCTAATAATGGGAGATCTAAACGCAACCGTCTCTAATCATTCTTTTGCTCTTTTCGTGGGCAAAGAACATGAAGAGGCTTTTAATATCCGGGCCATCATGTTCCCTACCTCCTCCAGGATAAATAAAAGAGGATCTTTGCTGCTGGGGGCATGTAGGGGACATGACTTCATTGTCCTCAATGGGAGACTATAGGGTGACATTCCAGTGCATTTTACCCATATTACAGCAAAATCAGCCATGATAATCAACTACGTTATTAGCTTGTATATGGTTTTCCCGTATCTAGCTGATCTAAAGGTGATAAAGAATATTTTGAGTGATCACAATATTCTTCTCCCTACCATTAATGGGAAACCAGACAATGTGGATTCATGGCAGATCCCTTAGAGTGATGATGTGTTATTTAGTGAGGCAAATATGAGGGTTTTATGGACTATGAAAGATAAACAGTCGCTATCAGTAAAATTAAGAAAAATAATTGAAAACCTTCCCCCATCAGGATGATTACTTGTAGATGTATTTGAGGAAGATATGGGAAAGTTAGTGAGTATAACACCGATTTCGGTAGGTAGCCCTTGCAAAAATCCCCATAAGGCAATTCAAAAATTTTAATAAACTGTTTGGTTTTAACAAGCTTGTTAATCACCTGCAAAAAAGGCAATTTACCTTTCACTCTAAGGAACAAAATAAGTGGATTTCTCGGTTAAAAAGAAGAAGAACTAAATGGGTAAGAATCTAAAAAAGATGAAGCTCAGATAACATCTGGGTTAAAATAACTGAAGCAGTAAAATGTAAAGATCAAAAAGCCTTTTGGAAAATTATAGGGGAAAACAGCAGCTCCTTCTCCAAACCTAAGGTAAATAAAATCTGTAGTAAGGAATGGCAAAAGTACATTATCCCCCTCTATGCCTCGAACACACAAACACCCAGTATTAGTGTTATAGAGTCCCTAGATGAGGGTTCAGCTGGGAGATGTGTTCCCCTTCCCCACCCCCCTACTAGACAGAAAGTGCAGAATTGCCTATGAATACGGGGGCAAGAGTTCCAGACCAACTACCTATCGCTATTATAAAATTAGACCTGGACTTATGGGCCACTTACCTAGTGGCACTCATTCATTTCTGTTACTGTACCAGGGTGATCCCGTGTTCATGGAGGGACAGTATTAGCATGCCGTTACATTAAAAAGGACCTTCAAACCTACTTTGCAGTTATAGGCAGATCACCCTTTTGGATGCCACAAGAAAGGTTTTTCCAAGTGTGTGTTATCTAATTTGCTAGAAGGTGCAGAGACAGAATATCGATTAAAAAAATATTGAGTTGCACAAATATCGAGTTGCAAATATCTTGGGTCAGAACACGTGCACACTCTGTCCTCCACCTTTAATTTTCAGACGCTACTTCCGGAACAAGATTGCCAGCACCTGGAATCACTCGGAGAGCATTTATACCCCCGCACGGCACCAGGCACACATCACCGGACTTCTGATGCGGCCGCAGTAGGTACAGAGGCAGGTCCTTGACTTTGAAGAAGTAAGTTGGGTTATCTTTAAAATAACAGGGGAGGTCTTCTGAATCTCGGAGACACGCTGACAAGCACACATGCTGCAAGACGTGGTTTGTCTTTTTTTAAAATACTATCTCTATGTATTTTCTGTTTTTCTCCCACAACACACAGAGTGTGACAATAGGTCGGGCCCCCACACCGGAACTCCGGGGGCATTTCCCAGAAATTCTCTGAGTAAGCAACTCCGCATTCTAAGCAATTTCTTAGTTTTTTCTACATGTGCACTATGATGATATTGCATTGATTACCACCTGATACCGCATATAAATGAGGCGTAGTATAAATCCACCTAACGCCACGCTCCGTCCTCACTACGCCATTACCCGTATAGAGCACGGATACCACGCTCCACAGTCACAATACATGTTATGAGACAATCATTCTTCTAAATGTTTTCTGTGTGTATGTTTGTCTGTTAACTTCTTTCCCATACAGGAATGCGCCGTTAGAGGAAACTCTCCTCTACCACATAACGCACCTTAGCGTGTGCGCCACATAGATGGTCTTTAACACACTACTCTTTTAGACCACATTAGCACTCATTCACTTAAGGTCCTGATGAAAGCCATCCTAATAATGGGAGCATGGCTGAAACATGTTGACCAATAAGGATATCGGAGCTACTTAAGACCTCCACTGATATCCGCCTCTAGTTTTTAACCACTGCCAAGGGCCCTGACATTAAAATAGTCTTTTCTTCTTTTTGGGACCCTTAGGACAGTTTTTTAACTCATATTCATTCACCTTTCACTGCACAAAACCAGCTCCGCTGTATCCAGGCGTCGAAGCACACCCAAGGAACATTCGGGACCTTGGGTGGGACCCAATGATTTTTTTTTTTGATTTTTTTTTTATTTTAAAAGTTTTATATAGCGCTGGCTGGACCCAAGGGTATCAGAGCGCTTTACAAGGTTCGCAAGAGTAGATATGAAAATAATAAAATACAATGAGGTTGCATTCAAATCAAATTAAAAACAATTGATGTAAACTGATTTAGAGAACAGAATTACAGCAGATTGAGATAATCAGTAGCAAGTTAAGAGAAAAGGGGTATTCGAGGAGCCAGGGGGAAAGAGAAAGCGGGGTGCAGGATGTAGGAGAGTGGGGAGGCTGTGAGGGGGGATTAGGGAGATACTGGATAAATCAAGCCGGGCCTAAGAGAGGAATAAGATATAGAGGGCAGGAAAAGTGAGCAGTGGAAAGGGGCTGGAGAAAGAGCATCGTGAGGTCAGAAGGGGGAGTCCTAAAGCAGTAGGAGGCTGGGATGTGCCCAGGGAAGGGGTTAAGGGCCCCAACATTTTTCAAGAAGGTGAAGTTTGAGGTCTTTTTGAAGCTGAAGTAGGAGGGGTTGCAACGAAGTTCTTTAGGGAGAGCATTCCAGATGGTCGGCGCATTTCCAGAGAAGGAGCGTGATTGGGTAGATTTCTTGTTTAATAGAGGAGGGACGAGAACGAGTGAGTTAGAGCTCCTCAGTGTTCGAGAGCAGCCCGCTTTGAGCAGTTTGTCTGCGAGGTACAGAGGGGTGTGTTGATGCAGGGCTTTGTGTGTAATGCAGGCGGTCTTGTAGGTAGATCTGCCTTCAATAGGGAGCCAGTTGAGGGCTTTAAGGGTAGGGGAGATGTGGTCGAACCGTTTGAGGTCGGTAATGAGTCTAGCAGCAAGGTTAAGAACAGATTTGATTGGGGCTAGGTGGACTTTGGGTGTTCCAGAGAGAATGGCGTTACCATAGTCGATTTTAGACAGGACCAGTGATTGGACAGCTGACCTAAAGTCTTCAGCCGGAATGAAGGGTTTTAATTTCTTGAGGTGAAAGAGAGTGAAGAGAGCACTTTTGGCTGAGTTTTTTATGTGGGAGTTGAGAGAGAGGTTCTGGTCGATGTTAATTCCTAGGGATTTGACTGAGTTGGATAAGGTGAGAGAGCAGTTGAGCGCAGTAAGGTCAGAAATCCAGGCTTGGATAGGGAGCGGGCTGTTTTTGGGGGAGAAAAGAATGATTTCAGTTTTTTAGGGTTAAGTTTGAGGTGGTTATAGTGGAACCAGGATTGGATCTTGGTCAGGGTGTCATTGAGGTGTAGAATGTCAGCGTGGGATTGAATCTTATGATAAAGTTGAGTGTCATCAGCGTAGAGGTGATACTTTATTCCCGCAAGCTTAAGAATAAGGGTGAGGGGTTCCATAAAGAGGTTGAAAAGAGAGGGGAGAGAATAGACCCTTGAGGGACACCCAGTGAGACAGGCATGGGTTTAGAAAAGCAGTCATGAATTTTGATTTGCTGGGTTCTGTGATGAAAGAAGGAGGAGAACCATTTAAGCACCGATCCGTTGAGGCCGAAACGATCTTTAAGAGTGTTGAGTAACATAGAGTGATTCACAGTATCAAAAGCTGAGGAGAGATCAAGGAGAATGAGAAGGGAGGATTCGCCCTTGTCAAGGGAGTGATGAATGTCGTCAATTATATTGAGCATGGATGTTTCTGTACTACATCCTTTTCTGAAACCTGATTGAAAAGAGTCCAACAGATTGAATGTGTCGATGTGTGAGTCAAGTTGGTGTAGGGCACATTTTTCAAGGGCTTTAGAGAGGAGAGGAAGGTTAGAGATGGGTCGAAGATTATTAAGGTCATTGGGGTCAGCGGCCGAATTTTTGAGGATGGGAGTGATTTGTCCGAGTTGTAGGGAGATCGGGACACAGCCCGTGGCAAAGGAAGAGTTGATAATAGAGGTCCAGAGCGGGGCAATGATGTGTTTTAAATCTTGGACAAGGTTGGCAGGGAGCGGGTCTCTGGAGTGAGAGGAAGGTTTAAGTCTGGTAATGACGTTGAGGACTTCGAGCTCAGTAACTGGATTAAAGTGAAGCCAGGAAGCATTATTTTTATTTTCAAGTTTGGCAAGGTCGGAATCAGGCAGAGAGACGACTAGCGGCAGAGATGAGGGGTCATGTTGGAGTGTAAGGAGGGTCAGAGAACTGGAGGAAGAGTTTTGGGGGGTTGGAGGTTATGAGGAAGGGGTGTAAGGGTGAAGGAGTGGTTGATTTTGGAGATTTTATCAGGGAATGAGATTGCAATTTCTTCGCTTCTATCAATAGTGGCCGTCATCTTGGGGTTATGAGGAAGGGGTGTAGGGCCGAAGGAGTGGTCGATTTTGGAGATTTTTTCAGAGAAGAAGTTAGCAATTTCTTCACATCTCTCAGTAGTGGCCATCATCTTGGGGGGGGCAGCGGAGGTTTGGTTTTTAATCAAGCTGAAGAGTTCTCTGGGTCTATTTTTTGCCCGGTCTAGTTGGGAGCGGAAGAAGGCAGCCTTGGTATTAAGGATATGTTTTTGTAATTGAACCTGGCGGTTCTGAGTAGGGCGAGATTAGTGGGCGAAGGGTTTTGTCTCCAGGTGCGTTCCGTCGTTCTAAGTGCGTGCCTTTCATTGTTAAGATTGGTATTAAACCAGGATTTGGAAGAGGTGTTTTTTTGAAGTTTGAGTTTGGCTGGAGCAATTTGGTCAAGGACCTCCGTGATGGATTTATTAAAGTGCTCGGTGAGGTCGTTAGTATTTAGGGAAGTAGGCGGAAGTCGGAGTTGCGCTTTGACTTTATTCTCAAGTTCGCCCGGGGGTAAAAGATGGAAGTTTCTAGTCCATTTCTTCAGTTTGGAGGTTTTGGGGGGAGGGGGTAGCATAGTGTTCGAGATCGAGAAAAGGATGAGGTGATGATCCGACCAGTCGATGGGAGCGATGGAGGAGAGGGAGGCTAAATCGGGGCTAGTAATAATAGCGTCCAGTGTGGCTCCTTTTGAGTGAGTAGGCGCATGGCAGAGTTGTTTCAGGTCATTGATATCAAGTAGATCTATAAGGGTGTTGATCATGGGATCATCCTGTTTGTTCCAATGGAGGTTAAAATCACCGAGGAAGAGGTTTTTGGAATTGGAAAGCGAGGATTGAGAGATAAGGTCGGCCAGTTCTTCTACGAAGGGAAGCGAGTCAGTGGGTGGGTGATAGATGTTGTGAAGGCGAATAGGTGGGGTACCATGTACTCGGAGTTCTGCACCGAGGTATTCAAAAGTAGAATGAGCAGAGCTCTGCATAAGTGAGAGTTGTAGTTCATTTTTATGGATTATGGCAAGACCACCTCCGATTTTGCCAGGTCTATCTTTCCTGAGGATGGAGTAGCCAGGGGGAGAGAGCAGGTCAAGAATGGAAGAAGAGTGGTCATTGAGCCAGGTTTCCGTTAAGAAGGCGATGTCAATGTTTTCATGAAGGATAGTTTCTGAAATTTCGATCGCATGACAAGCAGCCGAGCGGCAGTTCACCAGCATGCAGGAGAGGGGTTTAGGATTGGTTATGGGAGGGGGATAGTGTGGATAGTGGTGCGTTGCGGAGGTAGCCTGGGCGAGGCAGGGGAGGGGGGCATTCTGTTGGTTCCGAGGATCACAGGGATGCTTGAGAGGGGGACCAGAGGGTCCGAAATCAGGGGGATAAGGGGGAAGAACGACTGGGGAAACAGGGATCAGGAGAGGGGGATTGGCTTGAGGTGGGGGATGTACTAATTAGATCATTGCAGGGGGGGGGAGTTTTCATTAGTTGCTGGGATAGGGTGTTAGATTGAACAGAGCTCATGGAAATGGATTGGATAGGGTGGTTGGAAACAGAATGTTTGGGGAGGTTAAGAGCTGAGAGGGAGTTGACGTAATTCCTGAGTGATGTGAGTTCAAACGACATGTTGGCGAGATGGAGCTCGATGTTAAAGAGTGTTTGAGTAATAAGAGAGATAGGGACGGGGACTGGGAAGTCAGGGGGGAGAGGATCAAGTTCTGAGAGAGGTTGGGCGGGCGGTCTTGGGAGGGGGCGGGGTGGGAACCCAGGTGGAGGGTGAGGAGGGGTGACCTTGAAGATGGATGAAGGGAGAGGAGGGCGGAGAGAGGGGAGGGACCCTGAAGCTCGTAGAGAGTCTAGGGGAGGTGTGGGAGCGTGGGGATAGTGTGGTTGAAGGACGTCTATGCTGGGGAGGAGAGGGTCATTAGGAGCAGGAGAAATTGGAGTTGGTAGTTGGGTTGAAAGGATATCGAGATTAAGGAGTTGGGAGGAAGTGGAAGATAAGATGGGCGAGTTAGAATAAGGTGGTAACGAATCAGGAGGGTATGGGAGAGTTTGAGTGGCAGAAGGGGCTGTCGGCTTGTTAGGAGCAGCGGAAATAGGTGTTGGAAGATGGTCTGAAGGGAGTTCAAGATTAAGGCGTTGGGAGGAAGGAGAAGAAGAAATGGGCGAGTTAGCGTAAGGTGAAGACGAATCAAGAGGAGATGGGGGAGATTGAGAGACAGAGGGGGCAATAGTGGAATCGGCAGGGGGGACAGTGATTGACGTGAAAGGGGAGTTATGTGTCAGGACTTCAGAGACAAGTATTGTGGAAGGGATGTCGATGGGAGTAGGGGTGGAGGTAAGAGAGCGATAGGGAGGGGCTCCGCCGTAGATTGTGAGGCTGGAGGGTTGGAGGGAGATTTCGTTAGAAGGTAGGATAAGGTGTTGTAATGGTGTTCAAAGTAGGAGAGATGTTTTTCGGAGGCTTGAATGAGGATATTGCCGGATTTGAAAATAGAGATGTCAATTTCACCTTGAAAAGCAGGGGAAGGGGTGGTAGACAGTTTCAGGCCATATGGGATTTTGCATGATTTCGAGATGGGGAGGTGGTTGAGGAAGATACTTTTCCATTTGGAGGGACGTTTGGAATAGAAGATGTAGTTGGTTTTTATATTGGAGGTGAGACTAAGGTAGTTATCAACGAATAAGGTTTCCTGGTGCCGTATTAGTAGTTTGTGCTTAAAATTCTTCTTAGCATTTTTAGAGAGGTTCGGGGGGTAACGGATGGTCCAAGAATTGGGGCCATGTTTAGCATGTCAGCATGAAGCATGTCACCAACTAGGTTGGTGAGTGAGGGTCTTCTTAAAAAAACAATGTGTTTTCCCATGAACAAACATACACTAGGAGCACCTATGTTGTAGCTAGTTCTCTTTGATTTATACATACAATAGTAATTTTTACCCTTCGCCTATCCAACACTTTCCCTACTGTTGCACTCTTTGGAGTGGGAATAGCAATTTTTTCCCCTCCACTATCCAACACTTTCCGTACTGTTGCTCTCTCTGGAGTGGCAATAGTAAGTTTTATCCCTCTGCTATCCAACACTTTCAATACTGTTGCACTGTTTGAAGTGGGAATAGTAATTTTTACTCCTCCGCTATCCAACACTTTCCCTACTGTTGCACTCTTTGGATTGGGAATAGTAATTTTTACCTCTCCGCTATTTAATACTTTCCCTACTGTTGCATTCACTGGAGTGGGAATACATTTTTTTACCCCTCTGCTATCCAACAGTTATTCTACTGTTGCATTCAGTGGAGTGGGAATAG
Organism: Calotriton arnoldi; assembly: GCA_963921515.1. Taxonomy (NCBI): domain Eukaryota; kingdom Metazoa; phylum Chordata; class Amphibia; order Caudata; family Salamandridae; genus Calotriton; species Calotriton arnoldi. The sequence goes on from CAWUFW010012614.1 coordinate 123,539, forward strand.
TAATTTTTACCCTTCTGCTATCCAACACTTTCCCTACTGTTGCTCTCACTGGAGTGGGAATAGTAATTTTTACCCCTCCGCTATCCAAAACTTTCCCTACTGTTGCACTCTTTGGAGTGGGAATAGTAATTTTTTCCCCTCCGCTATCCAACACTTTCCCTACTGTTGCTCTCACTGGAGTGTGAATAGTAATTTTTACCCCTCCGCTACCCAACACTTTCCCTACTGTTGCACTGTTTAGAGTGGGAATAGTAATTTGTATCCCTCCGCTATCCAACATTTTCCCTACTGTTGCACTCTTAGGAGTGGGAATAGTAATTTTTACTCCTCCGCTATCCAATACTTTCCCTACTGTTGCATTCTTTAAAGTGGGAATAGTAATTTTTTCCCCACTGTGATCCAACACTTTTCCTACTGTTGCTCTCACTGGAGTGGGAATAGTAATTTTTACCCCGCCGCTATCCAGCACTTTCCCTACTGTTGCACTCACTGGAGTTGGAATAGTACATTTAATTATTTTTCTATCCAACACTTTCCCTACTGTTGTACTGATTGTATTGGGAAATGTAAGTTTAAATATTTTTTAATAGTTTCATGTTTTAAATTTTTTATAGAATGTTTTTTTTTATATTTTAAATTATTGATATATATATATATATATTTTTTTTAATATAATTATAAAGTTTTAAAATAAATTAAAGATAATAGTCTATTAATTATTCTGCAAAATATATATATATATATATATATATATATATATATATATATATATTCACTGAAAAAACCATAGGTTTCAGGCACGTTATAGTTAGAAATTAGCATTTAAAAAAACCTTACAAATTCACTGAAAAAAACATAGGTTTTAGGGACAGTTATAGTTAGTTGGACATTGCACTCGAACAAAACCCGTGAAATTCCCCCGTTATAGTTAGTTCAGCTAACTATAACTCGCGCCCCGGCAATGCACTGCTGATGACGTCACATATTACATCACTCATCACTGCAGGAGCCGGCCCTGGGGGTGGCGGTCCCCAGGGCCACCACAGGCTCCAGGAGGGGGCCGCGCGGCCCCCTCCCATCCTGTGCACAGCCCCGGGGAGGTGATGGTCCCCGGGCTTCGGGGTCCGAAACGGACCCCCACATTTATTTTGTTAGTGCCCCGGGAGGTGGCGGTCCCGGGGCATGTGGGGGCTTAAGCCCCCCCACACAGGTACTATTAATTTAAAAAAAAGAAGCCCCGGGGGGTGGCGGTCCCCGGGGCTGCAGGAGGGCCGAGAGCCCTCCCGCACCATTTTTATTTAAAGCCCCAGGGGGTGGTGGTCCCCGGGGTTTGGGGGGGCCTTAGAGGCCCCCCCACATATTATAAATAAACCCCCGCATGCCCCCGGGACTTGGCCCACCCGGGGCCAATTAACAACGAAGCGCGGGAAACCGCGCTTCATTTTTTTTTTTCTCGGCGGGATCCGCGCACCCTAAGCGCATCCCGCCGATTTTAAAAAAAAAAAATGCTTTTTTCTGCCCAGGGGGTCCTTGTGGGACCCCCTGAGCAGACCTAAGGTGTCAGGGTGTTTCTACCCTGCCCCCTTTGTGCGTTTTGCGCACTTGTTTCTTTTTCTTTTCTCGGCGGAATCCGCGCACCCTAAGCGCATCCCGCCGATTTAAAAAAAAAAAATGCTTTTTCTGCCCAGGGGGTCCTTGTGGGACCCCTGAGCAGACCTAGGGGATCAGGGTGTTTCTACCCTGCCCCCTTTTGCGCTTTGCGCACTTGTTTCTGTCCCTCGGTTCTACCGAGGGACAAAATGGCTGCCAACACTTCCTGATTTGGAGTGTTGACAGCCACTTGACAGCCAATTAGCATGCAGCTCGTGATCGGGAGGGTACGCGGACCCTACTCGGCCATAGATATATATGTGACTTTACTTTTGATTTTCTCAGGAACTACTGAATGGATTTACACCATTTAAGCAAAAGGCACGACACTGAACCAAGGGCTACCTCTTTGCCAAATTTGGTGTAATTCCGTTCAGCAGTTCGGGCTGTAGCTGCGACTAAAGGTTCCTATGGAAAAATGAATGGGGAAAACGCGTTTTGGGACCCCCTTTTTTCTCGGCCCCCGCTTGACGAATCACCCCGAGACTTTCAGGATAGGAGCGGACCGGAGCGCCCCAACAAGTTGGAAACGTTCGCGAAGATTCGTCAACCGGCGCCGAAGTTATTTCAAATAGAATGTTGCGGATTTCCTATGGAAAATAGGTCCTAACTATAACTATCTACTGGCGACCGCCAGTAGATAATATATATATATATATATATTTACTCCAACGACCTCCCCTCCGGTAATCCGGGGGAAAAGACAATCGTCACACCAGGGATTTCTGCACAATTTTTTAATGTGCACCAAGACGACGCGTTTCGGCGTTAGCCTTTATCGAGTAATTTACTAATGCCAAATTCCCTTAGAAATACACCTCTGCGTTCATAGAAAGCAATGACATACTCTACTTTGCGAATTTTAAATAAAGTTAAATACAATGATTCAAATGAAATTGTAATAACAAAATCTCGCCACAACAGCGGTAAGCGGAGGCAACAGAGGGTTGGCGAAGGACTGTTGGTTCTGTTGTGATAACCTTGTGACGGGACAACTATTCGATCCTTTCCCCGGTGTATGAATCCCGCATCCCGCATGTATCAAACCGCAGAAAAAGTGAATGAATAACTGGAACAGGTGTAGCGTCGTGATACCAAAAAACTTTACGTACGCCTTGGGGATTAAGTAAAAAGAATATGAGTGAATGGGAGACGGAACGAAGAGCGGTGGCCCGATCCCTATTTGACGAAGAACTAGATGTTGGGCAATCTTTGACGAAAGTTGCTGCTGGATTAAGTACTGTGGAACCTTCCCTAAAACAGAAACTAGCACTATTAGAGAAACTCTCCAAGAGGGAGTTGAACAAATGGTGGGAAGTGACATCACTCACCAGCTACATAGAGGTGGGACGAGTACCTAGAGGACTACCAATCACAATTGTGCCCACATATGAGAACCCAAACCTCGACTTATTGACGGAATGGGCAGCATACATAGCTAGAACGTGCAAGGGCATGCTGGAAATGTTGATAAAGTATGCCCAAATTGATTTAGAACAAACGAGGAAAGAACTGAGCACTCTGAGAACTGAACTGGAGAAATTAAAAAACGATAAAACTGTAATTGAATTCATAAAAAACCTACAGGTGAAATTGAAGGAATACGAGGATACCATCAAGGCGAAAAAACAACGGAAGTTTCTAAGAGATAAAAGAGACTACGCAGATGGACGCATCCTAACTTACGCTAAGCGATTTGATTGGGCCCGTAAGGATCTGAAAATTACCTTACGACAACGGCAAGAGGAACCCTTATCCACAGGGTCCAGCTCCGACCTTAGTTCTGATACGGAAGGTCGTAATGCAGCAGCCCCTTTAGGAGTACGCCCACTGACATTCCTTCACGAATTTCAAATACTCAAGCAAAAGAAAGAGCAGGTCCTCCGGACAAACCAGCAGTAAGAGGAAGAGGTCAAAAAAGAGGAAGAGGAAAAGGAACAAAGAAAGATTCCGACTAACTAAAAGAAGGGGAGGACGAACACGACCCAGAAGGAGGAAATCGACTGAGGAGGTGAATGACAATTCTATTATCAACTTATTCTCCAGAACTTTAACTAATGAAGAAATATCATTATTATAATTGGGCCTATATTTCTGTCTTTCAAGAGATATTAGTTTCACGGATACAAGGATCAATCTTTTTCTATACATAAGAAAATTGAAGCTCAGGAAATTATACAAAATGGCAATAAGACTGCAACAGACATCAAACTTCAGAAGTGGTATAACAGATTTTGCTGATCTGCAGATTCGAGACATTGAATTATTATTGGATATGAGAGAACTGGAAACGAGTGACACATCACAATCTAACAGTGATGTAATTTTGGAAGAAATGGGCATTTGAACCGGACAAGCCAGCCACAGTGACTTAAAACCTAAGTCACGATACAATCCTAATGTCCCTCACGATAATATTGAAGCGTATGGTTCAGCAATAACTCATGAATTAATGAAATTGAGAAAATGCAATACCAGATGTGGATGGGACAATTTGACAAAAGAACAAAGAGTTGCCTTAAAAAATCTACAGAGTGATTCAAATATAGTTATCAAACCATTTGATAAAGGTGGAAACATCATGATTATTGACTTATCACAATACAGAACAGAAGTGCTCCGGCAATTGAATGACAACACATGCTACGAAGAAATTGGATGGGAAGTATATCGAGCAGGGATTGACGAATATCATGGTCTTTTAAAACATTGGCATAGCATGGGCTTACTGGATAAAAATGAATACAGTTTTCTGAAGAATGATAACCCTCGTGTGCCATGTATATATATCTTGCCAAAGATACATAAAGATCCTATAAATCCACCTGGGAGGCCCATAGTCTCCTCTAATGGGGGACTATTAGAGAACACCTCTATATTTTTGGATTTGTTTTTGGCACCTTTTGTTGTTAATTTAAGCTCGTATTGTAAAGACAGCTCAGATTTCCTGAGACGCATGCATGATATTCAATGGGAGCCCACATATCTTTTGATATCGTTAGATGTGTGTTCCTTGTATACTTGCATTAATCAAAGTCAGGGAGTGGCGGCCTGCATGCAATATCTACAAAGTAGACATATATCACTAAAGGAGCACAACAAAATGCTAGAGAAAATGATGACCTACTGTTTGGAACAAAATATTTTTTTGTTCGAAAAGACTCTCTATCGCCAAACATCAGGCATGGCAATGGGCACTTGCTTTGCCCCAGCCTAGCAAATCTGTTCTTAGGTTGGTGGGAGGAACAAGTAGTGTGGGCGGCTACCAATGACCTTTATACAGAACACATCCCAATCTGGATCAGGTATATTGATGACCTGTTCCTGATTTGGGATGGACCAACAGAACTAGCAGAAGAATTCATTCAGGAACTAGGGAATAACAATCTGAATCTCAGATTTACATATAAAATCAGTAAGGACTATTGTGAATTCCTAGATGTAGCCATACAAATTGTTGATAACAAAATTACCACACGACTTTTCAGAAAAGAAAGTGCAGGGAATACCATCTTACATGCTGCCAGTAATCACCCGACACCTTTGATACGCAGCATACCGCATGGCGAATTATTACGAGCACGCCATAACTGCAGCACCCATGATAGCTATTTAAAAGAACAGAATGTGATGGTAGATAGATTTAAACAGAGAGGATACAGCAGGAAGGTATTAGAAACAGCACAAAACAAGATCACCAATAAAAAACAGAGTGATTTGCTCTTTAAAACCATTTCCAATAAATGAAAGAGTACTAGTGAAGTTACCGGGATGATTACCACCTATGATGGAGGCTCACAAAAACTTAAGAAAATAATGAAAGCACATTGGAGCCTATTACAATCAGATCTGATTTTTGGCAAACACATAGGTGCAGCACCAAAGATAACCTACAAAATATCACTGTCATTGAAGGACCAGTTAGTCCATGGTTACTAGCAAGAAGAACAGTCAGGAAATTGGTTGAGTAAAAGCAAAGGGTTTACTATCTGCAATAATTGCAAGGCCTGTAAGAATAGCAAGAGCTGAAAATCTTACATGACCGAGCTGGGCAGGAAAAAGAAAATCACTAAGTTTATTACCTGTAATAGTGATTATGTAATCTATGTTCTAGAATGTCCCTGCGGATACAGGTATGTGGGCAGCACAAAGCTACAAGTAAAAGTCTGCATCTTACAGCACTTGCGTGCTATTGCCAATAAAGACCATAACTATCCGACAGCTCGCCATTTCACAGAGAAACACAGCTATAATAATCTCCTAATATTCTATGGGATAGACAGAGTATTACCACATCCCAGAGGGGGTGATCGAGAGAAACAACTTCGTATCTTAGAATCAAGATACATCTTTGAACTCAATACTAAAAACCCTAATGGGTTAAACAGTGGGGAGGAGTTAGCTACCCATATAGGGGTATAGGAAAATAGAGGTTGCCGCTCAATGGAATATTTTAAATTCACCATCACATGTTTTAAATGGGTAAATTCGTACACATGAGACCATAGGTGGCATGTCAGACTCAACAGGGCTCTGTTGATAGTCATTTAGTAAGTTGTGGGATCAGCTGACACATTTCCTGTGAAATTATTCACTGATTGCACCATGGAACATGTTGTAGAGTTCCCTAATACACATTTATTAGTTCCTTATCACGCAATCTATCACTATTTTCACATTTTATTCACTTTTATTATTAGATTTAAGCACTAGTATAGGCCAAATCCCAGAAGTAACACCAAGCAATTACCAGTGAGACATTGTGGCACAATGGCAATTGATAAGGTACATTACCAGAAATAAAATGATATTTGGATGGTGAAATTTTAGAAAGCATACATTAATAACGTGATGATAAGGTACATTACCCGTAATCAAATGGCACTTTGAATGTATAAAGTTGTTCCCTGGATTGTAGAGGGAGATAATGAACTAAAGAAATGCAAATCAAAAGTTAATTTTACGACTATATGATAATTTCCTATTATTCATATGTGCAGTACATTGAGTAGTCACGTTTTCGTGCTTTCGCAATATTGGAAATATATAGGTAACTGTCCAATTAATGAACAATCACCAAATGTATAGGAGTCACAACATTGTGGGGCGCAATGGTAGACGTTGGTCAAACATACGCTTTAGATGTTTTATGCTATGTTCCATGTGGGATGTAGAGATTGTTTTCCAGTACCAGCCACCTTACAACGCATACCAGTTGAAACTTTATTGACAATGCGAGTCGCAGTAACAGACACATATCACGTGATGTAAAAAACATTGTATATATGTATGTAACGATTTATTTCAAATAATTAATTTATCATGTACAGTTTTACATCCAAAGTGGCGAGATTTTGTAATTACAAGTTCATTTGACTCATTGCATTTAACTTTATTTAAAACTCGCAAAGTAGAGTATGTCATTGCTTTCTATGAACGCAGAGGTGTATTTCTAAGGGAATTTCGCATTAGTAAATTACTCAATAAAGGCTAACGCCGAAACGCGTCGTCTTGGTGCACATTAAAAAATTGTGCAGAAATCCCTGGTGTGCCGCTTGTCTTTTTCCCCGGATTACCGGAGGGGAGGTCGTTGGAGTAAATTTATAATGGCGGCTGCCGGCGTAGCAGGCACCGACACCGTTGGAGGGAGAACTGCGATAGCAGCAATCAAGCAGTCAAATTGTTTGTTTGCATGGCAAGTGCTGTTATGGGCTGCTCCGTGCCCATTTTATTGAGGCCGCCCTGAAGGGTCCTGGGCTCCAGAAACGAGAGACTGTGTTTTTGGTATTAATTGAGGAGCCTGACTCACTCACACAACCGACCTACTAAGGATATGCTAATTAGCGAAAATGGAATGCGTGTGGAAGGGATTCGAGCAGGATGACTCCTGCTACGATCGTGTTGCAACAGATGGTTTCTTCTGGTCGCACGCACAGTGAAAACACTGCGGCATGTCACCTGACTGATCTTACAAACAAAACCACTTGAACATCAGTGCAAATATCGAGCAGAATTGTCCAACAAGGCTTTAAAGTAAGGACTTCCAGTTTGTACATCTACACGAATTACATTGCACTGTGTGATTTGATGTCTTTAAAAACAAGTCACGTGATTAAAATCTTTTATAAAAGCACGCCTAAGCGCAAGTTGGTGTCTTCTTCCACCTGTGAGCAAGGCTATACAGCCGAAACGTTAGGGAAATGGAAGCAGGCGCTGCTGGACTGTGCGGGAACCTGAGCTGCAGTATTGGGCTTCAAATTGTTTGTTTGCATGGCAAGTGCTGTTATGGGCTGCTCCGTGCCCATTTTATTGAGGCCGCCCTGAAGGGTCCTGGGCTCCAGAAACGAGAGACTGTGTTTTTGGTATTAATTGAGGAGCCTGACTCACTCACGCACCCGACCTACTAAGGATATGCTAATTAGCGAAAATGGAATGCGTGTGGAAGGGATTCGAGCAGGATGACTCCTGCTACGATCGTGCTGCAACAGATGGTTTCTGCTGGTCGCACGCAGAGTGAAAACACTGCGGCATGTCACCTGACTGATCTTACAAACAAAACCACTTGAACATCAGTGCAAATATCGAGCAGAATTGTCCAACAAGGCTTTAAAGTAAGGACTTCCAGTTTGTACATCTACACGAATTACATTGCACTGTGGGATTTGATGTCTTTAAAAACAAGTCACGTGATTAAAATCTTTTATAAAAGCACGCCTAAGCGCAAGTTGGTGTCTTCTTCCACCTGTGAGCAAGGCTATACAGCCGAAACGTTAGGGAAATGGAAGCAGGCGCTGCTGGACTGTGCGGGAACCTGAGCTGCAGTATTGGGCTTCAAATTGTTTGTTTGCATGGCAAGTGCTGTTATGGGCTGCTCCGTGCCCATTTTATTGAGGCCGCCCTGAAGGGTCCTGGGCTCCAGAAACGAGAGACTGTGTTTTTGGTATTAATTGAGGAGCCTGACTCACTCACGCACCCGACCTACTAAGGATATGCTAATTAGCGAAAATGGAATGCGTGTGGAAGGGATTCGAGCAGGATGACTCCTGCTACGATCGTGCTGCAACAGATGGTTTCTGCTGGTCGCACGCAGAGTGAAAACACTGCGGCATGTCACCTGACTGATCTTACAAACAAAACCACTTGAACATCAGTGCAAATATCGAGCAGAATTGTCCAACAAGGCTTTAAAGTAAGGACTTCCAGTTTGTACATCTACACGAATTACATTGCACTGTGGGATTTGATGTCTTTAAAAACAAGTCACGTGATTAAAATCTTTTATAAAAGCACGCCTAAGCGCAAGTAGGTGTCTTCTTCCACCTGTGAGCAAGGCTATACAGCCGAAACGTTAGGAAAATGGAAGCAGGCGCTGCTGGACTGTGCGGGAACCTGAGCTGCAGTATTGGGCTTCAAATTGTTTGTTTGCATGGCAAGTGCTGTTATGGGCTGCTCCGTGCCCATTTTATTGAGGCCACCCTGAAGGGTCCTGGGCTCCAGAAACGAGAGACTGTGTTTTTGGTATTAATTGAGGAGCCTGACTCACTCACGCACCCGACCTACTAAGGATATGCTAATTAGCGAAAATGGAATGCGTGTGGAAGGGATTCGAGCAGGATGACTCCTGCTACGATCGTGCTGCAACAGATGGTTTCTGCTGGTCGCACGCAGAGTGAAAACACTGCGGCATGTCACCTGACTGATCTTACAAACAAAACCACTTGAACATCAGTGCAAATATCGAGCAGAATTGTCCAACAAGGCTTTAAAGTAAGGACTTCCAGTTTGTACATCTACACGAATTACATTGCACTGTGGGATTTGATGTCTTTAAAAACAAGTCACGTGATTAAAATCTTTTATAAAAGCACGCCTAAGCGCAAGTAGGTGTCTTCTTCCACCTGTGAGCAAGGCTATACAGCCGAAACGTTAGGAAAATGGAAGCAGGCGCTGCTGGACTGTGCGGGAACCTGAGCTGCAGTATTGGGCTTCAAATTGTTTGTTTGCATGGCAAGTGCTGTTATGGGCTGCTCCGTGCCCATTTTATTGAGGCCACCCTGAAGGGTCCTGGGCTCCAGAAACGAGAGACTGTGTTTTTGGTATTAATTGAGGAGCCTGACTCACTCACGCACCCGACCTACTAAGGATATGCTAATTAGCGAAAATGGAATGCGTGTGGAAGGGATTCGAGCAGGATGACTCCTGCTACGATCGTGCTGCAACAGATGGTTTCTGCTGGTCGCACGCAGAGTGAAAACACTGCGGCATGTCACCTGACTGATCTTACAAACAAAACCACTTGAACATCAGTGCAAATATCGAGCAGAATTGTCCAACAAGGCTTTAAAGTAAGGACTTCCAGTTTGTACATCTACACGAATTACATTGCACTGTGGGATTTGATGTCTTTAAAAACAAGTCACGTGATTAAAATCTTTTATAAAAGCACGCCTAAGCGCAAGTTGGTGTCTTCTTCCACCTGTGAGCAAGGCTATACAGCCGAAACGTTAGGGAAATGGAAGCAGGCGCTGCTGGACTGTGCGGGAACCTGAGCTGCAGTATTGGGCTTCAAATTGTTTGTTTGCATGGCAAGTGCTGTTATGGGCTGCTCCGTGCCCATTTTATTGAGGCCACCCTGAAGGGTCCTGGGCTCCAGAAACGAGAGACTGTGTTTTTGGTATTAATTGAGGAGCCTGACTCACTCACGCACCCGACCTACTAAGGATATGCTAATTAGCGAAAATGGAATGCGTGTGGAAGGGATTCGAGCAGGATGACTCCTGCTACGATCGTGCTGCAACAGATGGTTTCTGCTGGTCGAACGCAGAGTGAAAACACTGCGGCATGTCACCTGACTGATCTTACAAAGAAAACCACTTGAACATCAGTGCAAATATCGAGCAGAATTGTCCAACAAGGCTTCAAAGTAAAGACTTCCAGTTTGTACATCTACACGAATTACATTGCACTGTGGGATTTGATGTCTTTAAAAACAAGTCACGTGATTAAAATCTTTTATAAAAGCACGCCTAAGCGCAAGTAGGTGTCTTCTTCCACCTGTGAGCAAGGCTATACAGCCGAAACGTTAGGAAAATGGAAGCAGGCGCTGCTGGACTGTGCGGGAACCTGAGCTGCAGTATTGGGCTTCAAATTGTTTGTTTGCATGGCAAGTGCTGTTATGGGCTGCTCCGTGCCCATTTTATTGAGGCCACCCTGAAGGGTCCTGGGCTCCAGAAACGAGAGACTGTGTTTTTGGTATTAATTGAGGAGCCTGACTCACTCACGCACCCGACCTACTAAGGATATGCTAATTAGCGAAAATGGAATGCGTGTGGAAGGGATTCGAGCAGGATGACTCCTGCTACGATCGTGCTGCAACAGATGGTTTCTGCTGGTCGCACGCAGAGTGAAAACACTGCGGCATGTCACCTGACTGATCTTACAAACAAAACCACTTGAACATCAGTGCAAATATCGAGCAGAATTGTCCAACAAGGCTTTAAAGTAAGGACTTCCAGTTTGTACATCTACACGAATTACATTGCACTGTGGGATTTGATGTCTTTAAAAACAAGTCACGTGATTAAAATCTTTTATAAAAGCACGCCTAAGCGCAAGTTGGTGTCTTCTTCCACCTGTGAGCAAGGCTATACAGCCGAAACGTTAGGAAAATGGAAGCAGGCGCTGCTGGACTGTGCGGGAACCTGAGCTGCAGTATTGGGCTTCAAATTGTTTGTTTGCATGGCAAGTGCTGTTATGGGCTGCTCCGTGCCCATTTTATTGAGGCCACCCTGAAGGGTCCTGGGCTCCAGAAACGAGAGACTGTGTTTTTGGTATTAATTGAGGAGCCTGACTCACTCACGCACCCGACCTACTAAGGATATGCTAATTAGCGAAAATGGAATGCGTGTGGAAGGGATTCGAGCAGGATGACTCCTGCTACGATCGTGCTGCAACAGATGGTTTCTGCTGGTCGCACGCAGAGTGAAAACACTGCGGCATGTCACCTGACTGATCTTACAAACAAAACCACTTGAACATCAGTGCAAATATCGAGCAGAATTGTCCAACAAGGCTTTAAAGTAAGGACTTCCAGTTTGTACATCTACACGAATTACATTGCACTGTGGGATTTGATGTCTTTAAAAACAAGTCACGTGATTAAAATCTTTTATAAAAGCACGCCTAAGCGCAAGTTGGTGTCTTCTTCCACCTGTGAGCAAGGCTATACAGCCGAAACGTTAGGGAAATGGAAGCAGGCGCTGCTGGACTGTGCGGGAACCTGAGCTGCAGTATTGGGCTTCAAATTGTTTGTTTGCATGGCAAGTGCTGTTATGGGCTGCTCCGTGCCCATTTTATTGAGGCCACCCTGAAGGGTCCTGGGCTCCAGAAACGAGAGACTGTGTTTTTGGTATTAATTGAGGAGCCTGACTCACTCACGCACCCGACCTACTAAGGATATGCTAATTAGCGAAAATGGAATGCGTGTGGAAGGGATTCGAGCAGGATGACTCCTGCTACGATCGTGCTGCAACAGATGGTTTCTGCTGGTCGCACGCAGAGTGAAAACACTGCGGCATGTCACCTGACTGATCTTACAAACAAAACCACTTGAACATCAGTGCAAATATCGAGCAGAATTGTCCAACAAGGCTTTAAAGTAAGGACTTCCAGTTTGTACATCTACACGAATTACATTGCACTGTGGGATTTGATGTCTTTAAAAACAAGTCACGTGATTAAAATCTTTTATAAAAGCACGCCTAAGCGCAAGTTGGTGTCTTCTTCCACCTGTGAGCAAGGCTATACAGCCGAAACGTTAGGAAAATGGAAGCAGGCGCTGCTGGACTGTGCGGGAACCTGAGCTGCAGTATTGGGCTTCAAATTGTTTGTTTGCATGGCAAGTGCTGTTATGGGCTGCTCCGTGCCCATTTTATTGAGGCCACCCTGAAGGGTCCTGGGCTCCAGAAACGAGAGACTGTGTTTTTGGTATTAATTGAGGAGCCTGACTCACTCACGCACCCGACCTACTAAGGATATGCTAATTAGCGAAAATGGAATGCGTGTGGAAGGGATTCGAGCAGGATGACTCCTGCTACGATCGTGCTGCAACAGATGGTTTCTGCTGGTCGCACGCAGAGTGAAAACACTGCGGCATGTCACCTGACTGATCTTACAAACAAAACCACTTGAACATCAGTGCAAATATCGAGCAGAATTGTCCAACAAGGCTTTAAAGTAAGGACTTCCAGTTTGTACATCTACACGAATTACATTGCACTGTGGGATTTGATGTCTTTAAAAACAAGTCACGTGATTAAAATCTTTTATAAAAGCACGCCTAAGCGCAAGTTGGTGTCTTCTTCCACCTGTGAGCAAGGCTATACAGCCGAAACGTTAGGGAAATGGAAGCAGGCGCTGCTGGACTGTGCGGGAACCTGAGCTGCAGTATTGGGCTTCAAATTGTTTGTTTGCATGGCAAGTGCTGTTATGGGCTGCTCCGTGCCCATTTTATTGAGGCCACCCTGAAGGGTCCTGGGCTCCAGAAACGAGAGACTGTGTTTTTGGTATTAATTGAGGAGCCTGACTCACTCACGCACCCGACCTACTAAGGATATGCTAATTAGCGAAAATGGAATGCGTGTGGAAGGGATTCGAGCAGGATGACTCCTGCTACGATCGTGCTGCAACAGATGGTTTCTGCTGGTCGACACGCAGAGTGAAAACACTGCGGCATGTCACCTGACTGATCTTACAAACAAAACCACTTGAACATCAGTGCAAATATCGAGCAGAATTGTCCAACAAGGCTTCAAAGTAAGGACTTCCAGTTTGTACATCTACACGAATTACATTGCACTGTGGGATTTGATGTCTTTAAAAACAAGTCACGTGATTAAAATCTTTTATAAAAGCACGCCTAAGCGCAAGTAGGTGTCTTCTTCCACCTGTGAGCAAGGCTATACAGCCGAAACGTTAGGAAAATGGAAGCAGGCGCTGCTGGACTGTGCGGGAACCTGAGCTGCAGTATTGGGCTTCAAATTGTTTGTTTGCATGGCAAGTGCTGTTATGGGCTGCTCCGTGCCCATTTTATTGAGGCCACCCTGAAGGGTCCTGGGCTCCAGAAACGAGAGACTGTGTTTTTGGTATTAATTGAGGAGCCTGACTCACTCACGCACCCGACCTACTAAGGATATGCTAATTAGCGAAAATGGAATGCGTGTGGAAGGGATTCGAGCAGGATGACTCCTGCTACGATCGTGCTGCAACAGATGGTTTCTGCTGGTCGCACGCAGAGTGAAAACACTGCGGCATGTCACCTGACTGATCTTACAAACAAAACCACTTGAACATCAGTGCAAATATCGAGCAGAATTGTCCAACAAGGCTTTAAAGTAAGGACTTCCAGTTTGTACATCTACACGAATTACATTGCACTGTGGGATTTGATGTCTTTAAAAACAAGTCACGTGATTAAAATCTTTTATAAAAGCACGCCTAAGCGCAAGTTGGTGTCTTCTTCCACCTGTGAGCAAGGCTATACAGCCGAAACGTTAGGGAAATGGAAGCAGGCGCTGCTGGACTGTGCGGGAACCTGAGCTGCAGTATTGGGCTTCAAATTGTTTGTTTGCATGGCAAGTGCTGTTATGGGCTGCTCCGTGCCCATTTTATTGAGGCCGACCCTGAAGGGTCCTGGGCTCCAGAAACGAGAGACTGTGTTTTTGGTATTAATTGAGGAGCCTGACTCACTCACGCACCCGACCTACTAAGGATATGCTAATTAGCGAAAATGGAATGCGTGTGGAAGGGATTCGAGCAGGATGACTCCTGCTACGATCGTGCTGCAACAGATGGTTTCTGCTGGTCGCACGCAGAGTGAAAACACTGCGGCATGTCACCTGACTGATCTTACAAACAAAACCACTTGAACATCAGTGCAAATATCGAGCAGAATTGTCCAACAAGGCTTTAAAGTAAGGACTTCCAGTTTGTACATCTACACGACTTACATTGCACTGTGGGATTTGATGTCTTTAAAAACAAGTCACGTGATTAAAATCTTTTATAGAAGCATGCCTAAGCGCAAGTAGGTGTCTTCTTCCACCTGTGAGCAAGGCTATACAGCCGAAACGTTAGGAAAATGGAAGCAGGCGCTGCTGGACTGTGCGGGAACCTGAGCTGCAGTATTGGGCTTCAAATTGTTTGTTTGCATGGCAAGTGCTGTTATGGGCTGCTCCGTGCCCATTTTATTGAGGCCACCCTGAAGGGTCCTGGGCTCCAGAAACGAGAGAGTGTGTTTTTGGTATTAATTGAGGAGCCTGACTCACTCACGCACCCGAACTACTAAGGATATGCTAATTAGCGAAAATGGAATGCGTGTGGAAGGGATTCGAGCAGGATGACTCCTGCTATGATCGTGCTGCAACAGATGGTTTCTGCTGGTCGCACGCAGAGTGAAAACACTGCGGCATGTCACCTGACTGATCTTACAAACAAAACCAGTTGAACATCAGTGCAAATTTCGAGCAGAATTGTCCAACAAGGCTTTAAAGTAAGGACTTCCAGTTTGTACATCTACACGAATTACATTGCACTGTGGGATTTGATGTCTTTAAAAACAAGTCACGTGATTAAAATCTTTTATAAAAGCACGCCTAAGCGCAAGTTGGTGTCTTCTTCCACCTGTGAGCAAGGCTATAAAGCCGAAACGTTAGGGAAATGGAAGCAGGCGCTGCTGGACTGTGCGGGAACCTGAGCTGCAGTATTGGGCTTCAAATTGTTTGTTTGCATGGCAAGTGCTGTTATGGGCTGCTCCGTGCCCATTTTATTGAGGCCACCCTGAAGGGTCCTGGGCTCCAGAAACGAGAGACTGTGTTTTTGGTATTAATTGAGGAGCCTGACTCACTCACGCACCCGACCTACTAAGGATATGCTAATTAGCGAAAATGGAATGCGTGTGGAAGGGATTCGAGCAGGATGACTCCTGCTACGATCGTGCTGCAACAGATGGTTTCTGCTGGTCGACACGCAGAGTGAAAACACTGCGGCATGTCACCTGACTGATCTTACAAACAAAACCACTTGAACATCAGTGCAAATATCGAGCAGAATTGTCCAACAAGGCTTTAAAGTAAGGACTTCCAGTTTGTACATCTACACGAATTACATTGCACTGTGGGATTTGATGTCTTTAAAAACAAGTCACGTGATTAAAATCTTTTATAAAAGCACGCCTAAGCGCAAGTAGGTGTCTTCTTCCACCTGTGAGCAAGGCTATACAGCCGAAACGTTAGGAAAATGGAAGCAGGCGCTGCTGGACTGTGCGGGAACCTGAGCTGCAGTATTGGGCTTCAAATTATTTGTTTGCATGGCAAGTGCTGTTATGGGCTGCTCCGTGCCCATTTTATTGAGGCCACCCTGAAGGGTCCTGGGCTCCAGAAACGAGAGACTGTGTTTTTGGTATTAATTGAGGAGCCTGACTCACTCACGCACCCGACCTACTAAGGATATGCTAATTAGCGAAAATGGAATGCGTGTGGAAGGGATTCGAGCAGGATGACTTCTGCTACGATCGTGCTGCAACAGATGGTTTCTTCTGGTCACACGCACAGTGAAAACACTGCGGCATGTCACCTGACTGATCTTACAAACAAAACCACTTGAACATCAGTGCAAATATCGAGCAGAATTGTCCAACAAGGCTTTAAAGTAAGGACTTCCAGTTTATACATCTACACGAATTACATTGCACAGTGGGATTTGATGTCTTTAAAAACAAGTCACGTGATTAAAATCTTTTATAAAAGCATGCCTAAGCGCAAGTAGGTGTCTTCTTCCACCTGTGAGCAAGGCTATACAGCCGAAACGTTAGGAAAATGGAAGCAGGCGCTGCTGGACTGTGCGGGAACCTGAGCTGCAGTATTGGGCTTCAAATTGTTTGTTTGCATGGCAAGTGCTGTTATGGGCTGCTCCGTGCCCATTTTATTGAGGCCACCCTGAAGGGTCCTGGGCTCCAGAAACGAGAGACTGTGTTTTTGGTATTAATTGAGGAGCCTGACTCACTCACACAACCGACCTACTAAGGATATGCTAATTAGCGAAAATGGAATGCGTATGGAAGGGATTCGAGCAGGATGACTCCTGCTATGATCGTGCTGCAACAGATGGTTTCTGCTGGTCACACGCAGAGTGAAAACACTGCGGCATGTCACCTGACTGATCTTACAAACAAAACCACTTGAACATCAGTGCAAATGTCGAGCAGAATTGTCCAACAAGGCTTTAAAGTAAGGACTTCCAGTTTGTACATCTACACGAATTACATTGCACTGTGGGATTTGATGTCTTTAAAAACAAGTCACGTGATTAAAATCTTTTATAAAAGCACGCCTAAGCGCAAGTTGGTGTCTTCTTCCACCTGTGAGCAAGGCTATACAGCCGAAACGTTAGGGAAATGGAAGCAGGCGCTGCTGGACTGTGCGGGAACCGGAGCTGCAGTATTGGGCTTCAAATTGTTTGTTTGCATGGCAAGTGCTGTTATGGGCTGCTCCGTGCCCATTTTATTGAGGCCGCCCTGAAGGGTCCTGGGCTCCAGAAACGAGAGACTGTGTTTTTGGTATTAATTGAGGAGCCTGACTCTCTCACGCACCCGACCTACTAAGGATATGCTAATTAGCGAAAATGGAATGCGTGTGGAAGGGATTCGAGCAGGATGACTCCTGCTACGATCGTGATGCAACAGATGGTTTCTGCTGGTCGCACGCAGAGTGAAAACACTGCAGCATGTCACCTGACTGATCGTACAAACAAAACCACTTGAACATCAGTGCAAATATCGAGCAGAATTGTCCAACAAGACTTTAAAGTAAGGACTTCCAGTTTGTACATCTACACGAATTACATTGCACTGTGGGATTTGATGTCTTTAAAAACAAGTCACGTGATTAAAATGTTTTATAAAAGCACGCCTAAGCGCAAGTTGGTGTCTTCTTCCACCTGTGAGCAAGGCTATACAGCCGAAACGTTAGGGAAATGGAAGCAGGCGCTGCTGGACTGTGCGGGAACCTGAGCTGCAGTATTGGGCTTCAAATTGTTTGTTTGCATGGCAAGTGCTGTTATGGGCTGCTCCGTGCCCATTTTATTGAGGCCGACCCTGAAGGGTCCTGGGCTCCAGAAACGAGAGACTGTGTTTTTGGTATTAATTGAGGAGCCTGACTCACTCACGCACCCGACCTACTAAGGATATGCTAATTAGCGAAAATGGAATGCGTGTGGAAGGGATTCGAGCAGGATGATTCCTGCTATGATCGTGCTGCAACAGATGGTGTCTGCTGGTCGCACGCAGAGTGAAAACACTGCGGCATGTCACCTGACTGATCTTACAAACAAAACCACTTGAACATCAGTGCAAATATCGAGCAGAATTGTCCAACAAGGCTTTAAAGTAAGGACTTCCAGTTTGTACATCTAAACGAATTACATTGCACTGTGGGATTTGATGTCTTTAAAAACAAGTCACGTGAATAAAATCTTTTATAAAAGCACGCCTAAGCGCAAGTTGGTGTCTTCTTCCACCTGTGAGCAAGGCTATACAGCCGAAACGTTAGGGAAATGGAAGCAGGTGCTGCTGGACTGTGCGGGAACCTGAGCTGCAGTATTGGGCTTCAAATTGTTTGTTTGTATGGCAAGTGCTGTTATGGGCTGCTCCATGCCCATTTTATTGAGGCCGCCCTGAAGGGTCCTGGGCTCCAGAAACGAGAGACTGTGTTTTTGGTAGTTTGTGTGTTTATTTTTTTTAATTAAGTTTATTTGTTATATTTTGTTAAAATGTATATTAAATTTAATTAATTTTGTTAACATTAATATTTATATTTAATATATTTAATATGTTTAATATATATTATTTTATTTCATATATATTTAAATAGATATTTTTTACATCTATATTTTTTACATCGATATTTTTGATTCGATATTTTTGTACTTACCTGTGTAGGTATGGGAGTCAACATTTTTGTATTCTATATATTTTTTCCGATATTTTTAACATCGATGTTTTTGTCATCGATATTCTATTAGTGAACCTTGCTAGAATGGATGTAGAAAATTATATTATTCCTTTGCAACAAGCAGGATTTAGAGCTGGTCACTTGACCTTGGACAATATAATGGTAATCCATCTAGTTTTGGCAAGATATGTGAAACAAGGAGATGCCTCTCTACGTTGCCTTCATAGATTTTTTAACAGCTTTTGACCGCATGGACAGGCCAACCCTTTGGAAAAGTTGAGTGCCTTGGGAATATTCAGGGGGTCTTCTAAACCTTATTATTGCTCTCCACACAGCTACCTGGTGTCATGTTATGTTAGGATATAGGTGGGTATAACGCTGAAAATTCTGACCTGTAATGGTTTGAAGCAGGGATGTCTTTTGGCTCAAGACTGTCGGTGATGCCCCAAAGCTAGGCTTTTATTCTTGAGGGACACATGCTATGTGTGGACAATATTGTTCTGCTACACTTGGTGTCGAAAGTCAAGGTCTCCAGAAACTTCTCAATATCTTGTCATCTTACTCAGATGCACAGTTCCTGAAAGTTAATATAAACAAAACCAAGATTATGAGGTTCTCTCCAAAAGGTTGTCGGACCAATACAAATTATAAGTGGTCCTATAATAATTCTACCATAGAAGTAGTAAAATCTTACCCTTATCTCGGAAGAATTATGACTGCAAATTCGACCGATATTGAACATATCGCATTCATATCAGATAAGGCATATGCTCATGGAAATGCTCTAAAGTCACTTTATGGAGCAACAGGTCACAGGCACTTTAATTGTCTCCTAACCATATATAAAATGAAGATTCCATCAACCCTTTTACATGCCATAGAGACAATAAATATTAAGCAGTGGCACTTTATGCATAAGGTGGAAGGGAAGATTCTTTGCACTATTTGCACTTTAAATTCCATGGTCTTGATGGAAGTGCTAAGGCTTGAATTAGGACTGGTGAACACTTACATAAGAGGATTAGCCACCATTCCAAGATGGTATCATTGTATTTTACATGCCAAGGAAAAAGTCTTTAAGGAGCCTTATGGCCATGGAATGTCACCTTCCCACCACTAATACCGGTCTGTTTTTAACTAATATATCAGCAGCACTTCAGCACTTTTCCCTGACTAAATCCAAGATTAAGAAAATGAGCTATGTTCGCCTTAAAAGATTTTTAAAGCTTTCTATGGCAAATTCATCGATGGAGAATGATATTTTTATATGTAGCTTGACCTCGTTTCCAGTGTATCATTTAATCGTCATGCAGCAGTACCCCAAGCGTATTTGAACTGGAACACGAGGTGCGAAGGTGTATAATGCTTTGTAGGTTGAAATGTTTACCACTGTAAACTGTGACAGATGCATGGCAGAATATAGTTTGGGAGGAAAGAATTTGCACTTTATATTTTAATGCTATACAGACTATCGAACATGTTATATTTGTCTGTCCTGTTTTAAGGGTCTACCTACAGAGATTTTTGCAACCACTTTTTTTAAAAAAATGAAATTATAACAACCAAAGCTACTATGGAGATGATAAATTGTCCTGTCAATGAATTAATGTGCTGTAATAGTTTTACATTTTTTAGCTCTTCTTTTTAAAGCTGTATTAGGTGATGTATTTTATATATTGTAGATCTCATTGTAAGATCTGAATCCCTAATAAAAAACGTTGAAAGCTTGAACCTACTGGACCTTAGACACCAACTCTTCAATACACTTCTGGACCTGTGGATTCTCTGCCAAGAAGAAATACTGCTGTGCTTCTACAAGGACTGACACTCTGCTGGACTGCTGCTCTGAAGGAACTGCTGCCCTGCTGTGCTGACCTACTGCCTGCTGCCCTCTTGCCTGGGTGAGAAGGGCTGGACCTGCACCTCTTGAATAGGGATGGGCGGAGTTGCACTACACAGAATTCATAAAAGTTGCATAAAAACTCAGTGCAATTCAGCGGAGTGCCGCTAGCAGGTCAAGTTGCTCCACTCGCCCACCCCTAATCAGGAGGACAACGTATGATAGTGCTTTGGGCATCATAAATCATTGGGCATCGTAAATCGTTATCGTAGTAGACTCCGAATTGTCTATAGACTAATAAATACAAAATTATGGCTGCCCAAAATGCAAAGATGTTCACCTTGTCAGTAGCATTACTAAATGTTTAACAAATAACATTTCCAAATTGCGCATTTGCTGCTAGCAGTGCAAAACGCGAGCAGTGATGAAATGTCACACTGATCCTCTCTCTACATCCACTGCCTGTGACCCCTTCAACATTTTCAGCTCTATTTATTTTAGCATGTTTATGTTGTTGATTTTGTAAGGCGTTTCAACCAACTTGCAGTGAGTAGCCCCACAGCTCTTTATCTATGAAGAAACAAGTATGAAAGACCTAACAACCGTCACGAAAATAAACTCCTTGCTTTGTGCTCTGCTAGCCCAAAGTGATTCGCAGGAAATGTTGCATCAAAACAACACATCGTTTTGAGGGCGTGGCCTGACGCCGATGGAGACGGGAGCCTGAATCGGAGCTCCCGTCGGTGATCCCCTCTCCAGCACCATCCTGCCCGATAGAGGGGGACCCCAAGTCCAGAAACCGGCACATGTAGCGTCGGAATCACTGGGGCATATGGGCAAACGTGACACCAGCGGAAAAACGCCCTAATAAAGCCGTAAGCTGCGACTTGGACTGCGGAGCCCCGGGCCCGTCAAAATGGCGGCTGTGCGGCGGTAGCGACCCTGGGGTGGGCACTGTATTGGCTGAGGATTGCGGCCGATCGCTGAAGGTCCTGATAAACAGTCACGAGGAGCAGAGAGAGAACAATGCCGGCGGACTGAGCCACGGAACTCGCAAATAAGGAAGTGGCATTGAGCGGGCACGGAGCGGCGCCCCGGGGCTGGGGCATGTGAGCACCCACTCAGACATACTGGGGACCCAGCCTAGAAACGGACCCAGAGCGCCGGCACTGACATAGGCAGGGTCAGAATCCTTGCGTGAGCCGAGCAGCCGGACGTGGATGGTGCTCCGCACCCCCATGCTTTGAACGGGAGCCGCGAGCCTGCTCAAAATGGCGGCTGCGAATAGAGGGTAGCGCTGGGCACACTCCACAGAGGCAGAAGATAGCGGCTAGAACTGCAGATTTGGCTGGACAACCATACATAGCAGCGAGTGACTGGTGCTCACGGGCTGAACTGCGGACCCCAGGCGAGCACCTGGTGACATTCAGAGAACAGAGCGAGACACCTGAAGCGGAGAAGGGACGCGCGCCAGGCCAAGCCTGCGGGGATCCCCATGCTGGGACTGGTTTAGCAGAAGCACTGATCCTAACGGCACTCAGAGACCGTAGTGGGAACGATAAAGATGCCAGCGCTGAGACCCTAGCAGATCCAGAAACACAGAGCCCTAGAGCGGGGGCAGCCGCTGCGACTTTGAAGCCAAGAGATTGGGCCACATAGGCGGGCTGTGCAGCTGCCACCATTGCCGAGTTACATACTTGAGGAAAGCGGCAAGGCCGGGACCCAAAATGGCGACCACAACCTCATAACTAGCGTCACAATAAACTGCCACCGCCAGGTGATGACAGGTCCCAGCAGTAGTAGATCCTGAGGAGAACGCAGAGTCCGAATAACATGACCCTGAGAACACTTTGGGCCTGAGGCACTGAGAAGGAGATATCAGCAAGTCGGCAGGGCACTGCCAGGCGGTGCGAGAGAGGTGAGGGTACGGAGCTGGCACCTACCCGATACATAGCAGCAGAGCGCACAGTAACGACTTTGGGAGCCAGGGACAGCAAGGGAGGCGCACAGAGCACAGGGCTGACCGCCAACTCACCGCAGGCCCATCCCATTGATCACCGCATTAGGGGCAGTGAGTATCCACTTTGACAGCACCATGGGTCGGATCACCAAGAAACGCGATACCGAGCATCAGGAGTCAGTGAGTGATGAAAATGGGGAGTCACGCTCACGTACGGGGACCAGAAATGAAGGGACGACACCCCAAGGGGAGCTATCACTCCACGACATCCTGCAGGCCATAGAAAGATAGCAGACGGCAGTGGAGACCAAGATCGACACAATCCGAGAGGACCTGGGCCTACTACGAGTGGACCACAGAAAACTGGCTGATCGGGTCGCGGCCGTAGAGGAGGAGGTAGAAAGCCTGAGGCCACCGGTAACTGCGACCGCGTGCAAAGTCACGGACATAGAAAAAAGAGTCCTGGGCCTCGAACAGCATGCAGAGGATGCGGAAAACAGGGCCCGCCGAAATAACATCAGGGTCACGGGCCTACCTGAAAAAGTTGAAGGGAACGACATGGTGGCATACCTTGAGCACTGGCTGCGCACAGCCGTGGCGGAAGAGGGCCTGTCAACGTTTTTCGCCTTAGAACGGGCACACAGAGTTCCAGCTCGAGCACCACAGCCTGGCAGGCCACCGCGGCCGGTGGTGGCCCGCCTCCTCTTCTATAAAGACAGAGACCATGTGCTGAGCCAGGCGCGCCTCAAAGAACAACTCAAAGTGGACAACAGCGTCGTCCGGATTTTCCCTGATTTTTCCCGGGAGGTGCAACAACAGCGAGCATCCTTTATCACGGTTAAAAGGAAACCGTGCCAAATGGGGGTATCCTACTCCATGGTATTCCCAGCCAGACTCCGTATAGTGCGATCAGGGGGAACTACATTCTTCACTACTCCCCAGGATGTTTGGGACTGGATTGAGGAGCAAGATCCCCAAGGTCAGCGACAGGAAGACAAAAACCCAGTTGAAAAGGACCTGGCACGCTCTCCTGACAGAGGGGCGACCTCAAAGAGCCACCCGACGATGGAGGAAACGCACCGGGCCAGAGCAAGTGCGATCGCAGCGGTGGCCTCACTGAGCACAGCAAACGCTCGGGATGCTCCCTTACACTCCGGGGAGGAACACAGAGACTTGGACTCTGAGACCAGCTCGAGCTCGGTGGGAGACGCCAGTCAAGCCCTGCCGCACGTAACTCCCAGATCAGCAGACGACCTGATGTGAGGCAGATCGCGCAAGCAAGTACAGCCAGGACTATATTGTGGGGAGGTTGGGAATGGCGCTAGTGTCGCCCTACACACTGTCAAGAGGGGTCCCTATGCAATTGTAGTAGACCTATACACTGGGGGGGGATCCGAGGGGGCGGAGAGGACGGCTGTCCTCCAGGCGGACACTGGCCTAGTCACCACTTTCGGTCTCTGACTGTTAAGGCACTAGAGTGCGAGGTTTGGATGGGGGAGACATTCTCACTTGTCCTGGGGAGGGGGAGTTGGGATGGTTATATTGGTTTTAGTTGGGGCACTGCTGTCTTTCTCTACACGGGGCCACAGGTCACTGCGCAGAGGCTCGCATCCTACGACATTGGGCGCCGGGTACCGGGAGGGGCAGGGGAGGCCGGACGGAGGTAGAAAGGCTAATTTGCAATGCCCACTAAAACAGAATATAATCTCCTCTCCTGGAATGTTCGGGGGATGCACTCCATGCACAAACAATACAAAATCTTCTCACAACTAAATAGACGGGGGTCCAAATAGTGATGCTGCAAGAGACGCATACATTAGCATCAGAGGGGGAGGCATTACATCGTAGGTGGAGAGGCCAGGCATATTACACCACATACTCGGCATTTGCCAGAGGGGTCCTGATCTGGATCAGGGCAGGTGTCCCCTTTCAACACACCGCCCACAAAGTGGACCCAGAGGGCCGGTATGTGGTGGTCACTGGGCGCCTAGACGGGCAGGACATTACACTGATCAATATTTACGGCCCGAATACGGATCAAGGAACATTCTTTGAGCACCTATCAGGGTCACTGGCTCCCTATATGACGGGGTCAGTTATCATGGGGGGTGACTTTAACTGTATAGCAGACCCGGTCCTGGACCGTTCACACCCACCGCTTCGAGATGCTCCAGTTCATAGGACAGCTAGGATGTTTAGGGAATGGCAATCCCATTGGGGACTGGTGGACACGTGGCGACGGATGCACCCATTGGACAGGGAGTACTCCCACCTTTCCCACGTACATGACTTACACGTCCGCCTGGACACCTTCCTATGCTCCCCAGACATGCACACCCAACTCCACAATGCGGAATACCTCACCCGAACGGTGTCAGACCACAATCCTGTGTTAATTCGACTGCAGTGGGGACACAAACGACAGCCCATCCCCACCTGGTGTCTCAGGCCGGAGGCACTTGAAGACCAGGTGTTTCACCACAAGATCAAAGAGCAAATCACCACATATTTTATGGACAATGCACACTCCACAGACTCCAGGGTGACTGAATGGGAGGCCTTTAAGGCAGTGTTTAGGGGGCGCTGCATGGCATTACCCATAGGGGTACGACGTACACTATTGACTGACGTAGAACGGGCAAATCGAGCGTTGAGGGAGGTGGAACGCAGACACCCGACCAATCCAGACCTCCGACAGGAATTGCTCGAGGCAAAGGAGGGGGTGGACATACAGGAGGAGAGATTGAGGTGCTTTGATTACCGGGCATACATGGACAGGACGCATGCAGAGAGAGACAAGGCGGGTAAACTGCTGGCGTGGCTCGCTAATCCCACCCATAGGGAGAACACAATCCTAGAACTGATGGGACCGGAGGGGCGACATCTATACCGGCAGGACGACATAAATGACAGTTTCCGCGGGTACTACGAGAGACTTTATACGAGCACTGGGCCCCGTAGGGAGGGGGACATAGAGGAATACCTGGCAGACCTCCTGATACAAGCCCTGACAGACGAAGACGCAGAACTCCTAGGAGCCGAAATCTCGGAACGTGAAATTCGGGTAGCTATTAAGGCACTGGCGAGAGGGAAAACACCGGGCACAGACGGGCTCCCCAAGGAGTTCTATGCTGCATACGCAGACGAACTGACCCCCAGGCTGATCGAGATGTACGCAGAGGCAAAGGAGAAGGGCTACTTGCCAGGCACGACTAGGGAAGCGGTGGTAATACCGCTGTTGAAGCCGGACAAGTCTCCCTTGGAGTGTGAGGCTTACAGGCCATTGTCGATGCTCAATCTCGACTTTAAAATCCTAAGTAAAATACTGGCGACGTGCCTACTCCCCTACATGATGCCCCTGGTGCACCGAGACCAGGCAGGCTTTATCCCTCGCCGGAATACAACCCTAAAGATCCGTCGATTATTGTCCATCATCGAGCTAGGGACGACGGTGGAGCAGAGAGGGGCGGTGCTCGCCATTGACATGGAAAAGGCATTTGATAGGCTGGAATGGGGGTTGTTGTATGCAGTACTAAACAAAATGGGCCTAGGGCGGGGATTCATACGCTGGGTGCAGTTACTATATACCGACCCGGTGGCGAGGCTCCGCACTGGACGCACAATATCGGAGCAGTACCGGGTAGAGAGGGGGACACGCCAGGGGTGTCCACTCTCCCCACTACTGTTCGCCTTGGCAGTCGAGCCATTAGCCTGCATAGCGAGATCTGGAGGGGCGTATCGGGGGATCCAGGTGGGGGAGCTATGGCACCAAATAGCGCTGTATGCGGATGACCTCCTTCTATTCCTAAATGATGTAGAGGACGAACTGCCGGGGGCAAAGACTATGATGGAGCGCTTCAGCTCCTTGTCGGGGCTGCGGGTGAACTGGCTGAAGTCCAAACTATTCCCCTTAGTGAGGGATGCGAGGCCCCCCTGAACTTGGGGAACCTGCGGTGGGAGCCCCACTGCTTCCGTTATTTGGGAGTCCACATTTTCCACTCTATGTAGGATGTGAATGAAGGCTATGTAGGGAGGGCGCTCCGCTCGCTTAAAGACACTATGGCTTTCTGGGGGAGACTTCCCCTCTCGGTGATGGGTCGCATCTCACTACTTAAAATGGTGGCTCTTCCTCGGCTGCTTTACTTCTTTGCAACACTCCCGATTTGGATATCAGCGGCCTGGTTCCGAGAGCTGGACTTCTGCTTGTCGGTCTTCATATGGGGGGCAGGACGCAGACGGGTAGCCCTTAATAAGTTAAAGCGGCCCAGATTGGGGGGAGGCATGGCGATGCCTGACATGGAGGCCTACTACTTAGCAGGACAACTGCAGAGGTTCACACAGTGGGTGGCGGGAAGCAGTGATCCGGACAGGGAAGTGCCTCCTTTCGCTCCGGACAGGACCGCTGTGTTCCGAACCCTGCTAAGGACGGTCAGGCCCCAACAGATCCGCAGCAATGAACACAGAGTGATAACTCGTTGCTGGGGCAGATGCCTGCAGAAAACCAGAACAAGGCGCCCATATTCCCCAGAGATGGCGCTGCCGCTGTTGGAAGCCCTTCCCCACGGAGGACATTGGCGGGGCCTGGACGATTGGGTTGAAGCAGGAGTGACGAAGGTTGGGGATCTTTTCTGGGACTGGGAGCTTCTCTCCTTTGAGGACTTCAGCGCTGACTGGGACATACCACAGGGGCATTTTGAGCGCAAGAGAGGCTACTAACTAAGCTAAATAGTAGTCGAGGGGAGACAGCAGTGCGGGGAGGGAGGGGGCGGGGGAGGTTTCGTTTATTGTTGGGGGAGAGGGGTGGGGGAATTTCTTGCTTATATACTGTACTGATATTGGATAGCAATGTGACCACTGTAGCCAACATTTACGAATGGGACTAAGTAAGGGTATCAACACATACAGTGGTTCGGCTATGTTTCTTTCTCCTTTGTTATTGCACATTGACACCCTGGGAAGGGTTATGATACATGACATGTAAAAGGCAATAAAATATGTTTACAAAAAAAACAAACAACACATCGTTTGAAAACTGTTGTATACCTCAGTTTGACACAACCCTGAAAGCCTCTTCTGTTTTTAAACAAATTATTCAAGTTATCTACTCTAGCTGGCCCATAGACCTGCTCTCTCTGCCCTGCCCTGGCTCAAAACTTATGGGAGCCTCTCCCAGCATCCCACCTCTGATCTGAATAGGCTGCTTATGCTAATTAACCACATTTTAACCCCAATAAATTAGCGCTCTCGACATCCGGTTTCCCTTAATAATGGTGTTTCCTTAAATGCATGCTGCATTCGGTGACCTAGACAACTCCAATTCGTTGTGAAAGAAAGCGAGAAAAATGTAAATGAACAGAGATAATATTTCCGATTCGCTTCTGGCCGTGATGAGATCAGAGGAAGTACAGAGGAGTCGTCAGACCTGCCCAATATCGCTGAGCACTGAAGACGAGAGTGGAAGAGCAGAGGATATACATTTTCCAAATAGAGCTATATTATTTCAAAAACACGTTGGAACTTATGTTTCGCTCTTCCATGCAGGATTGGTTTGTTTCAGTGGCTCAGCCATGCATCAAAATTGCGAATTGGTTGTATGCTTTCTGTACCTCAAACTCTACATTGCGTCACGGTATCTGATTGGCTGTTGTTAATCAAATGGCACCTGCGATTGGTCCCCCTTGATATATACCTACATATTTATTATGTACTGCACTACTGTGTGTGTCTGCCAATTTGGACTCTAATCCCATCTCCATAGAACAAAAAAACTGTTTTGCGGGTTTATGTTTTTATGCTGTGTGAAGGTGATAGTTAGTACGTTGTGACGTCCAGCAAAGCTCGGTGCCATATGTACTGCAGCCTATGGCTGCCCCTTGGGTAGGAGGCAGCGGGTGCAAGTGAGGGCGAAGAGGAGAATCTTTTCTTAAAGCTGCAGAGCTGTAAAAGCAGAAACTAAACTCTGACAGCCATGATAGAGCCAAGGAGTGAGTCAGTGACTCTTGCCTCAGTCAGAATACAATGTCCCAGTGCAAGATGGCCGCTAAATAAGCAGAGGCTTGTCCTTTTCTACCATGCTCAGAGGAATTACCAGCTTGGAGTCATGGCTCTCTTCTGATTGGGTGGATCTGCTCCAATCAGTGAGTAGGGTGCCTCCTCTGCAGTTTTTGATTGGCTAACAGAGGAAGAGGCTGGCGTTGAGGCCTAGTAGGTGTTTTGAATAGTAGTGGGGTCAGCTGGGGTGCCGGTAAACTCCGCTATGCAGCATAGGCGGAGTTTTTGCAAAACTCCGCCCTCCAAGAGTAGTGACAAAAACTCTGTGAACTCTGCCGGCGGAGCTGAGTTTACCGCCCACCCCTACTCTTGAACTCAGAGTGACTCCAAGGGTTAGTTAGCTGGCCTCCTGGTCAGAAGCCTCAGGGACATAGCCTTCCAACATCCTTGAACCCAGCACCTGGACTCTCTTATCTGCGAGTTCTACCCTCCCAAATTGTGCCACCCCAGTTCTGGGCTCATGGAAGTGGGCCTGAAGGTGCTTCTCAAAAGCCCAGTTGTGGTCCTCATTCGAACCAGCGCAAAGTTGCGCAAAGCCTCACAGCACTGCTGCCAGCCTCATCAGAATCGGCGCCGAGCGTGGCAAAACCCTGCAAAGCCTCACAACACAGCTTCCACCCCATTGGAATTGACATAATGGGACACCTAGTGCCACAAAGCTTCACCGGACAGCTCCTGAGAACTGACACCGGATGATGTGAAGTCTCGTACAGAAGCACTGCACGGACCATGCACCAGGATTTTAAGGTACTCTGTTCAGCGGGCCCAAGTGTGTCCCTGCAGCTGGCCCAGACTCCATTGCGGTCAACCTGAACTTGTGTCTTTGTGCCAGTCTGGCGCGACCAGATAACAACAATTGTCTCTTTGTGCTTTTTGGCACTATTTTCTAAAAACCTTTCCAATTGCATATCTCAGAATTTACTGATTGGATTTTTGTTTGTTTGGTCTTGTTTTATTTATTAAACATAACTCTATTTTTCTATTTGGTGGGGGATACTTTTTGTGTGGTGTTTTCACTTTATTAATGTATGAGGTGTAGCAAAACTACTTTACATATTGCCTCTGAGTTAAGCCTGACTGCTCTGTGCCAACCTACCCAAGATTTGAGCACAGATTAATTTAGGTTTTGCTTGTGACTTTACCCTGAGAAGAATTGTGGTTGCAGCTTCTGAAGGGTAACCCAATTTCTTACAGTATGTTATTTATCGAGTGCATAAATGCCACCTAATACGGGCTGCCGGGTAATAACTTGCAGATTATGGTGTTTAACACTCCAAAATCTACATGCTATGGTAAATACAGTATGTTTTCCCCCGTTAAATTTTGGCAGACTTGACCTGCTCAAATTTAATGAAGTTTGAGTTATCTAATGCATCAGATAATTATCGGATGCACTAAATATGTAACAACTCATAATCCCTAACGATGCATAAACCCCTATTTACGCACGGGTTAGAATAAACCACCCAACTCATAATCAGGCCTTCAATGATTATGCTTCATGGAGGTGGAAGTTATGGGTGGGGAGGAGAGGCTCACTATAGGTGACAGAAAGACAGGCCTATCAGAGGGAGGGAGGCATACAGACGCTGCCTGTATACGTGTGTGAAGCTTTTACTTTTCATGAGCTGTGCTACCTCATTATTGGATACATGCAGCATCCCTCATTGCGATACAAACTAGCTCTCCTCAAGCCAGCATGAGTGCAGAGCTGACACTGGATGAGACCTCTTCAAGACCAGTCCCTACTCTCTGAGCGACTGGGCCCCATTCGGACAACACTTCAGGAGGGACCATACCGTCCTGTTAAAAAAGTCCATGCAGCACTTGTGAAGTACTTATCTGCCAATAGGTAAAGGTGGAATTCGAGCTGAGAAGCAGCCATTTCGAAACATGTCAGCAGAATACAAAACACCATATAAAATAAAATAAAACACCAAATTAAACCAAAAACAACAACACCAGTTTCAGCACTAATAACAAAGAAATTAACTTCTGGATAAATCCCACTGAGATGATTCCCCTATAATTCAGATTACTTGTTTCCATCTACTTATCATATCCTAGCTTCTGAAATGTGGACAACCAACATACTGTTCTATCCATGTCACCCCAGTTACAAGATGCCTCCGCTGCTGTAAAAATCATTCCCTCATAAGCATTCCACTACTTCTTCTGTACCTAAGATAATAATACTGTCCATGAATCTATTTTGAATTATGATGCAGTGTACTTCTTTACATCCTATTTTGGCCTGTGACTGTTTTGTATTCCAGTTTGACCTGAGTTAGACTCCAGTGTGGCCTAAGCTCCCCTTATGCTCCAGACTGACTTGTGCCCCCAAGGTTCTGGTTGGCCTTCGTTCACCCCCTCGCAATCTTCTGCTGCAGTCTGGCCTGGGCCCCACGTATGCCCCAGAATGACCAGTACCTCTTTTACACACCAGTCTGCCTTTCTCAACTTAGCATCACAGGTTGGCCTCTACCCTATACCCATTAGCTTTACTTGCCCCCCCCTACTTAAGGCCTGGTTTGCTTGTGTCCTTATGTCTGGTTTGAGGCCTCATACACTTTAATCTGGTCTCTTCTTGTTTATGACCCAGCCTGGCTTGCATCCTCCTTCCACACGTCTGTCCTCTGTGCACACATGGACACCCTTCCTTTGCAAGTGTTCCCTGAGAGACGATTCCTTACTTATCAAAGTGTAAATCTGACCCTGGCCAAAATCCTGCAGTTTCTGTGACAATAAGGGTCTCAGATTGAGAAGGCTTACTTACCCCCACGACTCCTTTCCCAGAGGTGGAGTATTAGGAGGTACTGTGCTCAGACCGACTCATCTCACAAAGTTGTATATGACAGGGACACTTCACAAATGACAATGTTACAACTTCAATTCTAGCTAAAGCTATGAACCATTTTTTGTGAGTTTAACTCAGGCACAGCAGCCAACACACATTACAATATACCTGCTCATTTGTAACTTTTTACACACTATTTCATTCTGATTGCAGTAGTTGTTGTAAATGATCATCTTTTTCATGATATTTCACCCCTGTTTTTGCCTTCTTTTGCTGACATAGTCAGGGCCCACCTGGGATCCCATCTGGAGACTAGAGGCATTCTTTTTGTTTTTACAGGTATGGTCTCCAGCTCGGTGTCCAAGAGCCAGACAGTCATGACACCAAACCTGTTTAGAATCCCAGCTTTTACCCTGGTACCCACCCCTTAGACTGTGAAGAGTTTCTGGGCCCAACCTCCCAAACAGGTTTTTTGGGGCCTTTAGGAGACTCATTTTTGTTTTTATCTTTTTTGTCACCATCTTTCCCTTGGCCTGTTTCTTTTGGTCTCCCCCACCAGTGGTAGTTTTGGTCACCCTTGTTTTGACGAAGTGGTCTGCCTTCTTCCCCAACTCTTCAAGAGAAAATGGATCTAGGTCTACCAGGAACCGATGTAACTTCTCTTGATAACATTTACTCAACAGATGCTCTTTTATGATTACATTTTTAAGCCCATCATAGTCATGCACATTGTTACCTTTCAACCAGCCAGCTAGTGTCTTAACTGAAAAGTCTCCAAAATCAACCCAGTACTGACTGTGGGTTATCGAGTCTCTCTGAATTTGATTCTATATTCTTCAGTGGAGCCCTCAAGGGTACCCTTCATGAGGTCATAAGACTCCGCACCTGTCTCATTCAATGTTAGGAGTCTATCCCTGCATTTTCCTGAGAACAGTTCCCACAAAAGAGAGCCTCAGTGCTTCTTGGCTACTTTCTACTGATGCAAGTTCTCTCAAAAGCAGTAAACAACTCCGTGATGTCATCACTATCTGTATATTTGGGGTCAAAAGATTCCTCTCTCTCCCTAGTTATTAAATTGCTGGCACTAAAGATGGGTCCTAGGACCATCTCTTTTCTCTGTTTCTCTATGTCCAGGAGTTGAGCCTCTAAAGCCAACCTCCTGGACAATCTTTCTAGGACAAGGTCCTCCTCTGAGGGAGTTTCTTCTTCTGAGGCAGGGGACTCTACCACCTTCTCAGCATCCTCCTCTCCTGGTAGATGATCCTCCTGGGTCTAATCTTCATCCACTGGATGATCTCTCTCATATTCTGACAAAAGCTTTCTAAGCTTATCTTTGGTAGCATGAGAGCCAGTTTTAACACCATAATCTTATAGAAGGCCGATAGCTGGGAGTATGGCAACTCCAGGTAAGGTATCAGGTCGAGCTCCTGAGCTTGCCTCTGTGGGTTATCCGTTATTGCGCTAAAGTTGGGACCTTTTTGTAAAGTTAAAAAAAGCCGTAACACTGTTCTATTGCCCTAACTAATATAAGTTTTAAAATTCTAACACTGGTTCCAAGGACTTAACCAAGGACCTAACAGTTAATTTTAACATTTAGAAAAAATAGTCAAATTCAAAATTACAACTTGCCAAAGAAAACTTTTGGATTTACTTATGTGATCACTCATTAACAGAATCGTATAAGCAAATGCAAATTCATAGACCCCGTCGCTGATCCCCCAATGTAGGAAGCTGGCTCTCTATATAGTGTACTAAAACGAAGTACACTGTGCAGAGAGTCCAGTGGGCCCCAGATTGGTATACAGAGTCAAAAGTAGATAATACTAATGCTCTATTTGTGGTAGTGTGGGTGAGCAGTTAGGCTTATCAGAGGGTAGTGCTAAGCATTTGTTGTAATCACAGAGGCAATAAATGAGACACTCACTCAAGAATAAATCCGAGACCAATTGGGAAAAATAACACTAATTTTTATATGATTTTTCAGACTAAGAACTTTGTTCATAGGTAAATACTTTTTTAGTTATGATTTTGTAGTTTAGAAAATAACTCACTATTGTGTGTAATTACGCTCAATGATAGCCTATGGGAGAAAATTAAAAAATGCATATAAAATCGGACAGTCAGTTTTAGGGGTTCACCTTCGGAGTCTGAGTTAGCAGCTGGCAAAGGTCCAATGTTCCATCAGTGGATCGTCGGGAGCGTCCCGAATTCGGCCGAGAGCAGGGAGTGGAGGTTATTGGTAGCTACGAAGAAGGGCGTCACCTCAAAACAGGGTGTCAAGGGGACTCACAGGTAAGACCGGGGGAACCCAAACAATGGATCAGGTTGCAAGGGCCTCAGGACCACAGGAGCACAGCTGGTTCGTTGGTACCCAGAAAAGGGCGAATGGGCTCAGAGCTGATAAGTTGACTCTATGTGTCAAGATAGTCTTTGCAGTCAGGGGCAGGCAGGTTGCAGGGTTGATTCCAAGACAGATGGGCCACTCACGGGGTCGGTCTCAGGGGTCTCAATGTTCCTCAACAAGTGCTTGCTTCCTGGAAAGTTGGAGTTTGGATTAGACTCTTCATCTCCTTGTTGGATGCAGGTGCTCTGGTACCTTGGGTATTGCTATGGCACAGCTCTGGTAGGTCCTAGTGTCCTCTCACTTGGTGGGGGGACAGATGTGACCCTCTGGAGCTGGTGTAATGCTACTGGTTTGCTTGCTGCGTCATTATCGCCAGTGAGTGGCAAGTCGGTAAGTAGGACTCTGCAGGTTCGGTGCCTGCGGCTGCAGGGGAGTAGTTCCTCTACTCCAAGGGAGTTCTCTGGTTATTGGTGAAGGGCTGGAGGTGCTCTGGGGTTCTTGGAGGCCTCACAGCAGCAGGACGAGTCAGCACACCACGATTGTCGATTCCTTTGAGGCAACCAGCAGGGGTTGCGCCAAAATTGCGCAGCAGGTTCTCTGTTCCTGGGTCAGCACCTCTTCTTTGTCCGTTGTCTTCTTAGATCTGTTGAATCTAAAATTCAGGGTCCATGGGTGCCACCTAAATACTAAATTTAGGGGTGTTTACAGGGTGAGACAGGTAGTAGACAATGGGCTACCTACCTTTAGGGTGTCTACACCCTCTATGTGACCACTTCATTTGGGGAATGGGCACAACCATGACCCTAATTCACTAATTCCATCTCAAACAAGATGGAGGAAACTGAAAAGTGGGGTCCACATCACCTGCCCCACCTTAGGGGTGATGCTGGCTGAAGGTGGGCCCACCCCCTAATCTAACTAATTTTCCCGCCTGTCCTCCCACCAAAAAGTAAGCAGGATAAGGGAGTTGGCATGCTCCACTATCTGGAAGTGCCTGGGTGACATTTCAATGGCGGCATCGCCTTTCAAGCTTCCCGCCTTGGAATGCCATTTTGACCTGGAGGAGGTGTGAAACACCTCTACCTAGAGCTGGCAATTGTTCCTAGCCTCTGAGAGCGCAGGCTCTTACCACATGAGGTCAGAAACATGTCTGGTGGTGGCAGGCTGGCTAAGAATAGTCAGAGACCACTCCAGGGTTTGGCAGGTTTTCAGAAACCCTCTAAGGTGTCACCAGTGTGCATTTATTTTTAAATCCAACACCGGCATCAGTGTGGATTTATTAAGGCAAGATGTTTGATACAAAACATCCCTGGGTTCAGTGAAGTCATCATGGTTCTGGGGATTGAGTGATGACGGGTGTCCAGCCCATGTACTCTCTATGGCTTTACTGCGTACTTACAATGTCCAAGAACTGACTTAGATATTGTAGGATCATATCTGCTCAGGCAGATATGACCACACATGTGATATAGTGCACCCTGCCTTAGAGCAGTAAGGCCTGCAGTAGGGGTGACTTAACTATACCTCATACAGTGTTGTGGGAATGGCACACAGGGGTGTGTGCCATGTTGACTCTTCAGCTTTCTCTGCATCAAAACACTCAGCCTGCAATGGCAGTTTGCATGATGTTGGTGAGGGGTCCCTAGGGTGGCACAATTTGTGCTGCAGCCCTAGAGGATCCTCTTCGGTACCAATGCACTAGGTACCAGGGGTACCATTTACTAGGAACTTATATGATGGCTATAGTGGTGCCAATCGTGGTACAGTTTTTAGAAAGATCTCTGGCACTGGGAACTTGGTTAGGCACTTTCAGTCAAAATCACACCATGTTCCAGGCAAAAAGTGTGGGCTAACCATGTAAAAAGAGGTACTTTCCTGCAAGTACATGTCTTACCTTTCAAGCACATAGCTCCCTGCCCTATGGCCTACCTACAGCTTACCTTAGGAGTGACTTATATGTAGTAGAAGGGGAGTTTAAGGCTTGGCAAGGGGTTTGAAATGCCAAGTTGGCATGGCATTAAAACTGTATACACAGACTACTCAGTAGCAGGCCAGAGACATGTCTAAAGGCCTACTTGTCTAGATTGGTGATTTGGTATTATCTGTTCTTCAGTACATATCTGAATGAGTGTACCAGTCCCTTTGTGGCTGTGTCACTGGATATGTAAACAACTATGGGCCTGATTACGACTTTGGCGGTCTTGGGATCGCCGTCACATCGGATTTACCACCCGCCGCATTGCATGTTGTTGGTTTGCAGAATGAAAGACCGCCAGATCACCGCTGCCAGCGACAGCCATTCGCAGACCACTGCAACATCGGTAGGGGGAAAGCAGCTGTTAGAGGGCAGTACAGAGGTGTTCACTGCTGTCCAAATTATGAATTGGCTTTCTGACAAGCCGACCGTGGCGGGAAGACCACCTGCTGCGCGTCCACGGAATCGAACGAATTGGGGTGCATACGCACCCATTTCCTTTTCTTACTTTCAGTCTTCCACGTGGATCCCTTCCTCCAGGTTCCCCATCACAGCAGCATCTTGACCTCAAAGAAAATGACCAAGTTGACGCAGAAATCCAGGTAAGTCTGTTTTGCAGTATTTTCCTATTGACTGGACTGGGCACATATGGGCCAGTCCATCAATGGGAAAGTACTAGTAGTAGGTATTTTTTTCACATGTCATGCATATGTGTACATGCAACACTTTTGCAGTCAAAATATACACACATGCATCGACACATATGAAAAATCATTCACCACTGTCAGAAACACAGCCGCTGGGCCAGCGGTGACATCGTAATACAGCAGAGACTGCCGCCACAGCGGTCTTCTTAGGACTGCTGCCACGGCGTTAAGACTGCTGAACTCATAATCAGGCCTTATATCAACATATGACTAGCTATTTAGTAATTGTATGGGTCTGTAAATGTGTATGTAAATGGCTGTATGGATTGCTTTTTGACTGTGCTAGTGAGTGTTGGGGCATGTGAGTGAATGTGTAAGTGCTTCTGTTGCTGTCTGACTGGGTGTGTGAGTGACTCTATGGTTTTGTAAATATGAATATGAGTAGCTGTGTGGGAGACAACTGTATATATAACTGAGTGTGTGGGTCTGTACATCTCTCTCTAACTGAGTGGGTACTGGGTACATAAACAGCTTTACATGTATCGGAGAGGAAATGACAGTGCCTACATATCTTTGAGAATAAGCATGTAATGAAATGTGTAGGTGAGTAAAGGGTTAAGTCAATTATTTTATTAATGTCCTTCTC
Organism: Calotriton arnoldi; assembly: GCA_963921515.1. Lineage (NCBI taxonomy): Eukaryota > Metazoa > Chordata > Amphibia > Caudata > Salamandridae > Calotriton > Calotriton arnoldi. Next base: position 160,455 of record CAWUFW010012614.1, read on the forward strand.
ATTGTGTCAGTGTGTCAGTGTATGTGTGTTTGTGGTTACAAATTATATTCTATTAAAGTATATAGTGTAGAATAACTATATTTTCTTTTCAGACATTTTATTGTCCTCTGCTGCTCACTATTGTTTTCCTTAATATCATCTACCCTCCCTTTTATTTTCCCTTTTACTGTTATGTATAACCTATATATTGTATTGCACCTTATATACACTCATAACTTTTCATAAACATATTCTTTAAAAAACTACACCTCAATTGACATACCTGTGAAACATCTTTGCTGTTCTCCATTTTTTTTCTCTGTATCACTTACAATCTCCTGTCAGTGAAAATCTGAAGTCAGTAGTGCAGGAATGGTATGCCACTCTCAGTACATAGGAACCATTAATTGGAACCCTTCCTACTCTGCTTTTATTGATACTGATTTTGTAAGCAAATCACAACCTTTCTTTCATATTTTACTTTTGTTGTACCACTTCTGAATGGTCTCTGTTGTTTTAACCCTTTGTAAGACTCCTGTTGCAAAGCCCAGTTTGGTAGTGGATCTGAGCGGATTTGCTAATCCGCTGCGGCGCTCAGTGTGACCCCCTGTGTAACATCGCAGCGGATCCGCAAATCTGCACTGTAGCCCGTAAACCCACTTAACAATCTGCTTTTAAAGCATGACATTTATACATAACTTTTTTAAAAGAAACTAAATTGCAACCCAAACACTCCCTAATAAGCAATATTTCCACTCTGCTTCTCAGATTTACAATCTACTCTTTTTGTTCTCGTCCCCCAGCACTTTCAGCTCCATTCCATGGTAATCCTATTTAGAACACTGACTTAGTATTATTACTACCCTGCCACCTTCTGTTTATTTTTATATTTATTTTTTTGACTTGACTGAGGCCAAATCCCAAAATGGCTGCCAACACTGCCTGGTTGAAATGTTGACAGCTAATAGGATCTCTGCACGAGATCAGTAGATTTCGCAAAGTGTTTGCACCTATAAATACACAAATTTGGTTTTCCTTTAATATCTCCAGAACTACTGAACGTATTTACACCAAATAACAAAAAGGGCTCTTTCAGGACCAAGAGCTACCTTTCTGCCACATTTGGTGTAATTCCATCCAACGGTTCAGGTTGTAGTCATGTTCACAATTCCTATGGAAAATTGCATTGGGAAAACTCGTTTTGAGACCCCCTTTTTCTTGGCCCCCCTTTTTCTTGACCCCCACTTGACAGATCATCCCAAAACGTTCAAGAAGTGAGTGGCAAACTATATATTTGTACTCCCAACAACAAAGTCCGTTGAAAGGCTGAATGCCCAACGGGGTGGCATGTGCTTATTGGGAACGGACCCGATTAAACATAATGTACCAGAGTTTCAAACATTGAGAGTTTACATTGTCCATGACATGAAACAAGTGCATAATTTTGTCTCGGTCCCACCTATGTTGTCAATGCAATATTAACACCATACATTACGAGAGCTTAAGTATAAACAACTTGAAACAGTCAGGTAACCATTGTGTAATAAGAAACACTCAATGATAATTATGTAAAAAGCCACAAAAGCAAGCTTATTGTAAAAACATTTTAGAATACAGATAATGTTACAAATGACATATCAAAATTATAAAGGTGACAATAGTATGTACTCGTTTCATGTCATGAACAATGTAAACTCTAAATGTTTAAACATATTGCAAAAAGGCTGCCATATTTACTGATATTCTAGCCAGTGTGAATATTGATGTCCCTTTTCCATTCCTATGATTGTATGCACTTATACTGTGGTGCTGTGCATTAACATTATGCTTGATCAAGGCCAGGATACCCGAAACGTGTTGCATTTTGCTGGTTTACATAACTTAATTAATATCCTTAGAATTGAGTCTGGAGTGCATGTGAAATAATTTTCCTGAAAAAAACAAAGGTTACAGGGACGTTATAATTAGGAAATGGAATTTTAAAAAGCGTAAAAATTCACTGAAAAAAACAACAGTTACAGGGACATTAGTTAGGCTCAGGTTTCACTCATACAAATCCAGGGTGCACAACTGACTGTATAAGTGAGTCATTAGGTGTCTCAGTGAATGTATGGGTGAGTAACTGGTTGTGTGAATGTTTGTATAAGTCTGTCAGTCTGTCTAAGTGGCTGTATGGGTGTGTGAGTGGGTACATGAGTGGCTGTATGGATGATTGCTTGGTTGTCTGAGTGTCTCAGCCTCTTTGTGGGTGGGTGAGGGTGTGTGTGACTGCCTGTATGGAAGAGTGCGTGGGTAAGTCAGTGGCTGTATGGGTTAGTGAGTGCGTGTGTGAGGGGCTGTATGGATGAGTGAGAGTGTATATGGCTGTGTGGGTGAGTGAGTGGATGTGTCAGTGGTATATGGTTGAGTAACTGGGTATTTGAAAGGCAGTATAGGTGAATGATAGGGTATATGAGTGACTGTATGGGTGAATGAGAGAATGTGAGAGTGGCTGCATGGGAGAGTGTGCGCTTGAGTCAGTGACTGTATAGATATGTGAGGGAGTATGTGTTAGTATCTGTATCAGTAAGTGAGTGGATGTGTATCTGTATGGATGAGTAAGTGGCTGTGTGATTAACTGTATGGGTAAGTGACTAGGTATGTGAGTAGCTCTATGAGTCACTGACTCAGTGTGTGAGTGGCTGTATGGGTGTATGAGTGGATATGTGAGTGGCTGTATTAGTGAGTGAGTGGGTATATGAGTGGCTGTATCGGTGAGTGAGTGGATGTGTGTAGGTCTATTAATCAGTGAGTGGGTGTGTAAGTACTGATATGGATCAGTGAATGGGTTTGTGATTGGTTGTGTGGGAGTGGGTATATGAAAGGTTCTATTGGGGTGTGAGTGGGTGCAACAGTGATTCTATGGATGATGTCATCAGTGATGTCAATTGAGATGTCATCAGTGATGTCATCAGTGATGTCATCAGTGATGTCATTGACCATGTCCTGAGTGATGTAATATGTGAGGTCATAAGCTATGCATTGCGGGGGAGCGAGTTATAGTTAGCTCAGTTAACTATAACTGCTGAATTTCACTGGTTTTGTACGAGTGAAACCTGAGCCTAACTATAACATCTCTGCAACCTTTGGTCTTTTCAGTGAATTTCTAGTTTTTCTTTTTTAATTCTATTTCCTAGCTATAACATTCCTGTAACCTTTGGTTTCTTCAGAGAATTTCTATGGTTCTTTAAATAATAGTCACACTTGCAGAGTGGTGGAGAAAGGGGGCAGGGCCTCTGATCAGCTCTCAGCAATCTCGCTGTCTGGGACTTATTGGAGGTAACAGAAGGGGTTCAAAACCCCCAAGGACCCTTAGCACAGTCATTTTACTTCAAGGTTGACAAAGGCTGTAGGTTCAGCTGAAACGCGTTCCTGTCTTATCCTATTTGAAACATTAAGCTGCTTGTGAATAAATGAGATGTCACCACAGGATCGAGTGCAGGCTTTTTCTTTATGTGGGGAAATTGTTTTAAAGTTAAAAGAGGCGTTTGTGCTATGCCTCTGTCCTACACCACGGCGGTTAAGAAGCACGCCAGGAACCCACGAAACCAGAGGGGATATATATATATATATTCACTGAAAAAACCATAGGTTTTAGGGACAGTTATAGTTAGTTGGACATTTCACTCGTACAAAACCCGTGAAATTCGCCCGTTATAGTTAGTTCGGCGAACTATAACTCGCGCCTCACGCAATGCACTGCTGATGACGCCACATATTACATCACTCATGACATGGTCAGTGACATCACTGATGACATCACTGATGACATCTCAAATGACATCACTGATATCATCAAATATTTTTGGGGAATCGCGCACCCAAAGCGTACCGTTCTCGATCACAGCGCGGAACCGCCGACATTTTAGGATGGTTATGTAGGATCCGCGTAGGATATGCGATGGGTACGTATTTTCCTGCGTGATTGCAATGCGACCGGTAAGTGACTCCAAGCGCATACGCGACACATACGTGTTACTTTACGGACGCTCGCTCACTTGTGCGTGACGTCATTTACATGTTCTACGCGGTGGGTGCGCGATTCCCGCGAACTTTTTTAATGTCCAAAATGTTATAAATATGTATTTAATATACATATTAGGACAAGACATTATCTAAACTAATCATAAAAATAATATACTTTTACTTTTAATAAGCATAGTTTTAATTGCAATTTCGCGAAGTCGCGTTGGGTGCGTGCTGTCTATGCGCACGGTGCGCGGACCCCATGTGACCTGAAAAAAAAGATTTGATTGGTTCATAACATTTCCTGGTGTAACTATTGAAGGACCCCACCCATTTCAATCATTCTTCTTAGACCTTCTTTGGAGGAACATCTCTTAACTAAGAAGAACTTTTGGCTGATTTCTACAGCTGCTACTCATTTCTATCTACAAACAATGGCTTCAGCACAGCAACCATCATCCAGCTCTGAACACTCTTCAGATGATGGATTTGTTCCAGAACCTCCACGCCCTGAAAGATACACCTCAGTGGTGTGGAATTTTTTTTCAATTCCAGAGGGAGAAAAAAAAGTCAATGCAGTGAAGGTCACATGCAAAATTTGCAAAAGGGTATTATCTAGAGGTGATCCAACGAAGAAGTACTCTTGCGGGACCGCAAGCATGTTGAAACATCTGAAGACTCTGCACCCTGTAAACCTGGTGAGGGAGGAGTGCAGAAGGCTTAGAGAGAACCCTCCGCCAGCAGTACCCAGCACATCGGCGGCACCATCATCTCCTGGCCACCCTGACATCCGGCCTGAATTTGCGCAACTGAAAATAAGTTGCATTAAATGCAACAAACTGCTCTGTTATGGGGAGCAGTCGATTGACCTGATCTGCACAGCACAGAGAAATCATCGATGCTGAACTTTTTTTTTCTTTTTTTTTTCTGAAGTTCATTGTTTTCTTCCTCTAGTTCACTTTTTTTCTCTTTAAAAAAATACCCCAAAAAAAGTACAAAAAAATATAAAAAAAAAAAAAAGTTATTTTCAGAACTAACTTCTCTGGTTAAAAAAAGAGCTATATTTCTATGAAAGTGTGTGAAAGTTTGGTTGAATGTATGCGTAGTGCATAATTGACTGAAAGAATGCATTAGTAGTGTATGGTAAATGTATAAGTGCAGAACTATAAGGAACTGCTGCAGCATCACACTGTAACCACTTTAGATGCAGTGTGCTGTGGTACTTCTGAAGCACAGGGATGCAACATATCTCCATATATATGTTGTACGTCTATGCTTCCCTCTGCACTGCTGCTTAAACTGCAGCTATGTAGTGACACAGATACCCTTGCACCATGGGGCAAGGATATCTGTGTCGTGTCGGAGTTTGATTTTGTGCAGGAAGACACACCTTCCTGCACAAAAACAATCAGTGAAGGCATTTTCTCCTTCAATGTCTGATGTGCAATGCAGCATATATTGAAAGAAAAAAATGAGGTGAAATGAAAACAATTCTCCTTGTTGAGCCTTGCTACACCATTTGGGGAATGGTGCAGCATTCACACACATGTCCAGATTTATGTTTTCAGATAAATTTGGAGATGTGTCTTCTTCTATGAGTGTTGTGTACAAGCACACACAGGAACACCTATAGAACGCACGTTCAACGCAAAGTGGTGTGTATGATTAGGTTGTATTTACATGGAAAAGAAAACATACACAGAGTGCCTTTTCATTTCCTTGTAAATACGAAAGAGTGTCTTGCGCCATCACTATATTACAAAAAGTGACATATTGTTGGCAAAGGATGCTTTTATATTTGCCCCATAAGTGCTTAGGTATTAGCAGACTATTATAATAAGAAAATATTGCTAATTCATTGTTTAAAAAATTGCATAAGAGTGACAGGAGGTAAGCACAGAGTTATTTCTCCAAAGATGCTCAAAGAAGAATGATTGAAATGATTGCAGTCCTTCTATAGGTACAATAGGAAAAGTTTTGAACCAATCAAATCTTTTTTTTAGAACACATAGGATCCTATGAGACAGTGATTCAAAAACTACATAGGTATAATCTATGTATTTTAAAGACTGTATTAATACTTTGTAGCTTCTTCCAGATGTGCAAGCATAGTAAATAAAGAAATTGACTTGTACTAGGGTTAGTGGTTAGGCCAAACCTTAACTATATGACTAATAAGTAGAGTATTTTCACTACTGGAAACAGAGAACAACATAAATTTATAAGTACTTAGGTTTTGGGAAAGTGATAGGACATGTTTATACAGTGGTGAAGGGAAGGAATGTGGTCTTATGTGACATGTGCAAACACTCTCTGTGACATGTTTTAAGTTGAGGCATTTAGTCTCTTTTAATATTGAAAGTCCCTGGGTCCTACTACCTCAACATGTCTCTATATTGAACACCATACAGCTGCGTTGCACAGAGGTGGTCCGAAGCCATGACCCATTTTACACCTCTGTGCAATACAACTGTCTGGCACTTTCTGCACATATCTTGAGGGTTACTTGGCCCCCAGGGACACTCAGGATTCAAGGTAACTTTATCCCGTAACTTAAAACGCCCACAGAGCATCTTTCCACAGATATCTACTCCATCCATCCCCCCTTTCTTCACCAGTGTGCAAACACAACCCATTATCCATTTTAATACTTAGTTAATCTTACCTTCACAGTAATAGATATAAAAAACACTAAACATTTTTTTCATGTGTTTTTTATAACTAAAATTTCTGAAAATTTCATATTCTATAATTAGGATCTGTGAAAGAGAAGAAAAAAACCAGTTATAATATATAATATTATATTTTTTACAACACAACATGATTTTAACATTTTATAAATTATTTTCTTTACCTTTTTTGCTGTTCTCAGAATAAATTGAATTTCACACAAACAGTGATTTCAATGTTACTCATCACATAACAGCGGGCAAAAAAAAAACAATTAATAAGATTGTTTAAAAAAAACAAAAGTACTTCTAAAATATTTTTAATATACTCAACTATTTCTGATCATTCTATAAAAACTACATCCTCAATAACATATCATATAATACAAATCACAGATATATAAAATGGTCTCTTCTATGAAAATTTTCTGACTTGAATTTCTATACACTGTAAATGTTGTTCTTTAAAATTATATGCTGAGAGAATGTGCAAGAAAAAGTCCATAGTTCAAATATATACTTTTCCTCTAGGCCAAATAGTATTCTTAAAATCCGTTATATTGATATTATGCAATAGTAATCGTATTAATACATATTAATAAATACCACAGAGGCTGAATTATGTTCCTAAAACTTTGGCTTTAAAAATATTAGGTAGGAATTTGGTAATTCGCTAGGCAAACGTTGTTTAAAAACCAATTGAGTATCATTACAATATGTCCATCCTTTATCACATTTTAAATAGGCAGTGTAATGTCCAGATGTTGTAGAAGGACCATGATGGAAAATTATTGCTACTGTTACAAAAGTCCTTCCTGATATTGATAGTTGACTTGCTACAAAATGTTTTATTAAAGTTTCCAATTTTCTTCCATCAGCTGTACAACGTTGCATCATTAAAATTATATATTGTCCATATCTTTGTATAAATAATGTTGATAACATTTCTGATTTGCATTGGCTACACTCCATGTTTTGATTTGCTGCTTTAACTAGTTTGTTGAAAGACACTGATTTACAGTCTGGTAATGTCAAATATATAAATCTTTCAGTGTCTATATTAGTGCTACATGTAAACATACAATTTTCACATTGATGTTCCCATTTATAACAAAGGCCAAAAAGATTTTCAATTTCTATGCCTTCATTTTCCAATACGGTAAGCATATACATTAGAAATTCCTGAGCATCTTGTTGGATATTTTCCGTAAATTGTGTAGAACCAGAACATATATCCAAAAGTTTACGAATATCAGAAACGCTTTGCATTTTACTGTTATCAGTTCTCAATTTTTCATAAACAGAATGCAACAAGGAACAAAATCTTTTTTCCCGATTCTCCATAATTTGCTGTAGCAAACTTTCAAGAAAAAAACAACATTAACTACTACATTAGCATAGCAGTTGATACCTGAACTATTTTCAAACTGATAACCAACAATATCTTGAACAGGGTCCTTTTTCTTTTTCCTTGCAATCACAATATTATCTTGATTTTTTTCCTTCTCTATCACTTTACTACAGATATTCTCATATCTTCTTTTTCGACCTACTACACGCTTTTCAAATACAGGATATTCACCTAAATTGGGAGCATACGCTCTTCTTAACCTATTATACTCTTTTACACAGTTTGCATCTGCAGTAATCTTTGACTCATCAAACTCAATCAAAAACAATCCAGATAAAGTTCTGACTCGGGACAAAGCAACATATGCCATACCCTCTTTAAACACGCTACTTCCAATGTTCACCAAAGCACTGTCTACACTTAATCCTTGAGATTTATGAATAGTCACTGCATATGCCAGAGAAAGTGGAAATTGTTTCCTACGGACATACAAATCTTTAACAAGCAAAAAACGAACAGAACAACGACCAATTTGTTTTACTTCTTCAATATGATCAAATTTAATTTTTAAAAATTCAATTCCATCTCTTTTTTGATAATTAACAAAATTCACAACTTTCCCCATTGCTCCATTAACTAAACCTTTTTCCACATCCAAATTACGCCGTAAAATTACTCGACAGTTTACACATAGATATAAATTCTTTTCTAAACCAGCAGTTTTAGATATCGATTTTTCTAAAGAATCCAATTTAGTTTTCAATTTTTCCGTCAAAATAATAGTGATTCCTTCATGCTCTATTTTATCAATGGCTTCCATTTTTATTATTTCTTCATTTTCTAGCTTCAAAAGTTGTTCATTGAATATAGAACACTCGCGCAGTGTTGGCATTAAACAGATTATAGATTTACTTTCAGCAATTTTCATATATATTTTTTCTGGAACTATATTTTCATTTGGAAACAAATTTGTAAGTAGTCGACTTAGCAAAGCTTGTTTGCCTTGTTCTGTCAGAACTCCAATTCTTATATCTTGAAGAATAGATCCATAATCAACATCATTTGCCTGTCGCATATTTGTAATGAGTTCTTTGTATTCAAAATATGACCAAATATTAACGTTGCCAACACTTCCCAAAGACTTTCTGGTGTCTTCATGCACAAGTGTTTTAAATACTGGTTGTCCTTTTACAGGAGTAAGTTGCAGAAGATCTCCAAAAACTATGACATGTTTTCCTCCAAATAAGACATCGTATTCTGTTTTAAGAATTTGCTGCATTCTTAAATGCACAAAAGCAAGCATTAAGTTTGAGACCATGCTTACCTCATCAATAATTAGAAGTTTCATTTTCCTCAGCACTCTTGAAACTTCATAACAAGCTTCACCAGATAGCTTGTGATATTCCAATTTGTTTTCATGCTCTACAGGTAGCATTAGTAAACGATGTAATGTGATTCCTTTAATGTTGTGTGCTGCCAACCCTGTTGGAGCAGTTACAACACAAGACAAATGTGAATTAGTTGTTTTCTGCAGATAACTGGTCAATACTTTAATTAAGAAACTTTTCCCTGTTCCAGCTTGACCACTGACATACATTCGGATAGGTTGAAATGATGTGCATGTGCAGTCTTTCGTTTCATGAAGAAATCCATGGTCAATCTGTTGTCTCACTTGCTGATATATTTCGTTCTGTTCAACATTTAGTTGTTCTTCCAAGTTTCCTAAGTCCATAATATCTTCTTGAGCTTGATGCATTGCTGTTTCCACCTCATTCATTGCGATTGCTGCTTCATTTTCAACAATTGGTTGTCCTAGTGGATCCTGACTCAGTGGAGGAGAACTTTGACTGTCTTGAGAACTGTCTCTAGCAATCTCAACTGCAATAGTAGCTTCTTGATCAATTTCATCGTTCAACATTCTCACATAATTTGCAAAAACAGTACATTCTATGGTATCTTTACAAGCATTGAAGGAATCTTCATAGCTCCTAAAATCTCCAAGTAATTCCAATTCTGAACGCCACGGTTTAAACAGTTGTAAAAGTGCTAAATAGTAAAATTCCCTTTTATCAGGAGTGTCACATCTCAGTTTTCTGTGATTAATCAAATTTCCTTTCCTTTGTTTCACCAAACATCCTTCGGAACCAATCACTGCATATTTTCCATCAATGATGTTTTCTGTAGTATTCCGTTTAAAAGTGTAGTTTTGCAGCACTTCATAGAGACATATGTTCTCAAGATGATGACTTCTATTTGGATAATATGTGTCCAACATATTTGTTTTCACAATATCTGTACTTTCCGGATCTTTTTCTGCTAAATATTCAATTTCTTGAACAGATTTAAGTACTCGATTTCGCATTGCAGCAAGACCGAGACTCACCCAAATGATTCTTCTAGATTTTGAGTATAAACTTGCAGATGATAACCGATCTGAGCATTCATACGCTCCAATTTCTCGATGGGATAACATCTTCAAACTGAAACTGTATAATTTCTTACTTAGACTCTTCTCGTGAGAAATCTCTTCCCACATTTCTTTCAATTCGGTCTTTTCTGATTTTGTAATGTAGGATGTTACATACCGAGCAACAGCAATGGAATTATCCGCAACATACTGAATATCCATATTAGCATTCCACATTGAGAGAATAACAGGATTATAATCATTTATGTATTTTGATTCTTCACTTCTTCTCAAATTGTATGTATTTTTTGGAGACTTTCTAGTGATGGTATGTCTCATAGCTGACATAAAACTGTTTACTCTTCCTTTGGATATTACTGGACGTGGAAATCCAAAACGACATTTGGTATAAAACTTTTCCTTAGACTTGTACTTTCGTCGACAGTATTTTCCGCATCGATGGCTTTGGAATCGTAAAACTTGTTGTCTTAAGTTGTTTTCTTCTGTTCTTTTGGGTATAGCACATGTGGCATATTCTTCAATAAAAGACAAAACAGTATCATCAGAATCAGTTCCGAATTTAGGGGCATCTTTGATCCATATCAGCATATGTATATGAGGAGCACCTCTAGCTTGATACTCCTTTCTCCCAAAAAATCCAGAACTTCTCCAAGAGGAGGATTCTTTTTATTGCAGATAAAAGACATCATAGCTTCAAATCTATGATTGAAATACCTGCATACATTAACAGGATCCAAAGAGCACAATTCTCCAGGTGTCTTGTATTCAATATTTTTTACATTTGAATTTGCCTCTCGAAGAAATTCAAGTAAATCATCCCAAGCGTATTCAGCACAGCTTAGGGTAAGAAACCACGTAGGAGTTCCTAAGTTCCTTAGCATGCATTTAAGTTCTCCATGACGACGGTACCAATACTCATTAGTACCACGCTGACATGCCATCAAATTAATCAGCTGAGATTCTAAATGATCGTCTCTCTGATGTACTTTATCCATAAATTGCTTTGCAGAAACATTTTGAAGATGTACTCCTGTTTTCAAAATGTGGTTGACTGCATATGAAAGTCCAGACAAGTCACTCTCAAACAAAAGATGAAATATATATGGGATACATTGTCGAAATCTTGGATCTTCTGCATACAATCTTGTTGTCCGATATTCAGATGCAGGAATCTGCACAGGTCGTTCATCATATCGTCCACCTTTTCCAGTTGGAAAAAGCTGCGGAAAACAACGAGCTTCCAAACTTTTCTCCCATACACTGATGGGAGTACCCTTTGCTTCCTTCATTTGGAATAATTCAATAGTATTCCCCATCCATTCTTTCGAATGAAGCGGATGTACACTATAATGTTCATAGATTTCTTCATTTTTCGACATGTCCACTTTTTCAATTTGACCACGTGACGTTTCAGTGTCATCTCCTAAAAGTATTTCTTCTTCTTCCACATACACATTTTTATAGTACTCATTGTTTTTTATTAGATATAATGTTGCCTTTTGCACTTTCCTAACATCCACTAATTCTTGCCAGATTTTCTTACTCTTAGTAGGAACACCATTAACTAGAATAACTAATGGTTCACTTTCTACATTCTCTACACCAATAGTTTCAATATTTTTCTTTAAATCTAATGGTAAATATACAACTCTTCCTTTTAATCCTCTCTGTAAATCTGTCGGAGGCAATTTACCTGTTTTTGGCTCCATACGAACAATAGCCTGAAATGGGTGTACACATTGAATCAGAATAGACTCATACGTGTTTAAATCTATCAGTTCAGGAGGAATAGTTACCAACTCTAGTTCATTATGAACAGCTCTAGCAGGCATTTTATTCTCATTCAATTTGTTATAACAATATTTACAAATACGTTGATCAGAACCCAAATCAAAACAATTCTCTACCCACAAATAAGTTTCAAATTCCTTCCACTTATCATTATTTTGTTTTTCACTTTTAAAATACAGATCAACACTCCTAGTCTGATTTCTATAGTGAGTTCGCCAGCAACAAATACAAGAATAATTTGGCCTTTCACCTGAAATCACCTTAAACTTTGTAATTAGTTCTTCGAAATTTTTTGTAGTACTATGTTGCACATTCTCTTCATCATTTTCTTCTATTAATGTGTCAGTTTCTGCACTCTCTTCTTCCGGACCAAAGTAACAAAACTCAATTTCATCACAAACCTTCTTCACATCTGATACTGACCCATGCAAAAGAGCACTGTTCAACTCATTTAATTTTAGTGCTGGACTTTTGCATAATACAATCTTCTGACTAACTTCCGCATTTGAGAATGATGTACTGCTAACATCCTGAAATGATGAAAAACACTTCGACATACTTTTCTAGAAAGACAAGCCAGAGAATGACCTTGCAAACCAGTATTTTTCTCACTCTGCAAGGGTCTAGTCCTTGCAACATCTTAATCTTTTGTTTAACCCTTTTTTTAGTATAATGTCGTAAGAAATTGCGTAAAATATCAATAGATTCCTGTCGGACACTACAAATACTACTGCAATCCCAAGTATACACTGGGGCTTTAGGACGTCTCCCATCAGCTATCACTTCTTCTACATTTCTGGGAACCATCTTCTCTTTCTCAATTGGACAACCATTTCTAACCTCATAAGCTCGACCACTGGTATCAACTGCATGCAATAAATTATTGGTCTGAAAATAACTCTCTTCATTAAAGAAAGGCTCTGAACTTGAACTATGTTTCCATTCACCCCAAAAAAATTCACAAAAATTAGTTCTGTTAATTACTCTTTTCTTCTTACTTTTGGCCTTCATAAAATGGATTGGTTTATCTAGTGATCGAATTCTGTTTAAAACTAAAATGAATAATTTCCTTTTTAATTCAAAAGCTTTTTGAACAATGGATTCAATATGCTTCTTCTTTTTATAAAATAGTGCTCTTTTTTTATATTTTTTCACATCTTTAAGCAAGTTAAATACAACTCTATTATAAAAATCTTTTTCCTAATTTCTTTATACTGATTTTGCCTTCTTTTACCAATCATCGTATGTTTTGAATGTAATTTTCCATTTACTCCTTTCTTTTTACTTATATTCTTTTTTGTGGTTGAAGCATTGCTTGTACTTCGTACAATCTGTACACTATTTCTAGGCTTTGAATTTTTTTTAAGGAATTCTTTTGTTGTCTTACCGGAAGACTTTTTCTTTTTACCCACATGATGTTGGTCATCCAATACTTGTTCTGCAGTTTTGTTCAAATAATTGTCGTTTTGCTGTTGGTTTCTCTTTCTTGATTTTTCAGGCATGATAACTTTATTTAAATGATGATAAACAATATCTGTTAAAAAAATATATAAATAAATTAATTTTAATAAATTTATAAATTATAACTTTCTATTACTATACAAACACATTGCACGTGTTAAGGCCTAGCTCACTGTATAAGTAGTTGGGTAGCAAAACAATCATTAGAGTACTACAAGGAGAGTGCCTGGGTGAATTTATAAGTGGTTTAGTTTTGGCGTAGTGAATGGATTAGTACATAGTGCTGAATGGGTCACTACAACAGTGCAAGGACAGTTACAGGATGTTTGCTGGACTGTATGGATACTGCCTGGGGAAATGAAGATGTGTAAGATAAGTGTGTAGGTGATTAAAGGACTGCATGCATATTCGATAAAGATATGTAGCAGTCCATGTACTAAAGCATGGATCACTGCATGAGAACTTGTGTACTGATTAAATGATTAAAGTACTGCAAGGAGAATGCCTGGGTGAATTTATAAGCGATTGGGTTTTGGCAGAGTGTATGCATTAGTACATGGTGCTGAATGACTCAATACAAGATTGAAGGGGAGTGACAGGGTGTTACCTGGAATATAAGGAGACTGACTGGGAAATTAAAGGCCTCAAACACAAGTGTGTAGATGGTTAGAGGACTACATGCATAGTGGATAGGAGTTTGAAGCACACTATGTGGTAAGGGTCTAAATCACTGAATGAGTATTTGGATACAAACTGAATGTTTACAGTACTGTAAGGAGAGTGGCTAGGTGAATTTATAAGTGTTTGGATTTTGGCGCAGAGAATGGATTAGTACATGGAGCTGAATGGGTCACTAGAGGAGTGCAAAGGGAGTAACAGGGTGTTTGCAGGAGTGTATGGATACTTACTGGGTAGTTGAAGGTGTGAAAGACAAGTGTGTAGGTGTTTAGAGGATTGCATGCATAGTGGATAGGCGTTTGAAGCAGTCCATGTTGTTGAGTCTCTGACAATGCTTGCCCAACTTGACACGTTTTAAACCAGTTATCTGTCTGCAAAGACATGAAGTACCCAAATGCTTCTCACACAATGGTTGCCCAAATGCACACAGACTCACAGTGTGATTCTAGACAAGCAACACTGTTCCTTGGACTTTACCGAAACACATTCACTAGTCTGGAAGGGGTAAGGTGACTGCACACATTTTACCTAATTCACTACTGCAGTCTAATGTGAATGACTGTCTCAATCTGCGAATGTATAAGCAATGACTGGCTTCTAATACTACTAAAACTTGACAACATGACAGGTTTTAAACCAGTTATCTGTCTGCAAAGACATGAAGTACCCAAATGCTTCTCTCACAATGGTTGCCCAAATGCACACAGACTCACAGTGTGATTCTAGACAAGCAACACTGTTCCTTGGACTTTACCGAAACACATTCACTAGTCTGGAAAGGGTAAGGTGACTGCACACATTTTACCTAATTCACTACTGCAGTCTAATGTGAATGACTGTCTCATTCTGCGAATGTATAAGCAATGACTGGCTTCTAATACTACTAAAACTTGACAACATGACAGGTTTTAAACCAGTTATCTGTCTGCAAAGACATGAAGTACCCAAATGCTTCTCTCACAATGGTTGCCCAAATGCACACAGACTCACAGTGTGAATCTAGACAAGCAACACTGTTCCTTGGACTTTACCGAAACACATTCACTAGTCTGGAAGGGGTAAGGTGACTGCACACATTTTACCTAATTCACTACTGCAGTCTAATGTGAATGACTGTCTCAATGTGCGAATGTATAAGCAATGACTGGCTTCTAATACTACTAAAACTTGACAACATGACAGGTTTTAAACCAGTTATCTGTCTGCAAAGACATGAAGTACCCAAATGCTTCTCTCACAATGGTTGCCCAAATGCACACAGACTCACAGTGTGATTCTAGACAAGCAACACTGTTCCTTGGACTTTACCGAAACACATTCACTAGTCTGGAAGGGGTAAGGTGACTGCACACATTTTACCTAATTCACTACTACAGTCTAATGTGAATGACTGTCTCATTCAGTGAATGTATAAGCAATGACTGGCTTCTAATACCAGTAAAACTTGACAACATGACAGGTTTTAAACCAGTTATCTGTCTGCAAAGACATGAAGTACCCAAATGCTTCTCTCACAATGGTTGCCCGAATGCACACAGACTCACAGTGTGAATCTAGACAAGCAACACTGTTCCTTGGACTTTACCGAAACACATTCACTAGTCTGGAAGGGGTAAGGTGACTGCACACATTTTACCAAATTCACTACTGCAGTCTAATGTGAATGACTATCTCAATCTGCGAATGTATAAGCAATGACTGGCTTCTAATACTACTAAAACTTGACAACATGACAGCTTTTAAACCAGTTATCTGTCTGCAAAGAGATGAAGTACCCAAATGCTTCTCTCACAATGGTTGCCCAAATGCACACAGACTCACAGTGTGATTCTAGACAAGCAACACTGTTCCTTGGACTTTACCGAAACACATTCACTACTCTGGAAGGGGTAAGGTGACTGCACACATTTTACATAATTGACTACTGCAGTCTAATGTGAATGACAGTCTCATTCTGCGAATGTATAAGCAATGACTGGCTTCTAATACTACTAAAACTTGACAACATGACAGGTTTTAAACCAGTTATCTGTCTGCAAAGACATGAAGTACCCAAATGCTTCTCTCACAATGGTTGCCCAAATGCACACAGACTCACAGTGTGATTCTAGACAAGCATCACTGTTCCTTGGACTTTACCGAAACACATTCACTACTCTGGAAGGGGTAAGGTGACTGCACACATTTTACATAATTCACTACTGCAGTCTAATGTGAATGACAGTCTCATTCTGCGAATGTATAAGCAATGACTGGCTTCTAATACTACTAAAACTTGACAACATGACAGGTTTTAAAGCAGTTATCTGTCTGCAAAGACATGAAGTACCCAAATGCTTCTCTCACAATGGTTGCCCAAATGCACACAGACTCACAGTGTGATTCTAGACGAGCAACACTGTTCCTTGGACTTTACCGAAACACATTCACTAGTCTGGAAGGGGTAAGGTGACTGCACACATTTTACCTAATTCACTACTGCAGTCTAATGTGAATGACTGTCTCAATCTGCGAATGTATAAGCAATGACTGGCTTCTAATACTACTAAAACTTGACAACATGACACGTTTTAAACCAGTTATCTGTCTGCAAAGACATGAAGTACCCAAATGCTTCTCTGGCAATGGTTTCCCAAATGCACACAGACTCACAGTGTGATTCTAGACAAGCAACACTGTTCCTTGGACTTTACCGAAACACATTCACTAGTCTGGAAGGGGTAAGGTGACTGCACACATTTTACCTAATTCACTACTGCAGTCTAATGTGAATGACTGTCTCATTCAGTGAATGTATAAGCAATGACTGGCTTCTAATACCACTAAAACTTGACAACATGACAGGTTTTAAAGCAGTTATGTATCAGCAAAGACATGAAGTACCCAAATGCTTCTCTCACAATGGTTGCCCAAATGCACACAGACACACAGTGTGATTCTAGACAAGCAACACTGTTCCTTGGACTTTACCGAAACACATTCACTACTCTGGAAGGGGTAAGGTGACTGCACACATTTTACATAATTCACTACTGCAGTCTAATGTGAATGACTGTCTCATTCTGCGAATGTATAAGCAATGACTGGCTTCTAATACCACTAAAACTTGAGAACATAACAGGTTTTAAAGCAGTTATCTATCAGCAAAGACATGAAGTACCCAAATGCTTCTCACACAATGGTTGCCCAAATGCACACAGACTCACAGTGTGATTCTAGACAAGCAACACTGTTCCTTGGACTTTACCGAAACACATTCACTAGTCTGGAAGGGGTAAGGTGACTGCACACATTTTACCTAATTCACTACTGCAGTCTAATGTGAATGACTGTCTCATTCTGCGAATGTATAAGCAATGACTGGCTTCTAATACTACTAAAACTTGACAACATGACAGGTTTTAAACCAGTTATCTGTCTGCAAAGACATGAAGTACCCAAATGCTTCTCTCACAATGGTTGCCCAAATGCATACAGACTCACAAAGTGATTCTAGACAAGCAACACTACTCCCTGGACTTCAGCAAGAGTAACACATTAGTCTTATTAAAAACAAAGGCACCACATACAACCCCTTACAAATTAATAACTCCCCTTTTCAAATTGATTTGTTGATTAAGAAGTATGTTAGTCACACCCCAGATTTTCTTATACAGAATGTCTGTACTGCACTGCTCTTAGCAAAACCAAAAAATGGCAAACTTTCCCTCTCATTCTGCACACATATACATGTAAATATCAAATCACCTTGCTTCCCACATTAATTCAAAAGCTAACACACATTTCTATTGGTTACACATTTCAACCCTTTCCAATTTGACATAACTTTGAACCGTACCCCCAATCTGCTTACTGCCTGTTACCATAGTAACAGTTCATGGAACACTCAACTGAACTCACAGGTCACAAGTTCAGCACACAATGTTGCTAATCCAAACAGCAAGTGTGCTTGACTTTTCAAAATATCAGCTTATCATATCTAATGTTCCTTTCAAAGAGTTGTCATTAACCAATAAGAAACATGCTTTTGAAACACCGAAACATGCACCCTACTTTTCAGTGTATAATGTTCTCAAACAGCCAATCATTTCTTTTTTTTTTTATAAACTGCATCTTATCCACCATTTTAGAAAAACTTTAGTTGTCAAACTGCCATTTCACATAGAGACACCTTCTGAGTGCATCCAGACCTCCTTTCAAGATGCTTAGAGTGTGGATTGTGGGACACAGCTATATTTTCTGGAGCCAAAGGTATGCAGAAAACAGTGGCATTGACAAAGATCTAGCTTTGCCATAAGTAGACCTTAAATGGATTGGACAGAGAGGATTAAACTGGCACCAATTGATGCCATTGGTTAAATCCTTTTTGCATCTCCAACACCCTGACCTCATAATTGTGCACTGTGGTGGCAATGACCTAGGCACTTTGACTGGGGTAGGTCTGGAAATGCTTATGAAGGACACCTTTGGAGAATTGATGTCACTTTTCCCCCAAACTGCCTTTGTGTATTCTAATATATGTCAAAGACAGAAATGGAACTGGTCCAATCAATTTTGTCCACAGATTGAGAAAGCTAGGACACATGTCAATAAAGCTGTTTCTGCTTATCTCAGAGATTATACAATGGGGTCCATTTACAACAACAATCTGCGTTTTAATATGGACGGCATCTATAGGAGAGATGGTGTTCATTTTACAGATGAGGGTAACAGAGTCTTCCTCAACAACTTTAGACTCTGCATCGGTACTTACTTGTAGGTACCAAAATATCCCAATAAACACAACAGCTCTTTTTAGAGCCACCCAAGATCTAAACACCTAAGCTTCATATATATCTGAAAAAATATTACATTTGATTTGCTTGGATTCACGCACCCAACGCGTTAGGAGTCGTGCATCTAACGCGTTGGAGTCCTGCACCTAACGCGTTAGGAGTCGCGCACCCAACGCGTGCACACCAGGGGGCCACGCTGAGCACCGCGCTGGATGCGCGACTCCTAATTTTCCCGTAAAAAAAAATTAGCACCTACCACTCATTTTTATTCTCCCCGGGGACCCCATCCCCCGGGGCCTATATACAACGTTGGGGACCGTGGGGGGAGCCCCAATGCCCCCACGGTCCCAACCGGCTCCCCGCGGCCTTTGGGAGCCGGCATTACTTTTCCACATGGGGAACTGCTAACATGCAGCTCCCCGTGTGGAAAAGCAATTTGGTTTGCATTTTGAAAGAGAGAGCAGGTTTCCCTGCTCTCTCTTTCAAAATCCAAACCAGTGCTTGCTATGGCTCGCGGCTCCCGTCCTTCCATAGCAAACAGCAGTGCCCTGGGGGTGAGCACCCCGGGACACTGCAGGAGCCGGCCCTGGGGGGTGGTGGTCCCCAGGGCCATCACAGGCTCCAGGAGGGGGGCCACGCGGCCCCCCTCCCAACACCTTCAAAGCCCCGGGGAGGTGGTGGTCCACGGGGCTTTGGGGATCCGAAACGGACCCCCAGTTTAATTTTCTTAGTACCCCGGGGAGGTGACGGTCCCCGGGCGTGTGAGGGGGGCTCGAGCCCCCCACACAGGTCATGTCATTTCTGAAAAAAATGCCCCAAGGGGTGGCGGTCCCCTGGGCTGCGGGAGGGCCGAGTGCCCTCCCGCACCATTTTAAAATCAAAGCCCCGGGGGGTGGCAGTCCCTGGGGTTTGGGGGGCCTTAGAGGCCCCCCACATATTACTATTAAACCCCGGCATGCCCCCGGGACTTGGCCCACCCGGGGGCCAATTAACAACGAAGCACGGGAACCCGTGCATCGTTTTTCTTTTTTTTTTCTCGGCAGGTTCCGCGCACCATAAGCGCACCCCGCCGATTTAAAAAAAAAATGCTTTTTTCTGCCCAGGGGGTCCTTGTGGGACCCCCTGAGCAGACCTAGGGGGTCAGGGTGTTTCTACCCTGCCCCCTTTGTGCGTTTTGCGCACTTGTTTCCGTGCCTCGGTTCTACCGAGGAATAAAATGGCTGCCAACACTTCCTGATTTGGAGTGTTGACAGCCACTTGACAGCCAATTAGCATGCAGCTCGTGATCGGGACGGTGCACGCAGGGTGCGCTCAGGGTGCGCGAATCCGACGCGGCCATAGATATATATGTGATTTTACTTTTGATTTTCTCAGGAGCTACTGAACGGATTTACACCATTTAAGCAAAAGGCACGACACTGAACCAAGGGCTACCTTTTTGCCAAATTTGGTGTAATTCCGTTCAGCCGTTCGGTCTGTAGCTGCGATGAAAGGATCCTATGGAAAAATGAATGGGGAAAACACGTTTTGGGACCCCCCTTTTTTCTCGGCCCCCGCTTGATGAATCACCCCGAGACTTTCAGGGTAGGAGCGGACCGGAGCGGGCCACAAAGTTTGAAAATTTTGCAAAGATTCGTCAACCGGCGCAAGAGTTATTTCAAATAGAATGTTGCGGATTTCCTATGGAAAATAGGTCCGAACTATAACTATCTACTGGCGACTATATATATATATATATATATTATCTACTGGCGGTCGCCAGTAGATAGTTATAGTTAGGACCTATTTTCCATAGGAAATCTGCAACATTATATTTGAAATAACTCTTGCGTCGGTTGACGAATCTTCGCGAAATTTTCAAACTTTATGGCCCGCTCCGGTCCTCTCCTACCCTGAAAGTTTCGGGGTGATTCGTCAAGCGGGGCCGAGAAAAAGGGGGTCCTAAAACGTGTTTTCCCCATTCATTTTCCCATAGGAAACTTTAGCCACGGCTACAGCCAGAACTGCTGAACGGAATTACACACAATTTGGCAAAGAGGTATTTCTTGGTTCAGAAAGAACCCTTTTGTTAAATGGTGTAAATCCGTTCAGTAGTTGCGGAGAAATTAAAAAAATAAGAGTCAAAAATCAATTTCCCATAGGAAACTTTATGCAAGGCTACAGCCCGAACTGCTGAACAGAATTACACCAAATTTGGCAAAGAGGTAGTTCTTGGTTCAGAAAGCACCCTTTTGTTAAATGGTGTAAATCCGTTCAGGAGTTGCTGAGAAAATCAAAAGTAAAAACACATATATATCTGGGCGGAGCCTAACCACACATGTCATCGTGAGATCTGATTGGCTGTCATTACTTCATCCTGGAATTGCTGGCAGCCATCTTGGGACCAATATAAATGATAGTACCCCATTGAAATGCATTGTAGTGAATCGAAGATTTTGAGAGTTACCAAAAGGAGAACTATAAAGGGTGATAACAGACTTTAGTTACATTAGAATTCATTTGTTGATGGTACCATACTAATTTCAGGAATTGTGGTGTGTTCTAAGGTGATTTTACCCTGTGAAAAACCTTCTGCTGGGATATCATGAATCATGTTTGAGAGAAAACTATTTTCACATGCTTGTCCCATACAGTTTTGGAAGGTGCTCCAGAAGCTAAAATGAGAGCATATTTTCTGTAAATTCACATTATCTTTCTCAGTCATGTGAGAATAAAGTCTGACATTCTCAGTAAAACATGTACATCCAACAAGGGCAGAGACTGTCAGTTGATTCCTTTGTGTTCTACTGCAGCTTCCCAGAGTGTTCTAAAGAACAACTAGAGTGCTAACAGCCTTACTTATGACAAAAGTATGGCACACCTGAAGCCATCTTGATTGGAATAAACTGGTAACACTTAAAACATTTAATTTAAAAAAGGAACAAAATGATGGGGTTCATCTTGTCATAGAAATTATGGTTAGTGCTCTGGAAAGAAAAATTAGGACATGTTTCAAGTGTGATCTCAAATATCTTCCTGTTATATTTCAACAGGAGCAGCCTGTCAGTTGATGCCTTTGTGTTCTACTGCAGCTTCCCAGAGTGTTCTAAAGAACAACTAGAGCACTAACAGTCTTACTTATGACAAAAGTATGGCACACCTGAAGCCATCTTCATTGGAATAAACTGGTAACACTTAAAACATTTAATTTAAAAAGGAACAAAATGAGGGGGTTCATTTTGCCATAGAAATTATGGTTAGTGCTGTAGAAAGAAAAATTAGGACATGTTTTAAGTGAGATCTCAAATATCTTCCTGTTATATTTCAACAGGAGCAGCCTGTCAGTTGATGCCTTTGTGTTCTACTGCAGCTTCCCAGAGTGTTCTAAAGAACAACTAGCGTGCTAACAGCCTTACTTATGACAAAAGTATGGCACACCTGAAGCCATCTTGATTGGAATAAACTGGTAACACTTAAAACATTTAATTTAAAAAGGAACAAAATGAGGGGGTTCATTTTGCCATAGAAATTATGGTTAGTGCTGCAAAAAGAAAATTTAGTGCATGTTTTAAGTGAGATCTCAAATCCTCTTCTATTTCATTAGAAAATTCTGACATGCAGACTGAAACAATCACTTTCAATACCAGCAGTAGACTTCCAGTTAACTCCTTGGTGAGCAGTAGCTTTACTACAGTGATCTAATGAACAACTAGAGTGCTAACATTCTGAATTTATGGCAAATGTGTGACACATCTGAATGCCTTCTTGATGGAATCAAAGTAAAAAACTGAAAGCATTTCCTACTGAGGAGACTGTAGTAAATGAGGAAATTAGGAAACTTCATAACAAATAAGTCTCCCAAGATGGCCACCAGAGAAAAAAGAGCCCAAATGTAGCACAAATATCACCCAGAGGTAGCCCACGTATAGCCCAATGACAGAAGTGTGCAAAACACTTTTTATTTTTTGTTTTTTTGCAGTTTTATATAGTGCAGACTGGTCAGGTATTGGAGTGGTTTACATGAGCATTGGTTACATCACACAAGGACAAATTCATGTTGGTTGACCCCTACACTACCCAAACACCACTGCACTACCCTAAACCCTAAAACACTACTCCAGCACGACCCCCTTCACTACCCAAACACAACTGCACTACCCTAAACTCAAAAACACTACCCCCAGCACGACCCCCTACACTACCCAAACACCACTGCACTACCCTAAACCCTAAATCTACCCCTACACTACACAAATACCACTGCACTACCCTAAACCCTAAAACACTAGAACCCAGCATGACCCCCTACAGTACACAAACACCACTGCACTACCCTAAACCCTAAAACACTACCCCCTACACTACACAAATACCATTGCACTACCCTAAACCCTAAAACACTACCCCCAGCATGACCTCCTACATAACACAAACACCACTGCACTACCCTAAACCCTAAAACACTACCCCAGCACGACCCCCTACACTACCCAAACACCACTGCACTACCCTAAACCCTAAAACACTACCCCCAGCATGACTCCCTACACTACACAAACACCACTGGACTACCCTAAACCCTAAAACACTACCACCAGCACGACTCCCTACACTACCTAAACACCACTGCACTAAACCCTAAATCTACCCCCAGCATGACCTCCCACACTACACAAACACCACTGCACTACCCTAAACCCTAAAACACTACCCCCAGCACGACCCCCTATACTACCCAAACACCACTGCACTACCCTAAACCCTAAAACACGACCCCCTACACTACACAAATACCACTGCACTACCCTAAAACACTACCCACAGCATGACCCCCTACACTACACAAACACCACTGCCCTACCCTAAACCCTAAAACACAACCCCAGCATGACCCCCTACACTACACAAACACCACTGCACTACCCTAAACCCCCTACACTATACAAACACCACTGCATTACTCTAAACCCTAAAACACTACCCCCAGCACGACCCCCTCACAACACAAACACCACTGCACTACCCTAAACCCTAAATCGACCCTCAGCACGACCCCCTACACTACCCAAACACCACTGCCATACCCTAAACCCTAAAACACTACCCCCAGCATGAACCCCTACACTACCCAAACACCACTGCACTACCCTAAACCTTAAAACAATACCCCCAGCACTACCCCCTACACTACACAAACACCACTGCACTACCCTAAACCCTAAAACACTACCCCAGCACTACCCCCCACACTACCCAAACACCACTGCACTAACATAAACCCTAAAACACTACCCCCAGCACAACCCCTACACTACACAAACACCACTGCACTACCCTAAACCCTAAAACACTACCCCCAGCACGACTCCCTACACTACCCAAACACCACTGCACTACCCTAAACCCTAAATCTACCCCCATCACGACCCCCTACACTACCCAAACACCACTGCACTACCTAAACCATAAAACACTACCCCCAGCATGACACCCTACACTACACAAACACCACTGCACTACCCTAAAACACTACCACCAGCATGACCCCCTACACTACTCAAACACCACTGCACTACCCTAAACCCTAAAACACTAACCCAGCACGACCCCCTACACTACCCATACACCACTGCACTACCCTAAAGCCTAAAACACTACCCCCAGCACGACCCCCCTACACTACTGCACTACCCTAAACCCTAAAACACTACCCCCAGCACGACCCCCTACACTACCCAAACACCACTGCACTACCCTAAACCCTAGAAAAGAAACCCCCACCCCATGCCCAATCCCCCTTACCTCTCACTCCTCGTGGTTCCTCTCTCCTCGTGGTTCCTGCTTCACGTCGTCTCTGAGGGGCGGTGCACGTCGTTGTGAGGAAACGGAACAGCCTCTGTTTCCTTACAATGACATGGATCGTCTACATGTTTTTTAGAACGCATGGTCATTTGCCATACATACCTTTACAACAAAATTCATTGTAAAGGCATGCGTGGTAAATGACCATGCGTTCTAAAAAATGCTTAGTAATGACTTTGTGATGTACAACGCATGCGTGGTAATGCATGCGTTGTAATGTTATTGCAAAGTAAAAAAGTCGTTGTAACGGCTGTTTACCGATCGAAGCTGGCCCCTGTTCTTCAGTGAGACGTTTATTTGATTAATTAGGAGGAAGGAATGTGGTTTTTTTTACCGAAAAGTGCATTCCCGGCTGTTGTATTGTGAAAGTGTCCGCGTGGCCTGGTTTCACTTCCGGTGAGAGAGTGGAAGAGTCTGTTTGGATCTAAAGGAGTTCTGTTGTTGGACGGGGCCGGCGCGACATGTCATCAGAAAACATAGCTAATGGAAAGCGTCCTCCCTGAAGTGTGGAGCAGTGCCATGAGAGGTCAACAAGTGTGCGTCCCACCGCAGTATGACCGTACCGCGTGACCCATGTGCCACCTCCAGGGTACGGGAGGCAGAAGCGGCATCGCAGGTCCTCTTGAAGACCGTTGCAGCACTAATTCTACATTTTGGTACTAGGGCATTTTAACTTCGTTGTTCCTGCCAGATACAAAGACAAGATCCTGTGTTATTCAGTGCCCTTGTTACCTTTTTTGTGGGTTGTGGTGCTTGTCACTTCGCTGCCCCGCCGGTGCACACGACTGGGCACCCCACCTCATGTGCCATCTGCAGGGCCTCTGCCCTCGGATCACTGGTTTCGGTTTCTGGAGTGGCAACATAAACAGTTGCTCCCAAAGGACTAGCCTGAACACTTAGGTGAATATCCCCTGCACCAGCATTCCACGGAAATTCTTTCCTAGCTCTCCCACGTCAACGAGGACGTCATAATAGCATGGCTCCGCTCGCGACACCGTATGACGTCATCGGAGCCATAAGAGAACCTCGTCGGCGTGCTGACGTCAGTTCCACCCATTTTTTCCGTGCCACCAAGGCAAACAGGGGACCGAGACATTTTCACATGTATACATAGTATAATAAATATATATATATTCACTGAAAAAACCATAGGTTTCAGGCACGTTATAGTTAGAAATTAGCATTTAAAAAACCTTAGAAATTCACTGAAAAAACCATAGGTTTCAGGCACGTTATAGTTAGAAATTAGCATTTAAAAAACCTTAGAAATTCACTGAAAAAACCATAGGTTTCAGGGGCGTTATAGTTAGTTGGACATTTCATCGTACAAAACCATAGAAATTCCCCCGTTATAGTTAGTTCAGCTAACTATAACTCGCGCGCCCGCAATGCACTGCTGATGACGTTACATATTACATCACTCATGACATGGTCAGTGACATCACTCATGACATCACTGATGACATCTCAAATGACATCACTGATGACATCACTGATGACATCATCCAGTGAATGTGTGTTTTTCTGAAAATTAAATATGTTTTATATATGTATATCTCAAGGTCGATGGAAGAATAAATGGGTATATAAGTGTCTAAATGGATGATTTTGTTTTGTAAAATTGATTGTATAACTGACTAAGTGTATCTTAGTGAATACATGGGTTAGTGAGTAATGTTTAAATATGAAAATATCTGTATCAGTCTCTCACTTTGTGTATAAGTGGCTGCATGGGTTGGTGAGTAGCTACATGAGTGTCTATATGGGTTATTAGTTGGTTTTTTGAGTATCAGTATGAGTGTCTGAGTGTCTGTATGGTTCGGTGGGGGTATTACTTAGTGCATAGATGCATGAATGAGTGACTCACTGTTTGTATGTGTTGAAGACAGCATGTGTGCAGGACTGTATAGGTGGATGAGTATGTGTATGGGTGTGTTAGTGAGTGAATGACTGTCTCAATAGTGTCTTTATGAGTAACTACATATGTTTTAAACTAGTATATGTGAGTATTGGTGTATATAAGTGAGTATATGTGAGAGTGAGAGATTGGAAGAGTTCCTGTACAAATAAGTAGGTGTTTCTATAAGTGATTGTTTAAGAGAGTAAGTATGTGTAAGTTTCTGTAGAAGTAAGTGTGGTAGTGTGTGTATAACTGTAAATGCAAGTAAATGGATGTTTGATACTTTGTTTGCATGTGTGACTATGTGTGTGAGTAACTCTATGGATGAGTGGCGGTGTGTAACAGGATGTATAGGTGTATGAGTACATATGATGAGTGAGTACATGTATGAGTGACTGTATAGGGACTGTTGGTGAATGAGTGGATGTGTGTGTAGATCTTGGAATTACTGAATAGGTGTGTTGTAACTGGTATTGGTATGTCCATTGTTTTGAAAATGTTAGTTTGTATTTTTGAGTGTGTGTATCAAAGGTTATATTAGGGTGAGAGTAGGTCTGCCACTCTATCACAAGGATGATGTCATCAGTGATGTCATCAGTGATGTCATTTGAGATGTCATCAGTGATGTCATGAGTGATGTCACTGACCATGTCATGAGTGATGTAATATGTGACGTCATCAGCAGTGCATTGCGGGCGCGCGAGTTATAGTTAGCTGAACTAAGTATAACGGGGGAATTTCTATGGTTTTGTACGAGTAAAATGTCCAACTAACTATAACGCCCCTGAAACCTATGGTTTTTTCAGTGATATATATATATATATATATATATATATATATATATATATATATAGTTTTACGGATTCCTCAACTCCCCAAGGACTCCACGGCACTCCGGTTCAGGTTTGCATTAATGTATTTCACATTGCAGGCAAAGGGCAATGCGCCAGCGCGTTTTCGGCGCTCAAACGCACCTTGGTCACGAGGCTGACCATGTCGAATTCATTCATTTTTAACAGAAAAGAAAAAGTTATGGAAATAGCAATAGGACAGGAGAGTATGCTGTTTAACCTTCTGAAATCATCACCATTTTGTAATGGCTAAAACGGCAAAGAGATCATTCAAAACAAAGTAAAGACTATTCACAATGTTATACAAAACATAAACGCATGATCAACAAAAGATTATTCAATTTCATAACACAAAATACGTTGTTTTCGAAATTATACTACCGCAGTGGGTATTTCATTAACTTTGAGCGTAAAGAGAGACTGCCTTGAATCCTGAGTTCTCACAAATTAAAGTCTCAAAACAATGCCACTAACATCAATTATATTACAATCATAATGCACCCTGGTGAGGCATAACCAATGTTTTCCTTTGAACTACACTTTATCAAGACAACCGAATAGAATCTCAATTATTCTTAAACTTTGCTTGTTTCGCCCAAGTGGGCTAACACAATAAAGGTACACAAAAAGTAAAAAGAAGAAAAGACAACTTAGAATAGATCAAACCAATATCACTGTTTCAAGTGACTCTCCAGTAGAAATAGTCTCTACATTAATTCATAGCATGATTGACTATGCCGTTACTCCAGTGCAGTGGAATCCTTTGGGAGTTGAGGAATCCGTAAAACTTTATTGTGCACCACTGGCGGTCTGGCTAGCCTGGGAGCAACTTGCTGACAACAGAGGGATATATATATATAGTTGAGCATAGTCTTTAAGGGGTGGAGGATGTCCACTGAGTTGCTGAGTTGGCCAGTACAACAGCCTTATCAATAACAAAATATGTTGCCCTTATCATGTTGTAACAATGTAAATTACTAATGATGTACCCCACTTTAGAACCATCAGTATTAAACTGATGAGGCTAAAATGTGAACAGTAGTGTCAACCTGATAGAAATTCATTGAACTTTCTTATGATGGCTTTACATATATTACTTCAACAGGAATAAATGAGGGGTCTAACATAATTGTACCATGTGTGGGAAGAGATTGTCTAAGAGTGTAAGAGCCTCATTCTCATCAGATTGTGTCTGTATTCCTATGTTTAAGTCTTCATTGACAGTTAAGAAATTGTGCTATTTCACCATTTCACCTTGTGGATCAAAGCATTGTAAACCTGTCAACGATGCAGCCTTTAATTAGACCTCCTCTTCAAATGTCTCAATTCAAAAGGGTGATAATGGCAACCTTTCCCAGACACCACCTTTCTGCTCCTCTGTCAATGAGCCAGCAACCGCAGGAAGCAGAGGTAGGTGAAAAAACAAAAGGATGCTAGCCTCCAGTAAAACAGCGAGGAAGGAATGCTATAGTATGGGGCCTTTGAGAGATGTGGTGGGCTGCTGAACATGAGTGACTTCCATGCTGCAGAAAAGTTTGGGGTTCTCATATTAACAATAACCAAGTAAGAGAAGTGGAGCAAATTCCAGGAGATGTAGGACCAGGCTTAGCCTTTATCACAGCATTATCATATAAATAAATAATGATGTAGCCCACTTTTGACCTATCAAAGTTGAATTGACAGCTGAAATGTGAACTGTACTGCACTTGCGGGTCAGAATTCCTTGACATTTCTTGTGTTGCGTTCAAACATATGCTTCCAGTATTAGGAGGTCAAATAAATGGACAACATATAGAAAGAGTTTGGAGATGTGTTTTCATCAAATACTGTTTGTAGCCTTATATATAGGTCTTGAAAGGCAGTAAAAATACATTGAATGCATTTCACTTTGCAATGCAGTTATAGGTGGGTATCACAACCTGTCACATTATGGCCTTTGATAAGCCCGCCTCCTCAAACTTCTTCATTCAGAACTGATGATAAGTGCAACCATGTCCAGATACCACCTTGCCACAAAGAAAGGACCAATGTGAGAAGGAGGTACGTGCACAAAGAAAAGGATGATAGACTCTAGAAAATAGGAAAGGAATGAACGTCCTATCTTGTGTATCTTGTAGTGTCTTGTAGCTTTGAGAGCTACTGGGGTGGGGAGGTAATATGTGCAGTGTCTATATTGCATGGCAGTCTGGGTCTATAATGTTCAAAGTAGTAAAGAAAGAGAAATGAGGAAATTCCAGGAGATTTGACTGAGTGCAAAGTGCAGTCCCAAATGCACCAGTCACCATAGCTGTGTTATAAGTTATATTCACAAAGCATATTGAATGGAGACTCATACTTGTGAAATTAGATATACAACAAAGAAGAAGAATTCATGATGTCCAGTCATCAGCAATTGTGTGCCTTCAAAAACATATATTTCATACAAGAAATTACATGCATGGAGACTCTCTCCTTAATGATAACTACAGTCCTTCTTTACCAATGGTGGGCTGAAATTAGAGCTCTTTATTGTACCAGTACCGATTCTAAATAGTGGTTTCCTCACAGTAATTAACATACTATGTATTCATCATTAGATTATAGAACCTTAGACACGCGCATTTGATTCAATGATCTTACAATATTGGCCTACTTCATTTTTGTACCAGACTGGACTTTGTGCTCAGTGGTTGATGCCATGGGGACGTTCTGGTCTTGGAACTTGATAAATAGATAAGTGCAGAGAAGTTGGTCAGTCACATTCACTGGAGTACTTTCTCCCTGGGTACAAAAGTGTAGAATAGGATACTGTAGAGGCGTGTGGATTATGATTATTGTGGAGTGTAGAGAGGCCTACAACAGAAGGTTGTCAAGGAAGCAGCAATTGCAGTGGAGAAATGTGCCTTAGGCAACTGTCGGAATGCAGTGGTTCTTTATTGAGTTTCTTGGGCTTTTCCCTCACACCATACAGAGCCTGCTCTCGAATACCGACTCTCTCTCTCTCTCTCACTCGAGTGGACATGGCAGCAGTGGCAACACTCCATTCTTGGTAAGACACTTATTAATGCTGTAGTCCTCAAATAAATCAGTACCCACAAAATAAAGGCCTCGCCTGTACTTTGGGGGAATTCAGGCAAACTGTCTGCCCACAAGATACTATAATACTCTAACCCATTCTCTTTAGATGAAAGGGCACCTGGCCTTTCTTCCTACAGTCTAAAGTATGAACACCACTCATTTAGGGGCATCAGACATATTTCCTGCCTCATGTCCAGTCTTATCATCTGTACTGGGTACAGAGTCCCATCTATAAACCGGTCAACATGAATACCCATGTCACTGGGCAAGCTGATATTCAGAATCAGGAGCTACTAGGTTGAAGCCAGTGGCAGCTTAGATACAAAAAGAAACTAAAATAGCAAAGGATATAATGCATTATGACAAACATGTTGGGAAATAGAAATGACCATCAGCCAGCAGCACATTCAACATCCACTCTGTCTGCCTCACAACTAACCTCATGCCCACATCTACATAGGTTTTTATATGCATGGTAAACTAATGGGATTAATATGAATTTCTTTCTTTGGAAAAATACACTTTTCAAGCCTGTTTAAATAAATTTGAAGTAAGATGCATTAATTGGTGTTATTTTTTCTGAGTGTGAAATGCTGATAATCATTTCAAACACATTTGGTTTTTTTCAACAACCGTGTCGGCAAATGTCATGAGTACAAGATTAAACCCACTGAAATGGGCTTTGTGGAAAATACTTTGAGCGTCATTCATTTAACAAAGCTGGAACACGTGGTTTCAACATCCCATTTAGAGATGGCCAAGTTTCAGTCAGCAGAGCCTAAGACAGCAGAACATCTTGCCCCAGCAGATCATCTATCACTTGCCCACTGGTTCACAGTAGTGATCGACCCACCCTATGTGAGGGGTGGGGCCACTAAGGTAGGAAAATGTTCAAACGGCCACTGACACGCAGGTACAATATTCTTAGCATGTCATAGGAATCTGTCTTTTGCTTTGCAGAAAAAAAATCTGCTTCCTGGATTTGTTGCTACATAGCAAAAGAGAATGTGCAGTGGGCTACTTCAACATGGCATCTCACTTGGCGCTCAACAGTAATCAAAGTAAGTAAATCCAGATTTGGGGAACCCTACCAGTAGCTGGCTGGAATTTACATAATTCACCATAAAGAGATAACCTAAGAGGAAAATCTCTAATAAAGCCTATCCTTTAACAGTTTCGGCAAGGCAGCGACTGCCCCTGGAAGAGAGACACTCGAAGAAGCTTGTAAATAGGCTGTTGCGGCAACTAAGAGTTACTCCATAATGCCCAACTATAAAAATGGAAATAAATCAAGCTAGGAGTAAACTGAAATAAAAGCTTTGGGAGATTAAGAAAGCAAAACACAACGACTTCTCGGAAAGCTTACTTAGGCCAGTAAGAATAAGGACACGGAGAGATTTTGGTGAATGATTAATATGAAAAAGCACGGACAAAGGAAATCTAATAAAGCAAACACCAGCAAGGGACTGTCACGTGGTCCAGATGGCCATTGTCGTTTTCCCTATGTGAGCATGAGCCCGTGGCAGATTCTCTTCTGCTTTGTGCACGTTACTACACAAACATATTTTGCTTTGTGCCACACTGCAACTTTCACAAAGAACATGCTGTTGTTTTTACGTTCTGTTCTTTCCTGGGATTTAGTCTGAACACTGCATACAAGGTCAAACAACAATGGCCCTTGTTATTTTGTTCTGGTCAGGCCCTAGCACCTAGACAAAACATGCAGATGCAGCTGTTGTTTGGGAACATGTACTGTAATCATAAAGGAATACACCGGTGGGTAACACACAGTTGGTGAGGGATCTTTCCAGAGAAGGGAGAGTGACAGCACCTGTGATATAGATCTTCCATCTATAGACTGAGGTACGGGGTCTGCTGCTAAACACCCAGAGATCTTCTAATATATAATCATCTTGCTTCTGTAGAAGTGGAGGGGGGGGTTAGGTCCCACTGTCGTATACAATGACATCACCTTTTATGATTTATGGACTACTTGCTATGCTAACTGTATCTGTGTTAGGCATTTTCTACTTGTTGTGGCATGTATACTGCATACTAGAGCACTTTAGTTAAAATAAACATTTTAAACTTTTCTTGTGTCTCTGTCTAATCTTATTGTGGACTGGTACGAGAGTGAGAGCAAAAGGGTGTGTCCTGCAACCGCGATTCCTGAGAGGGTTGAGAGTGTTGTGTTCTGGGGTGTATAATCACTTGTTCCTCTGTGAGTGAGTAGGAGGGCAAGTGAGACACTAGAGCTAGTCGGTCCCAGGGCTCATGGGTACTCAGGTGGTAGGTTGACTCAGTCCCTGCCCACTAAGGTTCCATGATCCCAAGCATAGTTCTGTGACTCCACAGAATCCCTGCAACAGGACATGGGCAAGCCATTTAACAAACCATTTGTTGGCACTTGAGGATACACCAAGCAATTTACACCATGCAAAATACGAACAGTTATATATGGGCAGTCGAGATGAGAACCTTTGCCATCAGTTCAAACTAATTCAAAACTAAACCAAAGCAGACTTAATGGGTCGTGAGTGTCAAACAATTGAACAACTAGCTGAGCCTAATGGAAGTATGGAGGCCTGGATGGAATGCAGTGGGCCAGACAATGGCCCATTAAGCTTCCCTAGTGAAGATATTCAGAAAATTATCAAAAAATCACTCGCTGATTGTGCGCCAGTGCCAAATTGGCTACCCCAGGCACCCTTTAAAAAAAACCCTAAGATCTGGACTGACAGGCTCAATGTACTTTGTAGACATATTTTACAGATAGAAGAAATTCCTGAGTCTTGGAGGGGTTTAATAATTCAGCCAATTTATAAAGGTAGGGACATGACAAAACCTAACAATTACCGACTGGTTGTACTGAATGATGCTGAAGCTAAACACTTCACAAATTTGTTGTTAACTGACCTCGAAACCTGGGCAAATGAACAATGGTTTATCCCTCTGAATCAAACAGGATTCTGTCTGAATCAGGGCTGCACATAAAACCTGTTGGTCATCTCCATGTTAATGACCCATTCACTTCAGATGCACTCACGATTGTTATGTTATGTTATGTTAATAATGTTTTATAAAGCGCTCGTTCACCGGTTGGTTTCTTGGCGCTGAGTCTAGAAAGTGCTGGAAGGTTTAACAGATCAATTGTAAGCCTGAGTGTACAACCAAGTTTTAAGCAATTTCCTGAAATTCAGAAGATCAGTAGTGGACCTGATTTCCAGAGGGATAGAATTCCATAACTTAGGGGCCAGAGTTGCAAACCTGGCTCATCCTTGTCGTTTTAACTTAAAGGTAGGTGTTGACAGTAGCTGGAGGTGGGCCGAGCGAAGGTTCCGTGAGGGAGAGTACCTGGAAATGAGACTGTCTATGAATCCAGGACCCTGACCATGCAGTGACTTGAATACCAGGCAACTGATCTTAAATACACAGCGTTGGGGCATGGGGAGCCAGTGCAGTTCCCTCAAATGTATGCGTGTTTCGTTGACTTCAAGGTGGCATTCGATAGAATTTCAAGAAATTTGAGGTGCTCTCGGCTGGTTGGCTCAGTGCGGGAGCGTCTGTGACCGGTGACCTATTTCACCGCAAATATCCTCTAGTGGGAGCTGCTGCGGACGAATCCAATCAGGAGAGCACCTGACTTGAGGCGACCTACTCCTGGGGGATCGGGGAAGACAGTGGTGCCCAACGGCCTGGTGAGTGACATCGGCGCGAAACAGGCGAAGACGCGGCCGCCATTAATTATCCCCTCGATGCTGCACAGCGTGGGGAGAGGTGCAGGCCGCCCAGGAAGGCATTGTAACGGCTATCTGGGGGCGGCGGCAGGCACAAAAACGGGCGTGAATTGCCAGAGCAATGTATATATTCCACCGATCTCTGATTCAAATTGGAATCGGCGCTGCCTGACTTCAAAATGGCGCCTGTGACGGACATAATGCCTCGGGATAACTCCGGACCCTCTCACCAGCCAGTCCCTCTACAGTAGCGGTGGGAGGCGTCCCCTATTCCCCGGCGGGCGCTCCATTTGAGCCTTCAGCAGCCCATAGCCCTGTCACACTACGGAAAACATTGCAGCTTTGAGAACCACGGAAAGATGCAGATGCCCACCTGGGACTGGGGACCGGCCGAATGGAACACCAGGGGCAGAATCTCTTGCCTGACCCCATGTTGGCCCCCATGAGATCAATCTGACTCAACTTGCCTGACTATAACATGGCAGCCTATCCTCATTCCCTTTCCTATCCTGCCACCCTCGTCTTCTACACTCGCCCGTGTCTGGACTCAATGACCTTTGGTCACTTCCTGATCTTCACACTAAGCCGGCTGAGCACGAATCACATGGCCTATTCCCGGTGGAGCTGCTCCGACAGCTGTAGGGGAGATTGGCTCTGGCACACCGCTATGGCCGTCACCTACCCAGCCGGACTTCGGACATTTGTCTCGTCAGTTTCTCCACTGCTGTCTCCTTCCTGTGGTCTCCCAACTCTCCTTGGTCCTTTTTGGGTCTTGATTTTCTTGTTCGCTAGTAACTGATCTTCACACTAAGCCGGCTGAGCACTAATCACATGACTGATTCCCGGGGGAGCTGCTCCGACAGCTATAGGGGAGATTGGCTCTGGCACACCGCTATGGCCGTCACCTACCCAGCCGGACTTCGGATTTCTCCGCTGCTGTCTCCTTCCTGTGGTCTCCCAACTCTCCTTGGTCTTTTGTTGGGTCTTGATTTTCTTGCTCGCTAGTAACTCCTGTCTGGACTACGTAATCATGCTGTAACTAATGTGAAAGATTTGTAACTTGTAACATGCTGTTTCCTTATGTAAAGCGCTCTGATACCTCCGGGTCTAGCCAGCGCTATATAAAACTCAAATAAATAAAAAAAGAAAGCACCTCTGGGTAAAGTTAAGATCCTGGGTGCTCTGCCAAATCTTCTACAAGCGATAGAGCTACTGTATTCTGAAACTTGGTTGTGTGTGAAAATGAGAGATGGCACCCTTCTCTCAAGGAAGATATTGACTACAGAAGGACATATTCAAGGTTGTGTCCTGGCCCCCCTGCTTTTAATCTGTTCATCCGTGATCTTACAAGGGAGTTCAGCACAGTTAATTCACACTCGCCGAAACTTGGAAATACCTGTCTAACCTACTTTATGCGGATATCTTTGTACTGTTAAGAAGGCCAAGAGTGGGCCTATAGAGGCTTATGAGTGCCCTCTTTGAATAAACAAAGCTAAATAAGCTGGAAGTTAATAGAGAAAAGACTAAAATTGTCATCTTTGGGAGAAGAATGAATAAACCGGGCTTATGGTATATGGGAGGAGCAATCATTGAGAAAGTTTCCGAATACAAGGATCTTGGAGTCTGGCTAGATGAAAGGGGGGCTTTTCATCAGCAAAAGGGATTCATTAAAAATAAAGCACTCACTCTCCAGGCCACCCTCCAAACACTAGGAAAGAAATTGTGGAGCCCTAATATGAATCCAATCCTACAAGTAATGCAGGCAAAAGTTTTACCTGTTATAATTATATAAGTGATATCATGCTTGGAAATGATGCAATATTGTTAGAGTCTTTGATCATAAAAATGGATAAGCACGCTCTCCACCTTCCATAATCAGCGTCTCCTGCACAGGTTCGGCTGGAGTTCAGCCTCCTCCAGCAGACTATAGGTAGGCAAAGCTCATTTATCAGGCTGTGTCATAGGATTAGATCAGCAGTGCCAGGCACGCTTCATAGTATAATATGGAATGAATTAAGATCTGCCATTGGCAATTTCGCTCATGCTTGATATATGGATTCATGTTTAACTGCCTTACATGCCCAGGAGACATGGCCAATGGGGGTAGGCTAAAATGAATTTGAAAAAGTGTTGAACATAAGTTCCAGGGCTTGGAGTTGACAAGCTGACTGAGAAGCTTTTTCGCAGAGATCTCACGCTTGGACGGTCCTATCAAGATGTAATATCTCGGAGAAACAAGTTCACCTACTGGCGAATTTACATAGATACATAAAAATATAGATTCCTGGCATTCCTCGTTGGGCTTTGCCAACAATAGACCATTTATCGAAGTGGCAAACCCCACCATCCGCGAAGAAAACCAGGCTCTGTAGTGAGAAGCCAAAATATGTTTGACATGTTTTGTGTCTGTGTTCCGCATTATTAGAACCCGGCAAACATATGTTAAGCCAACAATTTAACCTCCTGAAGGTACTGTCCTGTAGGCAGGCCATTATAGCAGCTCTGAACCCGCTAAACACAACTTTGAATGTCAGGCTGGTTAAACTTATGTCAGCATTTTCGCATATGCTAAAACAACAGGAAAAAAATTGCGAATGAAGTCAATTCAATTTATGACTCCGATTTTTCTATTTAGGATGAAGAGATTTTAATTGTTGTCAAAAATTACTGTGTATCTGTCATACATTTTATCTGGATTCTTGAATTTAGGTTATCCTTGTCTTCAACCCCAGTAACGCAGGCATATCACCGCATTGTAGATAACATTGCATCTTGGCCATGTATTAATATAAAAGGATAATGTCTTTTATTTGAATATATATTTTTTATGCTGTTTTCATACTGGCACATTGACAATTTATAGAAATATTTAGGGATCTATTTTTTCACTCAAGCCAAGGATCAAGATGTTTGTTTTATATTTGTTTTGCAAGGGTTTTTATTAACCCTGCAAAAGTCTTCAATTGAATTGAACAGAAATCAAAGTGCAGCTGGCATGCTAGTGAGCGCACTTTTATTACAGGGGTCCCCTCTAGCTAGGTGAGAATTTCTACATATGGCAGGTGGTCCTCCACCAGGGAGGCAGCAACCTTGGTATCCGCTGATATGGCTACTGCCTGGTCAGGTCAAAATGCCTACTTTGTTTATTTTGTGTGTCATTATAGAGAGAAGCCACGAGAAACTTTGCAGTTTGTCATAGGGGCTGAATTAGGAAATTTGGAGAAATGCAGAAAATAATATCCACACATTCATACCTAAACCTCCTGAGTTTGCCAATTTAACAACCACTATTTTTACATCGAAGACACTACTATAGTCATCATCATATTTTTTTAAAAGTTATTGTTCTTTGAATGTGGCCATGGAAAAAATATCAAATAAATACTTCCTAAGAGGAAACACACCGTTAGCAAATATTGTGGAAATCCTGCCCTAACATCTATATCATCGAAAGTGCAGCAAATGTTTTTCCTATCCGTGGAACAGTTTATGTCTGGCAACAATACAAAAGGACAAACTTCATTTTCTTTTTATTTTGAGTCTCTGGGACCCTGTTTATATTAAATTCCTCAATATTAAAGTGCATTCGTCATCACATCCAATTTAGAGGCATTTCAATTTATTTGTGAGAACTGTGGCAGCTTGTGCTTGTCCAAAAAGGAATAACAGCAATCAGTGACAAGATTTCATCAGTTTGAAAACAGGCGTGATGATTATCAGCAGTTTTATAGATGAGAAAGTGATATGCATGGAAAATCTAGAATGTATGTTTTGTTGTGCATGAAGAAATAATCTGGCCATAAATTGAACCTGAAGAACAAATGCATTAATATGAATACACAATGAATCCAAGATGCATGTTTATGTCTGCTTTAACAATATCCCTGAATGAAGAATGCTTCTGAAGATGAATGCGGGGGTCTATTTGAAGACTTTTATTCGAAAGAAGAAGAGAGCTCGCATTAATCGCCTCTGCGTTGAGAATGAATGGCAAAAATAAATCTGAAACCCTGAAGTCATTACTCTGAAGATATACAGATGCTGAAAATATTAGCTGCATATAGCTGAGTCTATTGCAGTACCCGGTGTATGTACTTCGGCGGCAGAACTTGTAACCGTAAGTAGACCGTGTAAAACCTATAATAACAGACCATTTTTGTGGGGAGCAGAAAGATAAGTGAGTTAACCCATCGATTCACAGAAGAGATCGCAAAACCGGTGCTGAAAGATGTCTTTTGCAGTGTAGCTATAAAATACATAGCGTAAAAAGTATAGGTTTTAGGGGCAATTCCGAAAACGAGTTAAAATAGTCAATTGATTTAAAATCTGGAGACTTACCATGGATGTATTCAATAAAAAGGGGCAACGCTAGCGCGCAATCATACTATTACGCGGGAAATCAACGGTTTCTATAACATATAAATTGGCATTTGGAAGAAGGTTTAGGCTGCCAACAATTAATGGAAAATTAAAGGGTTTAGACAACAGAATATTGCATTCCAACACATTCAGAAGCAATATTACTTGGTAGTTGGCAGAGAGAGTGCTACAAGTGTGTTGAGATGGGTTGGAGCAATGCTTATTTGATTTAGAACTTGAGACGATATCAAATAGAGTGGTTTTGCATGTAGAAAACAAAAAGCCACCAGCCGTTTTTGTTTTTAGTGCTAATACGGCTTAACATTAGCACCAGTAACATTACAAAATCACAATCATGTTTTAAACACTGAGGGGCGGATTTACAAGGACTGGCGCATCTCTGCATATTAGCAGAGATGCGCCAGTAAAGATGCGACACGCAAAAATACTCCTTGCGCCACCACGGATGCGTCGCATTTACAATGCGGCGCACCGTGGTGCAAGGATAGACAGATGCGTGTCGCATCTTTTGTCGTAAGGGCAGCGCATTGCTGGAGTCGTGTCGCAAGCGCGACGCAACTCCAGCAATCCTCAGGGCCGGCCTATACTTATTGTGCTGCGTAACTCCTTACGCCTGCTTCAAGCAGGAGTAAGGTTTTGTCGCAGCGGCGTCGTAAAAGTGACTCAGTGAAATCTTGTAGATTTCACTGCGTCACTTTTACGAGGCTTTCTTGCGACGGAACGCCCACCCTGCATACATTATACCTGACGCAGGTATAATGTAGTGCAGGGCTTTACAACGTGGCGCATCTCTTACAACGTGGCGCATCTCCCTAGATGCGTCACGTTGTAAATATGTTGCAACGTGGCGCATTGTTTACGACGCCGCTGTGTCACAGAAGTGATGCAACAGCGGTGCAAATGTGTCACAAGGGGCTTGTAAATCTTCCCCAGGGAGATTAAGTAATTTGCCCAGATTCACAGAATGTTGAGCCGACGCTGAGACTCGAACCTGGTTCCCCATGTTGGCAGCTCTGGCCGTTAAGCTACAATCTCCCCTCTTGTATGTGAAGCACTGTAAATGGTGTGCCCCTCAATGAGACAATAGGCAAACTTATCATCCCAAAGAAGTCATCAATATTTCAAACCCTACTGCAGTCATTTTGTGGGTTTTCATAATAACAGTGTCCAAAGACAATGATGGAACTGAACCTGCAAAACATGGGCGGAGCAAAAGGCCACCTTGTCAATAACTTTATGTTGGTGAAGAATCACTTTGTAAACCATAGTCAAAGTGTCTCAAAGTACAAGGATCTGAGTGTTAGGAAAGCATGGCACTGTCCATTTCGCACTGTCTACTCTTGGAGTGACAGGAAGTCCATTAGAAAATAGTTTTGCCAGAAGAAACACTGGGGGCCTCATTTATGAAAAGTATAACATCGCTGCGGTAAAACAGCGATGCAACACTTTTCACTGCGCCCTCCTTAAGACACCATGGACGCACCGTATTTACTGTACAGCACTCCATGTCGCAAGGAATGACAGATGCGTCAGGAATCCTGACGCATCTGTCATGTGTAAGCGCAAAACTCACGCATTGCTGGAGTTGAGTCATAAGCATGACGCAACTCCAGCAATGCATGGGGGAGGCCTATACACATTGCACTGCGTCACCCTTACACATGCTATGAGGCAGGCGTAAGGTTTTGACGCAGTGGCATCCTAAAAGTGGCACAGTGAAATTTGATAGATTTACCTGGGCCACTTCTACGTGGCTTTCTTGCGGGGGAACGCCCACCCTGCATATATTATACCTGATGCATGTATAATGTGGCGCAGGGGTTTCCAAAGTGATGTATCTG
Source organism: Calotriton arnoldi (assembly GCA_963921515.1). Taxonomy (NCBI): domain Eukaryota; kingdom Metazoa; phylum Chordata; class Amphibia; order Caudata; family Salamandridae; genus Calotriton; species Calotriton arnoldi. The sequence goes on from CAWUFW010012614.1 coordinate 201,199, forward strand.
CCTAGATGTGTCACTTTGTAAATATGGCATAACATGGCGCATTGTCTACACCACCGCTGCATCAACCAAAATTGATGAAACGGCGGCGCAAAAGTGTCGCAAGGGGCTCATAAATAAGCCCCTGGGTGTTTATATCACAGGGCAATATTGCCCGTCTGATGTTCTCTTCAAGCTTATGCACAAAGTCTGCCCCTTTGAGCAGCTCATAGTGAAAAGCTTTTGATATAACAGACCCTTTGTTTGAATGTCCTTTGTTAGCTATCTTCATGATTACCTTGTGTGGTATTGCACCTCTTTAAATTTGATGCCGCACCTCAACTATTCACATTCCTGAAGCATTGGTGTGTGTGTCAGGCTGTGGCAGAAGCACATCATGCTGAGAAATAACAATCTGCACACATGTCTCAAATCACTATAAATGATTGAATGAGCATTGCTTTAGATTTAAATGAAGTGCAGACCTTCAGGCTTAGACACTTCCCGGTAGACTGCTAAATCAGCCCGAAAAAGAGTTTAATGAATGTATTATTCGTGTGAGATGTAGATGCCTTTTAGCTTACGTTGTTCTTCTGAACCTTTTGCATCAATAGATAATGGAAGATATAAAAAAAGCTGTGGACCTAGACTGAACTTCATTCCATATGATGCTGGTTCCTTTGATGGCTTTAATATAGCCAGCCCTTTGCATGTCCTGCTCTCGTACCTCAACAGTATCACAACTGGACACTCTGAAGCAGTTAACCCGTAATCACACGAACGTTTACCATTGAGGATTATTTTAATGATGATAGCCTGGATGAGATCTTCTGTCTCTCAATTCTTGAGAACTTCCAAATTATATATTGAGTGACTGTTATAACTGTTGTATCCACCACAGGACATGGATTGATGGCTCTTCAGTCACCAAAATAAAAAAAAGTAATTCATGCAGAACCTCAAGAGTAACTCATAGCACCCTCACTTATGTAAATGGGGAGTTTTTATCTTTCATTTCTCTTTCCTCCTTCACACTGCGACACAAGACAGGATAAGGGAAGTACTCTGGTCAATTATGGAGAATATCACAGCACTTCCAACATATAAGCCAGTGCAAGCCCACCACCACCCTTCCAAACAGGCACACTCTTATCGTAGAAAGTGCAGCCCCTCTGATAATACACTCCAGTGCCTACAACAGGTATGAACTGCTATACAAATGCAATTACAATTCAAATGAGAGCAATGTCACTGCACCAAGATATTTTCACTGCCCATTTGATTGCACTACCAGATAGTGGGCAAATGCTTGGCAGTATTGGATTAAAATATTATCAATCCCACATACAATTTGATTTCTGAAAATATTTTTAACGATTTTGCAAAAATGTGGCATTATTTGCTATTTAAATGGTTGAATATCTTGCTCCTGAAGAGAAAGAACATTACTGAGAGAAAAGGAGGCAATGAGATAGCGAAACCAATCTCTTATTTATTGGGATGGTGCCATGCTGAAAAAAGTTACATTTGCTTAATTGATTAGTCATTGTAAGAAAGTCAGTGACTACTTGTGAAGGATGTGAATCCATCACAAGTAATAAGTCCACAAGTTTCTCTTTACTGGGAACCAAATATGCTCATTGTAGCACTTGACCCTCTCAGGGCAGCAAAGCTGAGCACTCCAAAGCCCACTCAGGGCAGGTGATGTGAGCTAGAAACCCCAGCTCACAGATATGCAACAACACTTCAATACATTTTTGTCCCGTCAGTGCTTTTCCCATAAAAACGAAAAGTGCTTGTACTGCACACACTACTAAATATGATACATTCACTGCAAATACATGCAATCAGGTAAATACCTTTGGTGACACGCAGAACAGTTGCACCCCAGCAAGCCAGAACCATAAATCACAGTACCCCTATACATATGACCAGACACAATATCACAATATATGGGGTGTCAATATCAGTAAGGCAGGTCTACCTGCTTTGACAGGGTGTTACCACTTTGGTAAAAGCAGCAACATGTTATAATTCACCAACACAACAAGTCAATGGGCATAGCACCAACATTCACTACTGTTCATTATAAAATGAAACCTTGCATTATCCACCATTAATATTGCCAATAATGCATTATTGAATACCATGTGTCCCAGATTTTTATTAATACTTTTACTATGCTTCTACTGCAGCTTTAGAGCCAACCACTAAGGATCCTCATACACCAGAGGTTTTGAGCAAAAAGCTCCCATAACAAGAATGCTTAAGAACCTGGAAAGCCTCTCTAAGGGTCGGTCAGTTAATCCCTTGGGAGGCTTTGGGTGAATTTTTGTGGAAAACATTTCTGGGGGGTGCTGCATTCCAGCAGCCCCCAAGCACACTTTTTAAACATTGGTGGTGCCCCTGTCCCTCCTGGGCATCACATTAGGCAGATATGCAAACTAGAAAGCCGGCACGAGAACTTAGCGGCTGCTCTATAGGCCTATGCTTGAATTTTTGATTACGGGCTGTAATAAATTGGGTTACTGGTTGAGGGGAGTGAAACCCTTCCCCAGCAGCAACCACAATTCTTCTCAGGATGAAGTATACCCTAAATTAACCTGTGCTCAACCCTCGGGTAGATTGACACAGAGCAGTCAGTCTTAACTCAGAGGCAATGTGTAAAGTATTTTTGCAATACTTCAAACAGTAACACAGTGACAACACACCACAAAAAGAGCCCATAACTGAGTTAGTAACATAGAGTACGTTTTAACAGATAAAACAAGAGCAAATTACAAAAATCCAATCAGTAGAACCAGAGATATTCAATGTCATATATTGTAGGTAAAAATAGCACCAAAAGGCGTAAAGCGGCAACTGTGGATAGCTGGTCGTGCTGGGCTGGGACGAAGTCACAAGGTCAGGCTGACCACGATGGAGCATAGTCTGGCTATAGGGATCCAGTTAGACCCCCTGAATAGCGTACACTAAATCCTGGTTTGAGAGGAGTTGCAAGGATCTACATCAAAGATGCATCTCACAGCTAAAATGATGCATTGGTTCCGAGATGTGGCGAGGCTGTGGAACGAAGTCCTGCTGCATTGTCGTCGAATATCCTATCGATGAGGGCTTGAGATGCGGAGTCCGGAGTTAAGGATGCATCATGCAGTCAGGGTGACACGTCTGTTCCGAGGAGCGGTGAAGCTACCATGCGGAGTATGATGTTGTCCTCGAGGCTGCAGTCAAGAGGGATGCAAGGGCCTGCATCAAGGATGTGTTGCGCAGTGGTGGTTCTGATACCGCAATGAGCTGTGATGCGATGTGGGCCTTTGCAATGGTTCCGATCCAAGCAGCAGGGGTGATGCTTTAGTTCTGCTAAGGGTTGCACCGTGCAAGAGAAGGGAGATGCATCGATTCAGCTGGATCTACAGAGGCTAGCAGAGCACCGTAGGCCCACTTCCAAGGGTCCAGGACTGGGGTGGGACCACTTGGCAGGGTAGACTCACAGATGGCAGAGTCTTGATGCAGGAGCAAGGTTGTTGGAGCCTTCTGACCCTGAGGCTCAAGTCAGGAGGCCAGCCGATAAGTCCTTGGGGTCACTCTGGGATTCTGCGTTCAAGGGATGTAGCTCCAGTCCTTCTCACCCAGGCAAAAGGGCAGCAAGCAGCAGGTCAGCACAGCAAGGCAGCAGTCCAGCAAGGCAGTAGGGCAGTAGTTCAGCAGAGTGGCAGTTCTTCAGCAGTACAGCAGTCCTTGTTCCTGGCAGAGAATCCACAGGTCCAGAAGTATTCTGAAGTAATGTTGTCTGAGTTCGAGTATTTATACCCAGTTGTGCAAATGAAGTGGGGGCAAAGCTTCTAAAGGTATCCCTTTATCATCATCAGGCATCCTGCCCTCTCTGTACTGTCCTGGCTCCAGACTAACAAAAGGGGACATGCGGTCATGTGTGTGGAGGCAGGACACAGCCTGTTCAGGTATGAGTGGGACGGTGCTCAGCTCCTCCCTCTCATCCTGCCAGTGATGGCCTATCCAGACATTACTAACTTCCCTATTGCGTGTGGATGTCTAGGAGGAATACACAAAGCTGAACTGTCATCTACACCCAGTCATGTGACCCAGGTAGAGGCTACAGGAACTACATGGCTAAGAAAGGAACATGTCAACTTTTTAAAAGTGGCATTTTCAAAGTTGCAATTTAAAATCCAACTTCATCATAAATTAGGATTTTTCATTACAATTCCAAAGACACCAAACATGAGATGGTACATATTCCTATTGGAAAATTAAAGCATATTAAATGTAGTACAGTGACCCCAATGTTAGTCTATAGGAGAGGTAGGCCTTGCAGCTGTGAAAAACAAATGTAAGAGTTTTTCACTACCATGGCATGTAAAACTTAAAAGTGCATGTTCTAATTTTTAAATACACTGTGTCCTCGCCCTCTGGGCTGTCCAGGGTCTATCAAAGGGGTGACTTACATGTATAAAAATGGAAGGTTTGGGCCTGGTAAAAGGTTTACTTTGCCCGGTCAATGTGGCAGTTAAAACTGCACACACAGGCTGCAATGAAAGGCCTGAGACATGTTGAAAGGGTTACTTAGTGGTTGGCACAATCAGTGCTGCAGGCTCACTAGTCGCATTTCACCTACAGGCCCTTGGTACATGTAGTGCCACTTTACTAGGGACTTACAAGTACATTAAATGTGGTTGGGGTGAGCCAATGTTACCATGTTTTAAGAAGTGTGCACCTGCACTTTAGCACTGATTAGCAGAGGTAAAGGGCACAGAGTCCAAAGGCCAGCAAAGTCAAGAACAGCAAAAGTAGAGGAGGAAGACAAAAAGTTGGGAGAAGACAACCGTAAGGTTGAGATTTCTAGCATTGACATTCGTGTTGCATTTTCTTTTCATATGCGGCTGCCATCTTTGGGGCATATTATCAAGAATGGCGTTAAAAATTATCGCCGGTTTAGCGGCAGAAAGCTGCCGCTAAAGCGGCGATAATGGGCTTGATAATATGCCCTTGAGAATTCCAATAGAAGTCCATGTTCTGGTGTGAACATGGGCTTCTATTGGAATTCTCCAGGACATATTATCAAGCCCATTATCGCCGCTTTAGCGGCAGTTTTCTGCCGCTAAACCGGCGATAATTTTAACGCTGTTCTTGATAATATGCCCCTTTGTGTTAGTTACAGGTACCCTGTCCGAACCTGGGGGACCCAAAGGCATTTTTTTCTTGTTGGTGGAAGCGGGTGGACCCAGCCGGTTCCATTTGCCTTGGCTGGACTAGCTTGGGAGCCAACAACACTCTTTCCTATTCCTGCCTCAAGTGAGAGCAACACTGTTCTCCCTAACCCTTGCTGGCTGCGAGCAGAAGGCAGTGGAGTGCCCTGCACCCCAGACATGGATACAGAGTGTGGGCAACCTGTCTGCCTGGATCTCCAGTGTGTCCCATGGATGTGGTCCACAGAACATTGTGCTTGAAATGGGCCCCGGGGCCTAGGGTCCCCAGGGCTAAAAGTAATCTCAAAAACCCATGCACCTCCCCTCCCCAGGGGATATTTAATACCTAAACATGCTGCAAGCCCTAAGGGCTGGAACCTCCCCAGGGGAATTCAGAAAGTTGCAGAGAAACATCACCTGCTTTGCTGTCCCACCATTTCCCTTGGGAGAACCAGGATTTGTCTTGTGATTAATCTGTCCCTGTGGGGCAGGTTTGGACATTCTTGGGCTCGTTTTGCTCCTGATGTCCAGCCCTAGTCAAAGGGAGCTTTTCCTTTAAGCCTCCTGTCCTCTAACCCCTTCGCAGCTAGGCCTTTACCCCCACTGTGCTAAGCCTTTTTTGGCGATTTGTGGCAGTTCATGCTTAGGCCCTCGTAACGTTTTGTCCACATAAGCTATTGAAGCCAATTTTGCTTCCTTTTCTTCTAACATCCTGAGGATTCAAAAGGTACCCCAGGTTTGTGGATTCCCACGAGGGAACTGAGAAATTAGCCAAAATATAGCTAAATTTTGGACTTTTGGGGAAAAATGGGAAATAAGTGCTGCAGAAGAAAGCATCTGTTTTTTCCCTGGAAATGGTATCAACAAAGGGTTTGTGGTGCTAAAATTACCATATTCCCAGATTTCATGAACAGACAGACTTTTGTCAGAAAACTAAAATTTTCTACACAGTTTTGCCATTTTACTGGGACATAGCCTATTTTTCCTATTTGTTGTGCTTTCAACCTACTTCCAGTTAGTGGTAGAAATGGGTGTGAAAGCAATAATGGATCCTGGAAAGATATTCATTTCCAAAAAGTAGACAAAAGTTTGAATTCAGAAAAGGGTCATTTGTGTAGATCCTTCAAGGTTTTCCTATAGAACCTAACAGTTGAAATACAAAACAAATTGAAATTGAGTTGAAAAAACAGCCAATTGTGCCAACGTTTTCACCTGTAACTTCTTGTAAGCATGGCAGATGTTTGAAAGAAATATACCGTTGCAGCTGCTGGACCCTTATGGTTGCAGGGATATATAGGACTTGTAGGTTCAGTATGAACCCGAGTTACCCAGAGACAATAACTGAGCTACGCCTTGCAAAGTTTTTTCATTGTGTACCGGGTATATAGCAATTCATTTGGTAAAATATAAATAGTGAAAGATAGGTATCAAAGAAACCTATGTATTTCCTAAATGGGAACAAAAAATAGTGTTTAGAAGCAGTGGTTATTTGCGCATCTGTGAAATTGTGGGTACCTGTACTAGCATGCGAATTAGAGGACATTTTTCAAAATTACTTCTTTTTTACACATTGTCTTACATTTGGAAGGCAGAAATGCATAGAAAATCAATTGGTAATAGCACATGTTCTACTGTTCTGTGTTCCCCCAAGTCTCCTGATAAAAATGGTACCTCACTTGTGTGGGTCAGCCCAGTGCCCGCGACAGGAAACGGCCCAAATGCACCGTGGACCAATCATTTTTTTCAGTGAAAACTGACCCTATTTTCGCATTGTGCCTAGCTATGGATTTTGGACCCTCGCTCAGATGGCACCTAAGAAAACCTAGAAAACTGTACATTTTTGAAAACTAGACACTCAGGAGAATTCAGGATGGGGTGACTTGTGTGGCTCTCACCAGGTTCAGTGACCCAGAATCCCTTGCAAATCTCAAACTTTGTCAAAAAAATTCATTTTCCTCAATCATCTGTGATAGAAAGTTCTGGAATCTGTGGGGAGGAACAAACTTCCATGCACCCAGCATTCCCCCAAATCTCTCGATAAAATTGGTACCTCACTTGTGTGAGTATGCCTAGTTCCCGCAACAGGAAACAGCCCAAAATGCAACTTGGGCACATCACATTTTTCCAGTGAAAACTGAGCCTTTTTTTGCAATGTGCCTAGCAGTAGATTTTGGACCCTAGCTAAGCCGACACCTAGGGAAATCTAGCAAACCTGTAAATTTTTGAAAACTAGACCCCCAAGGGAATCCAGGGTGGGGTGACTTGTGTGGCACTCACCAGGTTCGGCTACCAGGAATCCCTTGCAAACCTTGTGTTCCCCTCAGTCTCCCGATAAAAATGATACCTTACTTGTGTGGGTGTCCAATGCAGAGCCAGCCTAAAATGTATATAAAAAAATATAGCGCTTAGAGCTCGCAGTGCTATCCCCAAAATCTCTTGGCTCACCCACACAAGTGAGGCATCATTTTACTCAGAAGACTGAGGGGACCACTGGGTGGTAGTATAGTTGTGCCGGCACGGTGATCCCAAACAGAAATGTGAGATTTTCTTTTTTTTGCCAAATCACAAGGGATTTTGGTTAGGAAAATGTTGGGAGATCCACGCAAACTGCACCTCCCTGGACTCCCCTGGGTGTCTAGTTTTCAAAATTGTCTGGGTTTGGTAAGTGTGCGTAGATGGCCGCTGAGCCCAGGACCAAAAATGCAGGTGACTCCCTCGCAAAAGCAAGTCGTTTTGTGATCGATAATTTTGAAGTCTCCACAGTATGTTTTGGGCCATTTACTGTCACGGGCACTAGGCCTACCCACACAAGTGAGGTACCATTTTTATCAGGAGACCTGGAGGAACACCAGGTAGTAGGAAATTTGTGATGGCCTGTGATTCCACACAGAGAAGTGAGGAAAATGGCATTTTTTTTAGCTAAATTTGAGGTTTGAGGGGATTCTGGGTAGGAAAATGTTGGAAGATCCATGCAAGCCACACCTCCCTGGACTCTCCTAGGTGTCTAGTTTTCAGAAATGTCTGGGATTGGTAGGTTTCTCCTGATGGCCTCTGAGCCCGGGTCTAAAAACGCAGGTGACTCCCTCGCATAACCAGGTAGTTTTCCGATCGATAATTTTGAAATCTCCACAGTACGTTTTGGGCCATTTCCTGTTGCGGGCATAGGCCTACCTAGACAAGTGAGGAGCCATTTTTATCAGGAGACCTGGGGGAACGCTGGGTGGTAGGAAATTCGTGGCAGCCTGGTGTTCCCACAATTTTCCCACACAGAAAAGTGAGGAAAATGTTATTTTTTTAGCAAAATTTGAGGTTTGCAGGGGATTCTGGGTAGGAACATTTTGGGGGATAAACGCAAGCCACATCTCCCTGCACTCCCTGGGTGTCTAGTTTTCAGAAATGTCTGGGTTTGGCACATCTCCCTAGATGGCCGCCAACCCCAGGACCAAAAACACTGGTGACCCACTTGAAAAACCAGGTTTTTTGCGATAGATAGGTGGGCACCTGTGTTTTTGGTCCCAGGCTTGCAGACATCTAGGGGGACCTAAAAAACCCAGACATTTCTGAAAACTAGACACCTGTGTGGGTCCAGGGAGGTGTGGCTTGCGTTGATCCCCCAAAGTTTTCCTTCCCAGATTCCAGTGCAAACCTCAAATTTAGCTATAAAGTCACATTTTCCTCTAATATCTGTGTGGGAAAGGTGTGGGATCACCTCACAGCACAAATTTCCTACCACTCAGCATTCCCCTCAGTCTCCTGACAAAAATGACACCTTACTTGTGTGGATGGGCCAAGTGCCTGTGACATGGAGGGGCCAAAAACATGTAGAGATTGAGAGGGGCCCAAAGCGGGTCCAAAAGCGCAGTTTTTTATATGTTTTTAGGCTGACGCTAATTTGGGTACCCACACAAGTGAGGTATAATTTTTCTTGGGAGACAAAGGGGAATGCTGGGTGGTAGGAAATTTGTGCCTGCGCGGTGATCCTGCAACTTTCCCACACAGAAATGCAAGGAAAATATGACTTTGTAAATAAATTTGAAGTTTGCAGGGGATTCTGGTTGAGAAAATGCTGGGGGATCCATGTAAGCCACACCACCAGCCAAGAGTTAGACAACGCACACCACTATCCATGCACATCACCAGCCAAGTGCCATCCATGCACACCACCAGCCAAGCGCCATCCATGCCCACTGCCAGCCAAGCACCATCCAAGCACACCACCAGCCAACCGCCATCCCTGTGCAATGCCAGCTCAGCGGCATCCGTACACACAATCAGCCAAGCACTATCAATGCACACAGCCAGCCAAGCGCCACCCACGCACTCCACCAGCGAAGCTTCATCCCCACACCGCCAGCCATGAACACCGTCAGCCAAGCACCAGTCCACGTACACCGCAGCTAAGTGCCACTCCATGCACACCACCAGGCAAGCGCCAATCTACACACACCGTCATCAAGTGTGAGTCCACACACACCATTAGCCAAGTGCAAGTCCACACACCACCAGCAAATGCCAGCCAAAGGTCAGTACACGCAGACCATCAGCCAAACTCCAGTTCACACACACACACAACCATTCCCTGGTTTCTAGTGGATTTCTGCCCCCGCTTGGGGGCAGATGAGACTCAAAATATCACTGAAACAGCCAAAATGTGTGCCTAAAAAATAGGAGATCAGCCCTTGCCTTGGGGGTTCTCCCGGACATGCCCATAAACATATCCCTTTTGCCTAGAGGGCTTTCTGCCCCCCCGGGGGGCAGATAAGGGGATATTGGCCTGATCTGCCTCCTTGGGGGCAGGTAGACTTTTTGGGGGGGGCATTCGCATGCCCATTCTGGGTAGCCCACATCCCTATGTATAAAAAAAACAACATAATCCCTCGTGCCTAGTGGGCTTTCTGCCCCCCGGGGGGCAGATCACGGGCTATTGTCACCATCTGCCTCACTGAGGAGGCAGAAAGACTGTAGCTAATTTGTTGGGGGGTGGGGGCATTGGCATACCCACTCTGAGCAGCCCCTAGCCCTACGTATAATAAAAAATATAACCCCTGGTGACTAGTGGGCTTTCTACCCCCCCAGGGGGTCAGATAAGGGACTATTGCCCCCATCTGCTTCCTGGGGGCAGAAAGACTGTAATTTTTTTGTGGGAGTGGGGGCATTGGCATGCCCATTCTGGGCAGCCCACCCCCCTATGTATAAAAAAAACATAATCCCTGGTGCCTAGTGGGCTTTCTGCCCCCCGGGGGAGCAGATCAGGGGCTATTACCACCCTCTGACTCCCAGGGGAGGCGGAAAGACTGTTGCTAATTTCTTTGGGGGTGGGGGCATTGCCATGCCCTTTCTGGGCAGTCCCCACCCCTTCATATAAAAAACACCTAATTTCTGGTGCCTAGTGGGCTTTTTGCCCGGTGGGCAGATATATGCCTCTCGGGGGGGCAGAAAGACTGTGTCAAAGTTCTTTTGGGGGTGGGGGCATTGGTATGCCCATTTTGGGAAGACCCCACCCTACATATAAAAAAACAACATAATTCCTGGTGCCTAGTGGGCTTTCTGCACCCCCCCGGGCAGATAAGGGGCTATTGTCCCATCTGCCTCCCGGGAAAGGCAGAAAGACTGTGGCCATTTTTTTGGGGGTGTGGGGGCATTGGCATGCCCATTTTGGGCAGCCCCCACCCCTATACACAAAAACGAAATACATGGGTTTTGGGGAAAACATTGGGGGGGAGCAAAAGCCCTTGCCCAAGGGGCCGCTTCCCCCTTTCTGGTGCCTAGTGGGTGGGTCCCTGCTTGGGGATCGCCATCCCGCGGCAATCTTCAAGCAGGTATCCACTAGGGAGGTGTACCATTGGAAAGGGGAGATTCTTCCCTTTCCATGATACCTCTCCCATCTGCCTCGGTGCTTAGGGGGCTGAGATAGCCCCCTGAGCATCGAGGCAGTGAACCTGAAACAAGCTGATTGGCTCATTTAAGTTTGGTTTCACTGAAATGACATCAGCATGGTGTGTGCGCTGATCGTCATTTCAGTGAAAGAATCAGAACAGCCTTGGGAGCTGGGGAAAATCTTAACCCAGCTCTCAAGTCTGTTTGGGGGGAAAGGAAATCCCTCTGGTGTGGGCACCAGAGGGATTTCCTGTGCCATGTAGTCAGACGCGTGGGAGCTGTCCGACGCATATGAGCCATCCGACGCATGGAAGGGGCTAAAGAGCACTTTTGTGGGGAGCTTGATTTTCTGTCTCTCTCTGCCAGATATAGCTCCACCCCAATATGACACAGCTGACTAATCCCTTTCTACCAAAATGTCAAAGGGAAGCACCTACTGTATTTGGCTCCAGTGTTTTGACCATGCTCCTTTATTTGCGTGGGCTTACCCAGGCCTGGTACAGTGTGAGGAGTTAATGAACACATGTAGATTTCCCCTTCCTTTCCAAGGAGCTGAGTCCTGCACTATTATTGACTCTGTTGTGCTGGGAGGCCTTGGATCCTCCTGCTGGCCAGCAATTAACTTGGCCCAGTAGGGAGACAAAGGTATGGGATCTGATTATGGCTGAGCCAGGGACATAAGACATTTCTTAAAGTGCCATAAGGAGTGTAGATATGATGAAAGTGACTAGGGCTCTACAATTGGGATATTTATATTTGCCGTAAGATCAAACTCTCACTAGACCCTGTAGGCCTCAGTTGGGCAAAACTTTACTTTGGTGCAGATTTCACCTATAGTTTGTAATTCAGTTGAGCAGCACAGAAGTTCAGTAAGCACTACAGACCTACACTATAAATGCCCATTCAAATTATAAGGCCTGCCCCAGGTCAGCACCAATGCTTAAAGGGTCCCTTCTGTGACAGGCTATCTTTGCACAGATATTGGGCTGCACAGCAGCCTTATCTTAAAAAGTGGGCACTGTTGGTTAGCACTTTTTGGGGCCTGATTACAAGTGGGTCATTATTTTACGACACCTGTGTGTTGAATGTTATTTAACACATCTGATAATTATTGGATGCGATAAATACCTCAACCTTCATTAAATTTTGACAGGTCAAACCTGCCAAAATTTAAATGGGAAAAGCTTACTGTATTTACCAAACCATGCGTATTTTGGTTTATTAAACACCAAAATCTGCATTTTATTCTGCACCAACTCATAATAGGTGCTAAATTGCAAACCCTATACTTTTAATCAGGCCCTCAGTCCATTTCCATACAATTTACAGTGAGTGAGACTTAGGTAGTGAGACTCACTCACCATAAAAGTTCAAACTGGGTAGTCTAAAAGTGACAAATCCTAGGGGATTAAGTGGGTGGCACCAACTTTACACCAGTCTTCAAAAATATTTTCACAAAATGGTTTGTCGGTCGCTCAAATGTGTGTTTTTCCTTTGTTGTGTTTTACCACACAGATCTTACTTCACATATACAAACAGATACATTATGTTTGCCTTATTCCTGTAGAAAAAACAGTTACTTCACAAGTCATTACATCATTGTTGGGGCTGAAAAGACCATGCATGGTGACGGATGTGCAGCCCTGCCCTGAGTGCCCCAGTTGCAACTATATCTCAATCCCTGGTACTGTTTGTTGTTCATCAGAGAACATGGAGCATGCATGTATTCCAAAACCAAGCGCTGTCTCATGGTAATGCAGTCTATTTTGACTGGAACCGGTGCACCAAGCACTACCCTAGTTAAGGTAGGGGGCCTAGCGCCATTATTTTTAGTTAAGTGACAACGGCACAGTGGGGGCAGTATACCAGTTTTTTTGTTCAGCTGAGTAAGTAATGTGAACAGGTCTTTACACCTGTGACACAGGAGTGGGCCCTAATGGCCTACTCATGAAAAGTTCTGTGGCTGTGTATTTAACTCTGCCTTGGTCTGCATGGATTGTGTGCAGTGCATGAAAGTGCAAGATACTTATGTTTGCATACTAGTACAGAATGTGAGACTTGGTGTAGGACAATGGTGTATTATGTGGTGTGGGGTTTAGACCTCACCATGTAATACTATCACAATACCCCAAAGAGGGTCCTTTGATTCACACTATTAAATCATTAGTTCAGTCCTGGTAGTGTGGCAAAGAACAGTCAGGCTTTACTAGAGGACATGTGTTAAGCATTTCAGTGTAACAACATGAATGATAAGTAATTGACAAAACTCGAGAGAAATTCAACACCAATTTATAAACATAGAGTGTATTTTTATCTTAATTTAGACATTCAAATGAACAGAATAGCATATATATTTTCAAACACAGAAAGTAGGAGCATGGACAGATAAACTATTTCTTGTAAATCCACAGTGCAATTTGTTCAATGGAGAGGGCAACAAAACGGAGACTACAACAACACAGTAACAATAATGGACATTACGAAATTAGTATTATTTTATAGGAAATCCATCTTTTATTCCTTCTTTTCTTGCACATAAAGATAGGAACACGAGCACAGCCAAAGACACAGCCAACGCGTTTCATCCTTATACAAAAGGACTTCCTCAGGGCTGTCATGAAAGCATAAATATGTACTTTAGACAAACATTAGGATAAATTTACAATACAAATAAAGACAACATTATAACTCTTAAACATAAATACACTTCTTGAACAGAAAATAATACTAGTCAAAATACACAATTAAAAGAAGAAAAAATAAAACATATACATTCTAGTTGAACATCAATACTTATTAAAAACTTGTTAACACAATGTCAATCCTTGTGACAAAATTCACAATCTCCATATGAAGTGTAACCTCATTATAAAAGAATTTGATACCGTGGTTAACATTTAATTAAAACAACTTAATTACCAACTACTGATAACTCTGTGATAAGAGCCTAAAATAGATCCAGTGATATCAATTTTATGTTCTCCTCTTTAATGTAGCCCATTATACCTTTAACAAAAATGCTGTACTTAATTTGATCTTCATACTGATCCTAATAAATCATATTCTATTGTATCTCTACAAAGTTCTCACGTAGATGGCAAAAGGTCTTAAAATCTCTTCCCAATACTAGTTGAAAGTAATTACAAAATTTGTTCCTGCTTACCAGATTTACTCGTTCTCTGTAACTCATCATTGCCTGGCTTCCATCATTTTTTTCAATATTTGCCAAAACGCTCAAGGGGACATTCCTTGTAAAATATTGGAAGAACCATATATTTTACTGTTACGTATCAATTGCCTCAATGGAGTCAATTCTACTATCAGACCTACTTTTAAATCTATTTCACAGAATGATATGTGGCTTATACCTAATGTTGAAAAACAACTACTTTTATGTATTATTATAAGGGCTATTCACCCTAATTCCGGCCCTCCCACTCCGTCTTAATGCAGCCAAAAACGTTTGTTCTATCATTGAATAAGTCAATCATATGCCTCTAAAGATATAGATAAAGGGTATATTTTTTTACTCTCATGGATAATCCGCAGAACCTAACCAAAGAACTTTTTAAAATTGTTATTTTATTTCAACCCATTTCCTCATCCATCTACAAGTATACCCCATCCACAGTCAGTCACTTGCAGGTTGAGTTAAGTAGAATCCTTAAAGATTTAATGTCATGTGGACCCCTCGACCAGGCCACAATGGTCATATCAATTTTACCCAGCCCGTGTCTGGGAGCAGAATTGTCCTGGCTGTCCATGGTGCTGAACAAGAACTGCAGGGATGCTGGTTTTACCTCTTACACAGTGCTACAAGTATGCAAAAACACAATCGATGCACAGCTGCTGATGTTGGATGAAGGTTGCACGGTGTTCTCTGTAGATGCAGTGTCGAGTGTGGGGGTTAGTTGCTGGATTGGCGACCAAAAAGCTGTAGCAGTGGTAAGTGCAGCAACAAGGTATTGGCACTTCACTGGGTCCCGAGGAGTGAGGTAGCAGCCTGAAACTTTGTGGCAGGCAAGACTACAACTCTCACAATACCCTGGACCGCCTGGATTTGGGCGATCACATGGAGGGCCTGATGGCCAGCGATTCTTTGGATCCAGTGAGCGTATTTACCAGCAGTTTGCAGGGGACTAGTGCCACTAGACCAGGGGAGTCTGAAAGTGCTTCTGGCTTCCACGGGGATCCCTCTCTCAGGGAGTGCTGAATTTTAGCCAAGGATGAGGCTCGATCACTCAGTTCCAAGTCAGTTGCCACAGGGATAAAGCCATCTTTTGCTTTGATGCTGTGGGCAAAGTCATGTTATCGGCAACACAGGTCTCCTCTTGGTCCTTCCTTGATGCAATTTGTTCAGATCTGAGGTTCTAGTGTCAGGGGGATCCCTTAAATCCAAGATTTAATGAGAGGTAGGGGTGTGGGAGCTAGTAGCCAATGGGCAGCTAGTCCATTCAGCTAGTCTGCTCCTGAGGTGACCCAATCTCGTGTTGTAGGTCCCCTTTTCTACCCAGAACCCTCTATTCTGCCATTCCTAAAGATGGCAGAAATTAAATTGTGGTGTACAGACCAGGCTGCTCACCTTGGAGGTGTGGCTAGCCTTCTGGTGGTGTACACCTCCCTGCACAGCTAATTTCCCACCTGCCCAGGTGCAAATGTGCCTGGGCAGGGGAGGGCTGTTTCCTCCACTGGGAATCAACCCTGATGCATCTCAGATCCTTTGACGATTAACAAGTGACACTTCACTTAGCCTGCTTGAGAGGAGGGAGGTGTGACCTCCTTCCCACCCAAGCCTTTGTTCCTGACTCTTGGGAGTGATCACACTGCTGGCAGGAGGTCAGAATTATGTCTTATTGGCAGCAGGTGCAGGAAAGTGTGGGATGGTCAGCCAGGGCATGGAGAAGCTGGTGTAACCAGGTGGGCAACCTCTAAGGTTGACACCTGGGTGCATGCAATGCCACCCAGGGCACGATATACATGTCAGGGGTGAGAAGGCACATTGTTTGATACCAAACATGACATATTTAGGCAGTACCATAATGGAGCTGCCAACCTCGAGAATGCCCGTGTGTCAGCTCATGTTATCCTATGAACCGCTCACACTTCTAGTAGTTTTCAATGGGTAACATCACTATAGGGACATATAGGCTTGCACTTATATGTCCTCACCATTAATATACTGCACGCTGCCTCCTGGGTTGAGGAGCCCTACCTTAGGGGTGCCTGAAATATATTAATGAAAGTGTATTTGACTGTGCGACACATGGTGATGGCACAGTCGGGTTCGAGCTGTTTGCACTGCTCTAGCAGTCTGCAGTGCTAAGTCTGCTGTCAGTAGTTTGACTAGGTCACCCAGGGTGGCACAAAACTGTGCTGCAGCCCAGGGAACTCCTTTGCCACCTATGCCCTGGGTACCCCTGGTACCATATACTAGAGGCTTATGAGGGGGTAAATTATTTGCCAATTTGGGATTACCAAGTCAAACAAAACAGTTTTAGGAGAGAGAATGGGCATTGGGGTTTGGGCAGCAGACTCCAGTGCACTATCCGAGTCATAACCATAATTTTTTGGACCACAAAGTGGGGAGTGACCATACAAAAAGGGCACTTTTCTCCATGACCCCCCCAGACAAAAGATGATGAACAACTAACCTATCCCTTTGGAGTTCTCATCATCTAAGTGGAAAACATTGAAAATACATCTGCGTTGGCATTGTCGGTCTGTGTTCCACCTTAAAGTCCATACTCTATAGGGAAATGGACCACCTCAACAGTTTCAGGTTTTCTCCTCTCATCTGCATCAGCCATATGAGAGGCCTGTGGTCAGTTTGAACCTTGAAGTGAGTCCCAAACAAGTAGGATCTCAGCTTCTTCAGGAATCAAACCACATCAAAGGCTTCCCTCTCAATGGCACTCTCATGCTGCTCTCTTAGAAGGAGTCGCCTGCTGATATAGGCAACTGTTTGATCCTGGCCCTCAACATTCGTTTGTGCCAACACTGCCCCATCCCATGTTCAGTGGCATCTGTTTGGACAATGAGCTCCTTTCCATAGTCAGGTGCCTTTAGTACAGGTGCTGAGCACATGGTCCAAGTCCTTTTGGCATCCTCTGGTCCAGAGGACCTTTTTAGGCTGTTTCTTGGAGGTAAGTTCAGTTAGTGGGGCCACAATGGTCCCATAACCCTTCACAAACCTCCAGTAGCACCCAGTAATGCCAACAAAGGCCCTGCCTTGAGTCTGTGTTTTGGAAGCTTCCCAGTTCAGAATGGTCTGGATCTTGGGCTGAAGAGGTTGGACTTGGCCTCCACCTACAAGGTAGCCCAAGTACACAACTGAGCGTTGCCCTATCTGGCACTTACTGGCCTTGATAGTTAGGCCTGCTCGATGCAAGGCCTGTACATGTCCTTGAGGTGGACCAGGTGATTCTCCCAGGTAGAGCTAAAGACAGCTATATCATCTAGATATGTTGCAGTAAAGTCATCCAGCTCCCTGGGTGAGTCAAATCTGCCAGTCCCTGATGTTAAATCAAAGGTATTCAAGAATTTGGCTGGGCCCAGCTTGTCAAGCAACAAATATGCTCTTGGAATGGGGTGAGCATCAGTTTTGGTAACTGTTTTTAAACCCCTGTATTCCACACAAACCCTCATCTCATGTTTACTGCCATTGAAATGAGGTTTGGGGACCAGTGCCACTGGGCTAGCCCAGGGACTGTCATAGGATGTAATAAGCCCACACTTTAACATCTTTCTGTCCTCAGTCTTAATGCAAGCCTTAACTTAATCTGACAACCTTCAAGTCTTATTTTTGACGGGGTGGTTGTCACCAGTGTCCATATCGTGAGTACATCATGTTGTCTGACCAGGGGTCAAGGACAAGACCTCAGAAAACTGACTTAGGACTTGCATGCAGTTAATTTGCTGTTTTGCATTGAGGGTGTCAGACAAGACAACACCCTCAATGGACCCATCGTGTGGGTTGTTTGACAGCAGGTCAGAGAGGGGTTCACTTTCCTCATCCCGGTCTCCATCAGTAACCATGAGCATGATCATGTCAGCTCTGTTTTGGTGAGTTTGTAGGTGTTTTACATGGACCACTCTATGAGTACTCCTTGGGGTGCCTAAGACAACCAAGTAGGTGACATCCCTCTTCTTCTCCAAGATTGGATAGGGCCAAGTCCACTTGTTCTGTAGGCCCAGGGAGCCACAGACTCCAACACCCACACCAGCTGACCTGGTTGGTACTCCACCAGTGCTGACTTCTGGTCATACAGGTGCTTGATTTTTTGTTTGCCCTCTTCATGTACTCTGTCATATGTGGACTTAGGCCTAGTACATAATCTACTATATCCTGCTTAAGCTTTTTGAGAGATCTCTTCCATCCTTCCCTTACAAGACTCAGTAGACCACTTACAGGATGGCCAAACAAAAGTTCAAAAGGGCTGAATCGAACCCCCTTTTGTAGCACCTCTCTGTAGGCAATTACTAGGCAAGGTAACAGGACATCCCATCTCCTTCAGAGTTCATCAGGGAGGCCTATTGTAATGCCTTTCCTTGATTTGTTGAACCTTTCAACTAAACCATTGGTCTGAGGGTGATAGGGGGTAGTGAACTTGTAGCTCACATTGCATTCATCCAACATAGCTTTAAGGTATGCCGACATGAAATTAGTCCCTCTATCAGAGACCACCTCTTTAGGAAATCCAACCCTGGTGAAGATGCCAAGGAGGGTCTTTGCTACTGCAGCAGCAGTTGCGGTCCTGAGGGAAAGTGCCTCTCTGTATCTAGTGGCATATTCCACTACCACTAGGATGAATCTATTCCCAGATGCAGTTTAAGGGTCCAGGGGACCTACAATGTCAATCCCTACCCTTTCAAAGGGAGTCTCAACCACTGGTAGTGGAATTAAGGTAGCCTTTGGTTGGTAGCCTGTCTTCCCATTGCTCTGACAGGTCACACAGGGGCAACACAATGTCTTCACTTTTTCAGACATCTGGGGCCAATAAAAATGGGCAATCAACCTGTCCCAGGTTTTGGTTTGTTTCAGATGTCCAGCCAAGGAGATGCCATGCGTTAAGGTAAGTATGTACTCTCTCTACTTTTGAAGGACCACTAATCTCCTGGATGCCCCTGGTTTGGGGTCCCTGGCCTCACTATACATACACCCATCCTCCCAGTAGACCCTTTGAGTACCACTGATATCATCCTCTTCTTGCCTTGCAACTTGCTGCCTAAGGCCTTCAAGAGTAGGGCACTGCTTTTGCCCCTGGCATAGGTCCTGGCTAGAGGGTCTCCCTGCACTTAAGAGGTCTGCCAAGTCAGGCCAGAATCTATCAGCTGCAGTTGTCTCCTCAGGTGCCAGGGCATCTCCCTCAGAACAACTCTTGCCTGGTCCTGTGACCTCTTAGAAGCTGCCTTAGCAGATGTCTTGTCCTTTCTCATGCTTTGGGTCACTTGGTCTACTCTTTTATGATCCAAGTTCCCATGACTTTCCTGACGTGCTGCCTGTGCTCTGGAAGTAACACATACCCACTCAGGGAGACCCAGCATTTCTGCATGAGACTTTCTCTCCACCTCTGCCCATGCAGAAGTCTCCAGATCATTTAAAAACAGATACTCCAATGGGATGGCAAGGGACACAACCACCTTCTTTGGCCCAGTAACCCCCTCCCCATTTTAAGCTTACCAAAGTCATTGGATGTAGTTGAGTCTCACGGTCAGCACTTGTAACCTGGTGACTAACACCAGGCAACATTTGGTCTGAGGAAACCAGTCTGGCTGCCACCATAGCGACACTGACACCTGTATCCCTCAGAGCCTCTACCTCCGTTCCATTGATCTTTGGCCTTTGTCTAATTCTTCTCCATGGTTGGAGGTAAGAAAGCCAGGGTTTCAATATTCCACCACACCCAGGGTTACTATAGTAGCCTCCGTGTATCCTCTGGCCTCTTCAGAATACACTTCCACCTCCACTCCTATGCTAACCAATCCCTTGAATTGCCCTCCACTTAAAGATTTTTTGGAGCATGCTGCATTTCCTTTCTTATGACCTGCCTGATGACAGTCATAACAAAACCCAGAAACCTTTGCTGGATCCAAGTTCTTACCATGGTAACCTTTGCCTTTAGACTGGGAGAAGTCTCAGAGTCCACACTCCTGAGAAGTATTTTGTGAGCCTTTAGAAAACTCGTTCTTTTTGTATTGTTTGTTGCTCACCTTCTTCCCCTTCTGGGAAGTGTGTGTACCCTTTTTTTCTGGTCACTCCCACTGTGGGTCTTTTGGACACCCTGGATCTGACCCATTTGTCAGCTATCCTCCCCAGCTCTCTGTGAGAGAACAACCTAGACTCCACCAAATACTGATGCAATTTCTCTGTGACCTCGGACAGGGACCTGCTCTCACCCCCCGTAGCTCCAGTCTGCCGTCTGCCTGTGCTGTGCCTCTGCCAGGCTGGTAGGGGTTCGAGCCCAGCCTTGCTTGTTGCCCCCTTTTTCAGCACCTTTTATCGCTGCTTGCACCTCTTTTCTTTTATTGTATTCACTGTGCCCCACTGTTTTATTCTTATTGTAATTACTGTGCCCCTCTGTTGAACTGTGATTTTTTGTGCTCCACTGCCCATTCGTGCCGTTTTTGCCCATTTTTTCCCGCTCGTTTTTCCATGCTCCCCCCTCCCGCCGCTGCTGCCCCCGCAGCCACTCCCCTCCGTCGTCCTCGCTCCCGCCTCCCAGCTGTGCCTCCCTCCCACCTCCCCCATATAATGCCGGCCGCTGCGTGGTGAGCGCGAACAGGACCTCTGACCTCTGCCAGGGACCTGCTCTCACCCCCGTAGCTCCGGTCTGCTGTCTGCCTGTGCTGTGCCTCTGCCAGGCTGGTAGGGGTTCGAGCCCAGCCTTGCTTGTTGCCCCCTTTTTCAGCACCTTTTATCGCTGCTTGCACCTCTTTTCTTTTATTGTATTCACTGTGCCCCACTGTTTTATTCTTATTGTAATTACTGTGCCCCTCTGTTGTACTGTGATTTTTTGTGCCCCACTGCCCATTCGTGCCGTTTCTGCCCGTCTTTTCCCGCTCATTTTTCTACGCTCCCCCCTCCCGCCACTGCTGCCCCAGCGTCCCCTCCCCTCCGCCGTCCTCGCTTCCGCCTCCCAGCTGTGCCTCCCTCCCACCTCCCCCATATAATGCCGGCCGCTATGCGGCCGCTCCGCTGGCGCGCCGCTGGCGCGCCAAAGGCAAGCCCGTCTGCGCCTGTCCGCGACTCGACCGCGACCAGCGCCAGGAACCCTGGATCTCTGCACCGCCAACGCTACGACCCAGCGGCACTCTACGCTCTCAACCCAGGCCACAACAACAACTGCAAACTAGCTTCACCAGCCGACACCCATGGACCCTTCAGCTGTCTACGCTGCAGGCACCCCTTCAGCACCGCCAAGACCATGGACCCAGCACAACCTATCCGCAAGAACACAATCGAACCAAAGACCCTGCAATGCATCCTCCTCAACGTCCGATCCCTCCACAAACACGCCACCGAAATCTGGGACCTCCTCGACAGCACCACCCCGGACGTAGCATTCTTCACCGAAACCTGGACCAACGCCACCTCGGGGCCAGACTTCGCCATCGCCATTCCCCAAGGATACAGGATCTCAAGGAAGGACCGCCCAAACCGCCCGGGAGGAGGAATCGCCATTGTCCACAAATCCACCCTCCGCCTGAGCACACTCCCCAACGAGCCCACAGACCTGATGGAACACCTTCACTTCAAGATACTGCCCACCCCTACCTCCACCCTCTGAGGAACCCTCATCTACCGACCCCCTGGACCCCGCGGACCTTCCGCCAACTCCATCACGGACATCATCTCCCCGCATGCCATCGCGTCTACCAACTACACCCTGCTGGGAGACCTCAACTTCCACCTCGACAACCAACTGGACCCCAGCACCACATCCCTCCTGGACAACCTCCACAACATCGGACTCCGCCAGATCGTGACCGAACCCACGCACTCAGCAGGACACAGCCTCGACCCTCTCTTCACAGCAGGAAACTCCATCACCTTCAGCCACACCACCGAACTCCCATGTACTGACCATCGATGCGTCCACTTCTCCTTCAGAACACCCACCATCCACAGACACCAGCACCTGCTCCAACGAAGAAACTGGACCAGAATCACCGACGACCAGCTAACCTCCTCACTCAGCAACTCCACCCCAACCATCGTGGAAGATGACGACCCCAACACCGCAGCCCGAACCCTGCACAGATGGATCTCCGACAGCGCCAACACCATAGCCCCCCTCAAGAAAAACAACAACACCCACGCCAAGAAAGCCAGATGGTTTACCACCGAACTTCGAGAGTCCAGACGCACTTGCCGCCGCCTCGAAAAGGCCTGGAGGAACACCAAATCCACAGAAGCCCACAACAACTTCAGAGCTGCCACCAACACCCACCACCAACTCCTCCGAGAAACGAGAAAAAAAGCAATTGAAGACAGAATCTCCACTCATGCACACAACAGCAAAGAACTCTTCAACATCATCAAGGAGTTCGCCCAACCCACCAGCGAGTCTACCGACAACCCTACCTCACAAGACCTCTGCGACAAACTCAGCACCTTTTTCCACCACAAAATCAAGAACATCTACGACAACTTCGACGAAGACAACCAACACACTGAACCCTCACCGACCACCCCTGACACCCTGAAGCCAACGATCGACAACTGGACAGCCCTCACCACCGAAAACACTCTGAAGACGATGAAGTCAATCCACTCTGGAGCCCCCACGGCCCCCTGCCCCCACCACATCTTCAACAGAGCCGCCGACACCATCGCACCCATGCTCTGCCACACCATCAACTGCTCCCTGGTGACCTCCTCCTTCCCCGATGACTGGAAACACGCCAAGGTCATCCCCCTCCTGAATAAACCCTCGGCGGACCCCACCGACCTCAAAAACTACAGACCCATCTCCCTGCTCCCGTTCCCAGCGAAAGTCATCGAGAAAGCCATCAACAACCAACTCGCCACATTCATCGAAGAGCACAACATCCTCGACTCCTCTCAATCCGGCTATAGAAAAAACCACAGTACGCAAACCGCCCTCCTCGCCGCAACAGACGACATCCGCACCCTACTGGACAAAGGAGAAACAGCAGCCCTCATCCTCCTCGACCTCTCTGCGGCATTCGACACAGTCTCTGACCGCACCCTAATACGCAGACTCCACGACGCAGGGATCCAAGACAAGGCCCTCGACTGGATCCGCTCCTTCCTCTCCTGCAGAACGCATAGGGTCAGACTCCCCCTTTCCTCTCGGACCCTACACCTACCACCTGCGGAGTCCCCCAGGGCTCTTCCCTCAGCCCGACGCTCTTCAACGTCTTCATGGCTCCACTCGCCCCCATCGTCAGAACCTACGGACTCAACATTGTGTCATACGCAGACGACACCCAACTCATCCTCTCCCTATCCATCGAACCCAACACCGCCAGACACAACTTTCGAGAAGGCATGGAAGCCGTCGCCAAATGGATGAAAAACAGCTGCCTACAACTAAACACCAACAAAACGGAAGTACTCATCATGGGCCGAAACCCCGACACCTGGAGCCCCCCTGCCCTCGGAAGCCCGCCCACCCCCACGGACCACGCATGCAACCTGGGAATCATCCTGGACTCAGAGCTCAAAATGGACCGCCAGATTAACTCTGTCTCGTCCTCCTGCTTCCACACCCTCCGCCTCCTACGCAAGACCTTCAAATGGATCCCTCTCGAACACAGAAAGACCGTCACTCACGCCCTGGGCACCAGCAGACTCGACTACGGCAACGCACTCTACGCCGGAATAAACAAAAACCTCACCCGCAAGCTACAGAACATCCAAAACGCCGCCGCAAGACTGGTCCTCAACCTACCAAGACACTGCCACATCTCCCAGCACCTGCGCACACTCCAATGGCTCCCCATCAAAGCTAGAATCACCTTCAAGATGCTAACCCACGCTCACAAGGCCCTCCACGACACCGGACCAGCATACCTGAACAGCCGACTCAAATTTCACGCACCCCAAAGGACCCTACGATCAGCTCAGCTCTCCTACGCCGTGGTCCCCGCACCAGAAAGACCAGATCGGGAGGCCGCTCCTTCTCCTTCCTCGCGGCCAGAGCCTGGAACAACCTTCCGCTCCACCTCAGACAGACATCATCGCTCCCCATCTTCGCAAGAAACCTCAAAACCTGGCTCTTCGACAGACCCCCTCCTTGATGGACCGGAACCTGCAACCCCCCTCCCCCAGCGCCTTGAGACCCTTACGGGTGAGTAGTCACGCTTAACAAACCCCTGATTGATTGATTGATTGATACAATTAGTTAAAATGTGCTCCGTCACAATTAAATTGTACAGCCCATCATAAGAGTCCACCTCATCCACCTTTATCCAGCCTTCTAATGCTTTGACAGAAGAGTCCACAAAGTCCACCCATGACTGTTTTTGCCCTTTATGGGTGTCCATGAATTTCAATCTGTATTCTTCAGTAGTGAGTCCAAATCCTTCTATCAAGGTCTCCTTCATATGCTGATAGGAACTCAGCTACCTCCTTATTATAAGTCACAAGTCTGTCTCTGCCCTTCACTCAGAATAACACCCAAAGTAGAGAGCTCAAGCACTGGTGTGCTATCCTCCTCATTTTGAAGGCTGCAAACCATTTATCAATATAATTTCCATCAATAAACATTGGGGATCTTACGGTAAAAGGATTCCTCCTTCTCCCTGGTACTATTGTTGTTGCCACCATCTTTGTGCCTAAGGCCCAACGTAACCCATCTTTTCTCAAGGGCTACTCTCCTTTCCTCAAGCTCCAGCTTTTTATCCTCCAGGGAGAGTAAGTCAAGCTCATCCTCAATGGTTTCTACCACCTTACCATTAGGGGGTCTGCTAGAGTGACTCCTGTCACTTCCATCTGGTGAAGGGGGTCAGGGGAAGGGTGGAGAGTTGAGGTCTTCACCTTCTTCCCATAGTTATCAATTTGGGCTAGGGCCTCATCCTCACCTTCTTCAGGTTCTTCTTGTGAGGATTGGCCCTCCCTCGCTATTCTTTCTCTCTCATAGGAGTAGAGAAGTTTCTCAAGTTCCTTGTTTTTAGTTGTCACCTTATAGCTAATGACCCTGGCTTTGCACAACGCCCTTAGATCCATGATCCTCAGGGCTGGGATGACTTCCAGATTGAGATTTTGACAAGTCTCCGTTGTGCCTAACTTTTTACTTAGTATTTGGGACCTTTTTAAAAAAATCTAAAAACTTTTAGAACTTTTCCTAACTTACCCAAGTTTTTTAAAATGTACTAATGGAATGGGGTTCTGAACAGGGCCCTAAAAATACAATTACAAAATTTAAAAAATTCGGAATTTTTTTTTTTGGTGCTAAAGTCAATTAAGTGGATTTCTTTTGCAAAATCACTTATGACCAAGTAGTACTGCAAAACACTGGTTCAGGATCCCCACCTCTATAACACCAATGTAGGAACGTGGAGTATTATGTGGTGTGGGGTTACATTTCACCATGGAGTACTATCACAATATCCCAAAGATGCTCCTTGGATTCACACTAATAAATCTTTAGCTCAATCCTGGTAGTGTGGCAAAGAGCAGTCAGGCTTTACTAGAGGAACATGTGTTAAGCATTTCAGAGTGCCAACATGGACGATAAGTAATTAACATGACTTGAGATAAATCCAACACCAATTTATACAAATAGTCTATTTTATCTTAATTTAGACACCAAAATGAACAGAATAGCATACATATAACTGGAGTTATAGAATTTTGAAACAATATTAAATCAGTGCAAAATAATACATAGAAAATATGACTTTGCGGTGAATTGGAAAAACCACTAGTGACAATAGGTCACTTGCTGGTTGAGTTACGTGGAACCGTTACAGGGTTAAGGTCATGTGGGCCCCTAGATCAGACCACGGCAGTCAGATAAATTTTATTCAGCCCATGGAGTCCGGGTGCAGAGCTGTCCTGGCTGTAGGTGGTGCTGAAGGGGAGCAGCAGCTATGCTGGTTTTACCACTTACACAGTGCTGCAAGAAACAGAAAGCAAAAACAGACAGATACACAGCTGCTGACATCGGATGATGGTTGCACAGTGTTCCCTGTAGCTGCAGCGTTGAGTGTGGGGGTTAGTTGCTTTTTTGGTGACCAACAATCCTTGGCAGCGGTAAGCACAGCGAAATGGTGCTGGCACTTCATTGGGTCCGGGGAGTGAGTTAGCGGACTGAAATTTCAAAGCAAGCAAGACTACAACTCCCACAATGCACTGGACCACCTGGATTTAGGTGATCCCATGGACGGCCCAATGGCCAGCAATTATTTGGATACGGTGAGTGTTTTTAGCTGCAGTTTGCATGGGACTAATGCCACTAGTCTAGGGGAGTCTGAGGTTATTTCTGGCTTCCACAGAGGTCCCTCTCCCAGGGAGTGCTGAGTTTTAGACAAGGACAAGGCTCGATCACTGAGTTCCAAGTCTGTTGCTACAGAGACAAAGTATCCCTCTTTTGCTTTGATGCTGAGGGCAAAGTCCTGTTGTGGATGATATGGTTCTCCTCTTGGCCCTTCTGTGAGGCAAGTTATTCAGATCTGATGTTCTGGTTTCAGGGAGGTCCCTTAAATCCAATATTTAGGGGAGTTAGTGGTGAGGGAGCTAGCAGCCAAATGGCAGCTAGTCCCTGCAGCTAGTCCGCCCCTGAGGTGACCACATCTGGGGGGGGGGGGTAGGACACCTTTTCTACCTAGAACCCTCTGTTCTGCCATTCCTACAGATGGTAGGAAGCAAATTGTGGTGTACAGACCAGACTGCTCACCTTGGAGGTGTGTCTAGCCTTCAGGTTTTTACACCTGCCTGAATAACTAATTTCCCACCTGCCCGGGTGCAAATGTGCCTGGGGCAGGGCTGTTTTCTCTACTGAGAGTCAGCCCTGATGCCTGTCAGAAGTGGTGTAACATTTGAAGCTCACCATCATTATGTTCCAGTTCACTTAGCCAACTTAGGAGAAGTGAGGTGTGACCTCTTCTTGCCCAAGCCTTTTTTCCTGATTCCTGGAAGTAATCATACTTTCTGGCAGGAGGTCAGAATCCTGTCTTCTTGGCATCAGGTGCGGGAAAGCATGGGCTGGCCAGCCAAAGCACAGAGAAGCTGGGGCAACCAGGTGGGCAACTGCTAAGGTCGCCACCTGAGTGCATGTCACATCACCCAGGGCTTGAGATTCATGTTGGGGGTGAGAAGGTATGTTGTTTGATTCCAAACATGATATATTTTGGTGGTACCATAATGGCACTGCCAACCTCAGGAATGCCCGGGTGGCAGCCCTTGTTATCATATGAACTGCTCACACAGTAGTTTCCAATGGGGAACACAACTATTGTGACATATAGGCTTGCAATTATATGTCCTCAACTTTAATATACTGCACCCTGCCTCCGGGGCTGAGGAGGCCTACCTTAGGGATACCTGGCATATATTAAAGATAGTGTCTGTCTGTGCCACAAATGGTGAGGGCACAGTTAATGTCGAGCAGCTTGCACTGCTCCTGTAGTCTGCAATGGCAGGCCTGCTGTCAGTAGTTTGCCTGGGTCTCCCAGGGTGGCACAAAACTGTGCTGCAACCCTGGGGACCCCTTTCCCACATATGCCATGGGTATCCATGTTACCTTATACTAGGGACTTATAAGGGGTTAAAGCATTTTCTAATTTGGGATTACCAAGTCGAACATAACAGTTTTGAAGGAGAGCACAGGCACTGGAGTCTGGCGAGAAGACTTCAGTGCACCATCAGAGTCATAACCATCATTATTTGGAGCAAAAAGTGAGGGGTGACCATACAAAAAAACAGCACTTTTCTGCACAGGTTAATCCCCACAAATAAAAAAGACACTCTTGCTGTTAAATCCAGCAAAACATTCAGGAATTTGAGCTCAAAACCAGGTAGCTATGGAACAGAGCAGACAGGCTTAACTTGTAATATGTAAAGTATTTAAAAATATCAATACAGTTAAATAGTTCAAAACACAACACAATAAAAATCCCACTCCAATTGAAAACAATAGAGAATAATTCAATAGATGAAGTGACACCAAAACAACAAAAATCTAACAAGGGGAACCAGAATTATGAATTTTTAATGTTTTAAACCACAATCAGCACCAAAAAGCAGTAAGTGCCAAAAGTGGTCATCTGGTTTTGCTTGATTGAGACCTAGACATGATTTAAAGCTGACTGAGATGTAGTGTGAGTTTAATGCAGAAACCAGGTTTGCCCCAGTTCGTAGGTTGACCTTCTGACATAGGGCCTGTTTCAAGTTTTGGCAGGCGGAGTATTCTCCATTGGACTAGTGGAGGATTTAATGTCTGCCAGGCCGAGCGTACTCTGCCTTCCAAATTTAGATATTACTGCAAAGCTGGCAGTCATTTCAAAAGCATTAGCAGGAACCGCCGTCACAACAGTTTCTGTAAATGTTTTTTTAAGTTGGACGCATGGCTGTCAACATGATGGAGCTATCTTTCAAACATATTTTGATTTATTTTCAAAAGAAAATTCCAAAATTGATTTTTTTTTTTTAAATAAAAAACTGTTCCCCTCGCCATGGGAGTTCTCTCCCATAGTGAGGGGAGCATTGAGAAGTATTCACTGCACCCTTTTGCCAGGGTTTTCCTCATGGTGACTGGCAGTGAAAACTCACCTGTATGTCTGTCCATCTAAATTAGGTGGACGCACATAGAAGTCAGCCTTCAACAGCCTTTACTCCATCAGGGCCTACTAAATGTCCACGGTTTAACTACACCACCAAAGGTGGCCGAGCCTTCTCGGTCCTCATCCCGCAACTATGGAATAGACTGCCAGGACAGCTTCGCTCCGAAAGAGCCCTCTTTACGTTCAGGAAGAAACTGAAAACGCTACTCTTCACAGAAGCCTGGGCATAGTACACAACACTTGAGACAACACTCACTCTGGGACTTTAGGTGATCTTCTCGCAGCGCTTAGAGACCTGTAGGTATTAAGCGCTTTATAAGTCACAATTAATAATAACAATAACAATCAGGCCGTCGAAGAGGTGCAACAGTTGTGGAGACAGAGTAGTCTCTGCCATAGTTACATCAAAGATCTGCCCACTTCGAAATATGGCAGGTGGACCATTATGTTGGCGGTAAAGATACTCTGTAACCATTACAATGAAGTATCCTTACTGCCAACCTATAAATTGTCCCCTTAGTCTCTGGAATGGAAGTCAAAATACTCAGCAGGGCAAGGCAACAGGCTGTGACTGAGAGGGGCTTCATGAGTCCGGATAGCGACCGGATGGTGACCGGATGAGGTCCCAGTGAAGCAGTGGACTTTGGTTGGACAGCTCCAAGAGGGAGAAATTCAAAATTCATACCCAAGAAAGGTCTCTTGCCAGCTGGATACTTTTGGCACCGTCACTTGGTGAAGTTTTATTTGGTCAATTGTTTGGAGATTGGATTCTTCCAGCAGGGCAAGGGTGCAAGATGGAGCCGAACAGTGCTCTGGATACTTTTCTGCAATGTCCTGCTTAAACAGATTTGCTAATGCAAAAAAGCAACGAACGGGAGCAACTTGTATCTTTGGCCCAGCGGTATCACACATTTGTCTAACTGACTTGGAAGTTTTGCCCCAGTCCCCCGGACGTCTTTGGAGCCAAATCCTTTCTAAGTCCCAGGTTTTCCAGGAGGTTAGAAGGAGTTCAATTTGATACCAACCAAGAGCCCCAGGACCTCAGGAACAGCACTTGGAGGGTCAAGACTCACTCCAGCAGAAGCCACCAGCAGGGTCCACTATATATATAATGATGGGAGTCCCTTACAACCCTTTAGAGTTTGGGTTATCACATCATACAAAACTGGGAATGTCTTCAGCATGGTCTGTCTATAGATATTTACAGATGGACCATGCTCTCTGGTGGTTTCATTGTGCAAACCATGAATATTAAGGACAGTGTGGTTGTATACGGATGATTTTTAAATGTGTGATTTATACCTTATGCAGAATAAATGTTCATTAAATGGAATGCACACAATTGTCATGTTCTTATCTACACATCTATCCAACTAAAATGGGGGTCTTGATGAGAGGTAACTATATGCAAGATTTGAGAACAGTGCAAAAAAAAAATTGACCCTTGGAGAGCACTTCTTTGTCCGGTGTACAAGTAGGAGCAGCTCCAGCCTTTCAGGTCTCCTCACAGGTCTCAACAGCAGATGCAGTACTTTTTCCGTCTTCCACAGATACAGCAGCATTCTGAAGAGGGTGTTCAGGGGCGTCACATTTATGCCTGGCACTAGCCTTTGAGTGCAAGTAACTCCTGACCTCTCCCTAACGAATAGGGGAAAGGTTCCCAGCAGTAGCCCTACCCGCTTTTCCACCAGTTCCTGTGTGCCCTACTGCAAATAATCCCAATGTGTTCCTCTCTGCCTAAATCTAACATGATGAAGGCCTTCTTCCCTTGTGCACAGCCTGTGTGCCCAACCTCAAAGCTCTTGCCAGGGAAATGAGCAACCCCGTCTGTAATTTCAAACCATTTCTGGGGCAGCTCATCTGCCACTGGGATTGGTGCCTGCCTGAGTTGTAGAACTAAAGAAGGGGCCTGTAAAGGTGTCATTTGAGATCTGTTGTGACAGGGGAGGGCCCTCAGAAGTAAATTAGCCCAACTTCCTGCTAGGGGAACAAAAACACCTCCTCATACACAGGCCATTGGTTCTGCTCTGTGAGCATTTTTTAGTCCTCATCACAGCTATTCACCAACTGGGAGACAATTGGAGCATAATGCAAATTAGCCTCCAGGAGCTCCAGGGAGTGAAAAGTAACTTTCTGAAAATCATTATTGCTTAATATTGATCAAAAATCCAAATTCACCATTAAGTTAAGCTTTAAATAAATATTAAAAATAGTTATTTCATCATTTGGTTAGCTGGTTCCTAGCTGAGATAGCAGAATTATTATTTAATATTGCTTCCCTCTGTCTCGATGGCTAGTCAGCCTTTCTACCTTGAAAATAGCTTTTGGGTGCTAGTCACTGTAAGGACATGTTACCTTTAAATTTCTACATAACCTATTTTTCACTACCATACACCTTGTCTTGTGGGCAACAAGGCCTAAATAAGGGTGACGTAAGTCATTTTTTCCCCTGTCAAAGAGGCTCTTTTTGACAGGTCGGGCTTGAATATTAAAACACAGCAGCCTGACTACAGTATTAGACTTGGAATAAAGTTGATCGTGTTACATGGCGGCTGGCAAGATGGCGGCTGTGTAAGTGCTGCAAGAAGCCACCCATCTGCCGCTCCATGGCTAACTCTTAAATCCGCTTGAAATTACCTCAATGGTTACCCCTCTGATCATGGACGGCAGGAGGCGGCTGCAAGGAAGAAGATTGCAGGAAAGAATTGCCGGTTTCACTCACCTGCTGGTCCGCGCCGTGGTGAAGGCACTGCTCGGTTGGTGTAACGAGGGACGGCGGCTCCGGTTATACAACATGCCTCCAAAGCAAGCGAAGCCTCCTCTAGACCGTGCGGAGAGCTGCGCAATGGGGGCTGGGATGGCGGGGAATCTCTGTGGCCCTTTAGCTCTGCGGAAGACGCCGATCGGGAGGAAAGCTGGAGACGCTGCTCCCACAACTGGAAACATTGAGGTAGAGGTGGGGAAAACTAAAGTCAAAGCCCAGCGTCTCAATGAGGAGTCGGGACCTACTAAGCATCGGGTGATCCCAGGGATGTTTGCTGGCAGCGGAAAGGTGGAGGAGAAGGGAGAAACTCCAGCTAGTGCAGATGGAGAGATCCTGTTGACACCGGCTGCTGGTAATAACAATCCCCCACTGGTGGACAAAGTGAGTACGAGACTTGCAACTTTGGGGTTTGGTGAATCCTTACAGGGTGGTATAGAGGGTGCTGATATCACTCTGGCAGAGGAAGTCGGTAATGGTGGTTTATCAAATGACTCTAAGTTTTTATTGACTCAGGGCAAGGCTGGGGGGACCCCAGAATGCAGTGAAAAATTATTTTCCCTAAATGAGGACTCAGAACTATCAAATCTCAGTGGTGGCGAGGTATCTGAGCTGGATAACTCAGAGTTGGAGTCGGACAGCTCATCTTCCAACCCCAGCACTCAACAGCGGCTTGCCTCCCAAACTAGAAGATTGAGAAATAAAGGCGGAAAAGAGTTTGATGCTAGACATTCAAATCAGACCATAGTCGTGCTAGTCAATTAAAATGGGATTTATCAACTTCTCATTTTTTTACGGAGGATGGTGGACCCGATGGAGATGACATCACACAAGGAGTTAAAGAATTGCTCGTTGAGCCCAAGACTGCGATGGAATCATCCCCTTCAATGAGCTAAATATACCCTACGCGCAAACAGATACAGGGAGAAGCTAGACAGGAGCACAAGCGGGCCCATCTCGCAACAAAGAAGCTTCAAGGTGCTATCAGGAAAGTGAACACGGCATGTACGGAGATTGTGGAGAGAACTTCGGTTCTGGAAGAGCGAGTAGTAGCACTACAGGCCCGAACTGAGAGTTTTGCTCGCCAAGCCACAGCAAACGAATCTCGAATGGTGGATGTCATGGGGTAACTGGAAGACTTTGAAAATCGCCAAAGGTGTAACAATTTGAGACTCCTGGGTATACCGGAAAGTGCAGAAGGGGAAGACATTAGAGCATTTGTGCTGCACTTGTTGAAGGGTGGTTTCCCCAAATTAGTACATTGGGATTGGGATACGGAGATACAGCGCGTTCATCGTTTTCCACTTATGCTTAGAAATAGGAAGGCAAATGCAAAAGAAACAATTGATGGACGGAATGCTGGACAATGCAAACATTCACCCCCCGTCACAAGGATGTGGGTTAAATCCATCATTCTTTTGCTCACCACACCACCCCAGTTTGGACCCAACCATATGCAAATCAGTCTTGACCCTGTTCCTTGTGGGAACAGTCCAGCCCGAACTGCCAAGCCAGGTCCTCCCTGGACCGGAAACAAGCACCCTGGGACCGGTTTCAGGGCATCACCCTTCTTCAGCCAGGCGAGCTTGAATCCAGTGGTGTAGTGAGCACGGGACCCACGTCTGGGCATACCCTTCTCACTTAGGGCGACAAATGCAAAAGAAACAATTGATGGACGGAATGCTGGACAATGCAAACATTCACCCCCAGTCACAAGGATCTGGGTTAAATCCATCATTCTTTTGCTCACCACACCACCCCAGTTTGGACCCAGCCATATGCAAATCAGTCTTGACCCTGTTCCTTGTGGGAACAGTCCAGCCCGAACTGCCAAGCCAGGTCCTCCCTGGACCGGAAACAAGCATCCTGGGACCGGTTTCAGGGCATCACCCTTCTTCAGCCAGGCTAGCTTGAATCCAGTGGTGTAGTGAGCACGGGACCCACGTCTGGGCATACCCTTCCCACTTAGGGCGACAAATGCAAAAGAAACAATTGATGGACGGAATGCTGGACAATGCAAACATTCACCCCCAGTCACAAGGATCTGGGTTAAATCCATCATTCTTTTGCTCACCACACCACCCCAGTTTGGACCCAGCCATATGCAAATCAGTCTTGACCCTGTTCCTTGTGGGAACAGTCCAGCCCGAACTGCCAAGCCAGGTCCTCCCTGGACCGGAAACAAGCATCCTGGGACCGGTTTCAGGGCATCACCCTTCTTCAGCCAGGCTAGCTTGAATCCAGTGGTGTAGTGAGCACGGGACCCACGTCTGGGCATACCCTTCCCACTTAGGGCGACAAATGCAAAAGAAACAATTGATGGACGGAATGCTGGACAATGCAAACATTCACCCCCAGTCACAAGGATCTGGGTTAAATCCATCATTCTTTTGCTCACCACACCACCCCAGTTTGGACCCAGCCATATGCAAATCAGTCTTGACCCTGTTCCTTGTGGGAACAGTCCAGCCCGAACTGCCAAGCCAGGTCCTCCCTGGACCGGAAACAAGCATCCTGGGACCGGTTTCAGGGCATCACCCTTCTTCAGCCAGGCTAGCTTGAATCCAGTGGTGTAGTGAGCACGGGACCACCCATGTTTGCCGCTGCCCCTGATAGTATGTGGGGACTTTAATATAAATTTAA
The DNA here is from genome assembly GCA_963921515.1 of Calotriton arnoldi. Taxonomy (NCBI): domain Eukaryota; kingdom Metazoa; phylum Chordata; class Amphibia; order Caudata; family Salamandridae; genus Calotriton; species Calotriton arnoldi. The sequence continues at coordinate 235,411 of CAWUFW010012614.1, forward strand.
GTACTAACAACATCAAGCTTGGAGAAAGGTCATTTCATGGCAGTAAGCCCAAAGTCTTCAAGGCTTTAGCTAACTTATGTACAACACAGGGGCTTATCAATGTCTGGGCCACACTGGAACCTCAAGACGTCAGGATATACCATTTTCTCTGCCCCACATCAAACACATGCGAGGTTAGATTATTTTTTTGTGTCTCAGGAGGTGCTGACAAGATGCCGGATTGTAAAATTCCCCCGCGTGATGTCCGATCACAATCCGTTAGTCCTAGAAATCTCACTGCATACATTAAAGCCCTCCATATCTCGCTGCACTTTTAACAGAGCACTCCTCTATGAGGAAGAGTATATTGAACATATGAGGAAGTGGATTCCTAGATATATAATTGAGAATAGGGGCAGCACGCGGCTAGAGATATTATGGGATGCACTAAAAGCTAGGTTAAGAGGGTAAAATTCAATCAATCAATCAATCAGGGAATTGTAAGCGTGCTACTCACCCGTGAGGGTCTCAAGGCGCTGAGGGGGGGGTCCGCAGATCTGTTTAGCCGAAGAGCCAGGTCTTGAGGGTCTTCCTGAAGGTGTTCAGGGAGGGGGCGCGTCTGATGTCTGCCGGTAGCTCGTTCCAGGTCTTGGCTGCAATGTGAGAGAAGGATCTTCCACCTGCTCTGGCTCTGTGGATGCGCTGGGTTTCGGCCAGTGCGAGGTTGGAAGATCGGAGGTTTCTTTTGGGTACGTGGAAGTTGATTCTGTCGTTGAGGTATTTGGGTCCGTTGTTGTGTAGGCATTTGTAGGCGTGAGTGAGGATTTTGAAAGTGACTCTTTTCTCCACGGGGAGCCAGTGGAGACTTCGTAGGTGTTGGCTGATGTGTTCGTGTCGGGGGATGCCGAGGACGAGTCTGGCGGCGGTGTTCTGTACTGTCTGGAGTTTGCGGAGTAGGGACTTGTTGATGCCGGCGCAGAGTGCATTTCCATACTCCAGTCTGCTGGTGATGAGTGCGTGGGTGACTGTCTTCCTTGACTCAGGGGGGATCCACTTGAAGGTCTTGCGGGGGGTGTTGAAGCAGCTGGAGGTGACAGCGTTGACCTGTTGGTTCATGGAGAGTGATGAGTCGAGTAGGTTCTTGGCGTGGTCTGAGGGGGTAGGTGGGCTTCTGAGGGCGGTCGGCCACCAGGTGCTGTCCCATGCAGAAGGGGTGGTACCGAGGACGAGGACTTCTGTCTTCTCAGCGTTGAGCTTCAGACAGCTGTTGGTCATCCAGACTGCGACGTCTTGCATACCTTTCTGGAAGTTGAGTTTGGCAGTGGTGGGGTATTTGGTGAGGGAGAGGATGAGCTGGGTGTCGTTGGCGTAGGATACGATGTTGAGGCCGTGTTGTCGGACGATGGCTGCGAGGGGGGCCATGTAAATGTTGAAGAGGTTGGGGCTCAGTGATGAACCCTGTGGGACTCCGCAGGAGATTTTCGTGGGGTCAGAGAGGAAGGGTGGGAGTCTGATCCTTTGGCTTCTTCCGGTGAGGAATGATCGGATCCAGTCCAGGGCTGTTCCTTGTATGCCTGCGTCGTGTAGTCTGACGACTAGTGTGCGATGGGAGACGGTGTCGAAGGCCGCTGATAGGTTGAGTAGGATGAGGGCTGCGGAGTGGCCTTGGTCCAGGAGGGTGCGGATGTCATCTGTGGCAGTGAGTAGGGCGGTCTCTGTGCTGTGGTTGCTTCGGAATCCAGATTGGGACGGGTCGAGGACAGAGTTCTCTTCAATGAATCGTGTCAGTTTCCTGTTGACTGTTTTCTCTGCAACTTTGGCTGCGAAGGGGAGGAGCGAGATGGGCCGATAGTTCTTGAGGTGGATGGGGTCAGCTGTGGGCTTCTTGAGCAGGGGTCTGACTTCTGCGCGCTTCCAGTCGTCTGGGAAGGTGCCTGTCTTGAAAGTGGTGTTGATGGTGCGTTGTAGTTCAGGTGCGATGGTGGCCACGGCTCTGGGGTAGATGTGAGGGGGGCAGGGGTCAGTGGGGGCCCCCCGTGGATGCTTTTCATGGTCGAGGCAGTGTCTTCGGCCGTGATCGGTGTCCAGTTGGAGATGGCAGGCTGGCTGGTGTTTCTGGGGGGCGGGGGGCCGTCTGTGGCGCCTGGTGGATGGTCGATGAAGTTGTCGTAGAGGTTTTTGATCTTGAGGTGGAAATAGGTTCCAAGCTTGTCGCAGAGGTCTTGGGATGGGGTGATGTCTGTGGCTTCACTGTGTGGGTTGGTGAATTCTTGAATGACACTGAAAAGTTCCTTGGAGTTGGTGGAGTTGGCCAGGATTTTGTTGTGGATGAAGTTCCTTTTGGTGGCTCTGATCTGGTTGTGATAGTCCGTCATGGCGTCCTTGTAGGTGGTGTGGTTTTCGGTTGTCTTGGTGTTTCTCCAGTTCTTCTCCAGGCGTCTGCAGGTGCGTTTGGCTTCTTGGAGAGCGGTTGTGAACCAGGCGGCTTTCCTGGGGCGTTGTCTGTCGGATATGGATGGACTTCGCAGAGGAAGGAAAAGCACCATCTTCAGGAACAGTATAGAAGACTGATTGAAGCAGAAACCCAGTTGGTAGAGGCACTCACAAATAACTGGGAAGTTGAGCAGGCACAAATAAAGGTGGCTTTATCAAAATCCAAAATATTGGATCTCTCGGCAAACAAGGCAGCTGGAAAGTACTGCGCTTGGCGGTCTAAAATGTATGAATGCAGTGAGAGGGTTGGACACCTGCTAGCGCTTTGCACTAGACAGCGGTTAACACAAGGGAGGATACAGGAAATTGATGATCCTGGGGTAGGTCTAGTCACTGAGCCTTTGGAAATACGTGCCGCCTTTCAACGATTTTACCAGAAAGAATACGGAAGAAGCCAGTGATGGGGAAAAAGCAATTTAGAATTACTTAGCTGGGATACCATGGGGCATATTATCAAGGGCTTATCGCCACTTTTTTGCCGGTAAAGCGGCGATATTTATATCACTGTATAAGCAAGCTGCAGATAACGGGCCTTAGCGCGAGTTTTATGGCGATAGCAGGCGGTTTTTTTAAAATCTCAAAGCATGTTAGCGATATTTATCGCTAATTACATGCAAAGTAGGTGTTTCCATGCAAAAAGGCATGCAAACACCACTACTCCATATTATCAAGGGGCTCCTTGAAATTCTGAAGAGCCAAAAAACTGGCTCTAACTGCAGTTAGAGCCAGTTACTTAAGACCAGAAAATAGCTGGTCTTAAAAATGGTGATAAAACTTGGGCCCATATCTCTGCAGGTTTTGGCGCTGGCCAGCGCTGCAAGCAATGTTGCAGCGCTGCCCTGTGACAAAACTACAGTGCAGGAATGCGCACAATCAATAAGATAGTGCGCATACCTGTGCCCCAGTCATGAAAAGTGTTGCTGCGCTGCGACAAGACAGCGTTGCAACACTTCCCACTATGCCCTTCTTGCGACAGCATGGATGCGCTGTAATCACTGGACAGCGCTCCATGACGTAAGTAAAGACAGATACATCAGGAATCCTGACGTATCTGCCTGCGCTAAAGTCACGCATTGCTGCAGTCGTGTCACAACCATGACGCAACTCCAGCAATGCATGGGGCCAGCCTATCCCTGTGGCACTGCCTCACCCTCACGCCTGCCATGAGGCAGGCGGTAGGTACTGACGCAGTGCTGTTCATGAGGGGTGCCCAAATGTCAGTGCTGTTGGAGATCCATCGGTGGTGGTTGCGAGCTGCGGTGTCATCGTTTGGAGGCATTGGTAGAGTGTTGGTGCGGAGGGAGTTGACGAGATGTTCTTCGCTGACCTTGATCCAGCAGCGAGGGGGTGCGATGATGGAGGTGGCGTCCGGTGGGCAAGTTGAAGACGTGATGTTACCAATGATTGTCGGTCCAGGAGAGTCCGGTGTTGTGGCTGGAGTTGAAGTACCCGCTGGTGGAGGTGACGTGCTCAACCGTGTGTCCTGCTATGTGGCCTGTTGAGGTGACTTGCTGCTTGCGTCTGATGTCAGTGACCCTCCCCAGGAGGGGGTGGTGCTCTGGTCACTGGGGTTGTCCAGGTGGAACTTGAGTTCACCGAGTTGGAGGTCATCGGTGGATGGGAGACCCTGGGGTGTAATGAGGTCTACAATGGCATTGGAGAATGGGGGGCCATGGCCCGGGGGGCCTGCACATGAGGGTGCCGCAGAGGATGTTCTTGGGCTTGGTCCGGATCTGGGAGTTGACGTGGTCCATGGTCACCCTTGGCATATTAGAGTGCGTTGTCAGTTGGAGTGTGCCTCTGTAGGTGACGGCAATGCCTCCTCCTTGACCGTCAGGGTGCTCCTTGCGGGTGATACTGCAGCCGTCAGTGATGGCGAAGGCAATGTCCGGCATGGAGCAGAGGTTGGTCCTGGCAGGCGAGGTGGTGTCCAGGGTTGATGGTGAGGAGGGTGCTGGCATCGTAGCGGTGGAGTGTCCAAGAGGAATTCTCCTTGGTGCTGAGCGCGGTCCAGGGGCAGACGGATGCAAACGGTGTAGCCAATGGGTTGCCTCTGGCACGGGAGATGACCATTACAATGCAGGCAGTACATCGTTAACAATGCAACTCCGACAATGCGGGTGCCTTAACATCGCATTTGATCTAACCCTGGGCGTAGTGGGCGTAGTGGGCGTAGTGGGGCTACGCGGAGCATCCCGTAGTGGGGGAATCTACGCACACTCCGCACTCTCCGCGTAGCCCCACTACGCGCCGCCGCCTCCTCCCGCCCTCTTTTAAATGCCCTTACAATCTTTAAAAGCATTTTAAAAGTAATTAAAATGACATACCTGAGCTGCGGCGTCCCGGGGCTCCCTCTTCCTGCTTTATCGCCGACTTCTTCCTCACAAATGCGCATGTGTGGGCGTCCGCACATGCACATTTGTGAGGAAGAAGTCGGCGATAAAGCAGGAAGAGGGAGCCCCGGGACGCCGCAGCTCAGGTATGTCATTTTAATTACTTTTAAAATGCTTTTAAAGATTGTAAGGGAATTTAAAAGAGGGCGGGAGGGAGGCGGGTCGCGGGCAACTCCGCTCTGCTGTGGCGTGTGCATAGCCTGCCTACTACACCTACTTCGCGGACCGCGAAGTAGGCAACACTACGCACTCTCCGCGGGCGGAGCGGAGCTCTACGCCCACGGTTAATTTGATCACAACGCATTGTGAGGTCAGTAATGGGGTAATTTAAAGTTTCTCAGGTGTGTATGGGTTTTGGGGTAAAATTTGAAAATGTAAGTTTTTTATGCGGTAAAATATGAAAAATGGGGTGTTTGTTGGGGTAAAAAATTAAAAATGGGGTATTTGTTGGGGTAAAATATGAAAAATGGGGTGTTTGTTGGGGTAAAATATGAAAAATGGGGTGTTTGTTGGGGTAAAATATGAAAATTGGGGTGTTTGTTGGAGTAAAAAATGAAAAATGGGGTGTGCATTTGTCTCACATGTGAATTTTTGTGTGTGTTTTGGGGGCTCATAAAAGGAATTCCAGGGTTAACGGTTGGGTTTGTGGTGCAAAGGTTAGTTTTGGGTTGCACACACTGAAGTGGGAACAGTGATCTTTATGTCTCCGCTATGCAACACCCACTCTACTGTTGCAATGTGCCTAGTATTAGTATGCATTGGAATGGAATGTGAGGCGATGACATGCATCGCAACTACTTATGTGCCTTTGGCACGCGAGTGGTACGCCTGCTGTGCATGGGTGCACAGCGGCCACCATTGAGAAGTGCGGGGGGCTGGACAGCTGTGAGGTGGTAAACGCCGGAAATAACACTGGATGGTGCGTGGACACGGGGATGTGTGTGTGAGCGTGTGTTGTCAAAAATGTATTGAGGGAAGTCTTACCTCGAAGCCGTGTCCCGTGTCTTTGTAGCTCCTGCTCTCCTGCGTCTGCTTCCAGGAAAAGGAAGTAGACAGCCAGGCTCCCTCCCCTGAGTCAATCACAACGCTGCAATGCAGCGGCTGGATTGGTAATCGGCAACGGGACAAGAAATGCAGCCAGGGGCCAGAGGGGTGGCCATGTTCTCAATGCAGGCTGTAATGCAGCCTGCATTGCGAACAGGGAAGTGCGCATGACTGCTTTGGGCAGCCTGAATGGGCCGACCAAACAGTCATTGCGCACTTGAGTGGCCATGCCAATCCGCCCATGCCCTGCTCTGTGTTTGGAGCAGTCCTACCCACCCTCCCACCCCCTGAGGATACATAGCATGATTACATCAGTTAGTTATCCCTTGTTTTTAACTTTTGATCTGTTTTTTTGACTTCTCGGAGCCCGCACTTCCCGCCGCTGCTGCCCCTGTGGCCCCGCACCCCTGTCCTTGCCCATTGCCGCCTCCCAGCTGATCGTTCCTCCCCCCTCCCCTACAAAATGGAAGACAATGCGCGGTTGCGCAGTGGATGTGCGCTGCTGGCGCGCAGAAGGCGCGCCTAAGCCAAGCCCGTCTGTGCCTGTCCGCCACCCACTGCTACAGCACAGTCACCCTCCACAGACTCAACACCGCAAAAGTCAGAGACTGCCAACAGGCCTCACCAAACACGACCCACGGCCAGTTCTCCTGCCTCCACTGCCGCCAGACATTAACAACCACCCCGGACTCCAACACAGCCGACGCCAGCACCGGCGACACCCTAAGATGCATCCTCCTCAACGTGCGCTCCGTGCAGAAACACTCCATGGAAATCTGTACCCTACTCAACTCTCTCTCGCCCGACAATGCCTTCTTCACGGAGACCTGGACCAACGCCTCCTCCACCCAAACATCAACACCGCTAACCCCGATGGATACAAGATCCAGAGGAAGACCGCCCCAACCACCCGGGAGGGGGCCTCGCCATCGCCCATAAGAGCACCCCCCGCCTCAACACCTCCAGCGAAACCTTCCCCTCTGCCGAAAACCTGCACTTCCAGATCCAGACCAGCCACAACTCCACACTCTGAGGAACCCTCGATTACAGACCCCCCGGACACCCTTTGCCACCACCATCACCGACTTCATGGCACCCCACGCCATCGCCTCAATGAATGACATACTCATTGGAGACCTGAACTTTCACCTCGACAACCCCAGTGACCCCAACTCCACCATCCTTTGTGACAACCTCACCAACATCAGACTTAAACAACTCGTCACCACACAGACCCACAGAGCAGGCAACACCCTCGACCCCATCTTTGCGGCAGGAAACAGCGTTCACTTCAGCCACACAACGCAACCACCATGAACCGACCACCACTGCGTACACTTCGCCGTTGACAAACACAAGGCACATAAACCAGCCCCACGCACACCATGGAGGAACTGGAGCAAGGTTACCGACGAGCAACTCAACTCCACCCTCACCCGAGACAACCACACCTGGGCACCCAACACCAACGTCGCAGCCAGAGAACTCCACACTTGGATCTCCAACTGCGCATACAAGCTCGCCCCGCTACGCAACCCCGACAAACAGCAGGAAAGCCGCCTGGTTCACCACCGATCTCCAAGAAGCAAGACGCACCTGCAGACGCCTGGAGAAGAACTGAAGAAACACCAAGACTCTCGAAATCTACACCACCATCAAGGACGCCATGATGGACTACCACAACCAAATCAGGACCACCAAGAGGGACTTCATCCTCAACAAAATCCTCGACAACTCCACCAACTCCAAGCAACTCCTCAGTGTCATTCATGAATTCAACAACCCACGCAGCGAAACCACAGACATCACCCCGTCCCAAGACCTCTGCGATGAGCGTAGAACCTACTTCCTCCTCAAGATCAAAAAACTCTACGACAACTTCGCAAAACATCCAGCAGATGCCACAGCCGTCCACCCTCCCCCCAAACACACCAGCCAGCCCACCATCTCCACCTTGTTGCCGGTCACAGCCGAAGACAATGCCTTGACCATGAAAGGCATCCAATCAGGGACCCCACCGACCCCTGCCCTCCTCACATCTACCACAGAGCCGCGGCCGCCATCGCACATGAACTACAAGGTACCATCAACACCACCTTCAAAACAGGCACCTACCCAGACGACTGGAAGCATGCAGAAGTCAGGCCCCTGCTCAAAAATCCCACAACGGACCCCGCCGACCTCAAGAACTACCGGCCCATCTCGCTCCTCCCCTTCGCAGCCAAAGTTGCAGAGTAAACAGTCAACAGGGACTGACACGATTCATTGAAGACAACGCCATCCTCGACCCGTCCCAATCCGGATTGCGAAGCAACCACAGCAACGAGGCCGCCCTACTCACTGTCACAGATGACATCCGCAACCTCCTGGACCAAGGCCACTCCGGAGCCCTCATCCTACTCGACCTTTCAGCGGCCTTCGACACCGTCTCCCAACGCACACTAGTCGCCAAACTTCATGACGCCGGCATACAAGGAACAGCCCTAGACTGGATCTGATCATTCCTCACCGGAAGAAGCCAAAGGATCAGACTGCCACCCTTCCTCTCCGATCCCACGTAAATCACCAGCGGAGTCCCACTGGGGTCATCTCCGAGCCCAAACCTCTTCAACATCTACATGGCCCCCTCGCCACCATCGTCCGACAACATGGCCTCAACATCGTATCCTACGCTGATGACACCCAGCTCATCCTCTCCCTCACCAATGACCCCACCACCGCCAGACTCACCTTCCAGAAAGGAATGCACAATGTCGCAGTCTGGATGACCAACAGCTGCCTGAAGCTCAACGCCGAGAAGACAGAAGTCCTCGTCCTTGGAACCACCCCTTCAGCATGGGACAACACCTGGTGGCCGCTGCCCTTGGAAGACCACCTACCCGCTCGGACCACGCCAAAAACCTCTGCATCGTACTCGACTCATCCCTCACCATGAACCGACAGGTCTATGCCGTCACCTCCAGCTGCTTCAACACCCTCCACATCCTCCGCAAGACCTACAAATGGATCTCCCCAGAGTCAAGGAAGACAGTCACCCATGCACTCATCACCAGCAGACTGGACTATGGAAACGCACTCTACACCAGCATTTACAAGTCCCTACTCCGCAAACTCCAGACATTAAAGAACACTGCCGCCAGACTCGTACTCAGCATCCCCCGGCACGAACACATCAGCCAACACCTACGCAGACTCCACTGGTTCCCCATGGAGTAAAGAGTCACCTTCAAAATCCTCACTCACACCTACAAATGCCTACACAACAACGTAACCAAATACCTCAACAACAGATTCAACTTCCACGTACACAAAAGAAACATCCGATCTTCCAAACTCGCACTGGCCAAAACCCTGCGCATCCACAGAGCCAGAGCAGGCGGAAGTTCCTTCTCCCACATTGCAACCAAGACCTGGAACGAGCTACCGGCAGACATCAGAGGTGCCCCCTCCCTGAACACCTTCAGGAAGACCCTCAAGACCTGTCTCTTTAGCTATCTTATCTGCCCCCCCCTCAGTGCCTTGAGACCCTCACCGGTGTGTAGCGTGCTTACAATTCCCCTGATTGATTGATTGATTGAGTTATCATCATGTGATGATTGTTCCTCTTCCGCACTGCTTGAGGCGGTGGGGCAACGCTCTTCCGCAATAGCGGATAGAGACGCCACTGGGTGTGCGTCATCTATGTGTGATAGGCATGAGTGACTCACCCCCCGGCCCTCCTGCACTACGCGTCCCACCTTCTCCTTACCTGGACATTGACACCATGGCGGAATCCACTGCAATCTGTCCAAATCTGTGACTCAGCCAGCAGGAGCCTGAGCCAGGTGTGATTTCACTAGGCTGGGTACAGCAGTCGCTGCCTAGTCCGCTGGTGGTCCTCACGATGCAGTTGATGCAGCAGGGCTCCCTTAGGCGTGAAGTTGCAGCGCTCACGCCACACAAGTTCGGCGTAGCACAGGGGCCTCAGCCTCCACAGCGTACGGCCTGCCCAACATCATCCGGCATGTGATGCAGGGAGACGGCAGCCACCGTTGGTAATCCCCTCCATGCACCCCGGTGTAGTGGTGGATTGTAGTATGCGATGCGGACCTCACTACATTGGTGCGCAGGAGCGCCTCTACCATTAACTGCTCCAAGGTGCGCAAGGCGGACTTTTCACACAGGTCAGCAAAGTGTCTCCATGCGACCTGCCAGACTTCACTACCAGGTACGGGTGATCGTCGCGCATCAATGTCTCCCACCATGGCTCATCAACTCCACAGCTCCTCCACATCCCACTCCAGGCTCCAGACGCAGGTCCAGCAAGGCATCCAGGCTACAGACGCAGGTCCAGCGAGGCATCCGGGCTACAGACGCAGGTCCAGCGAGGCATCGAGGCTCCAGACGCCGGTCCAGCGAGGCATCCAGGCTCCAGACGCAGGTCCAGCGGGGCATCAAGGCTCTCATCCTGGTCATCCTGGATGTTGGGTGGCTTGAGGGGGTTGTTGATGTGTGCTGCACTTGGCCCTGGCTGCTCAAATCTGCATTAAACTATTTTTTGGGACATCTTTTCTATGGGAGGTGGACTGATAGGCTATTTTTTCAAAGTCCACACTTGCTGCCTAGCGTGCGTTTTTATATCGCTAAGGGATTATCGCTACATTCCGCCTGCTATCGCCGGTTTTCCTATCGCCATCGCGCTGATGATAGCGGAAGTTTTCTCCGCTGATCCCTGAAAATATCGCCTGTTAGCGACGTGTTGGTAATACGTCGCTAACAAGGTGTTAAATATCTGGGAAAGAAGGCAATAAAAAAAATACCGCTAACCAAGGTTGGCGATAGTTATCGCCATTCCTTGGTAATATCCCCCACATTCTCTTACTTTTACCTTAATTTGGTTACTCACTTGCTACAAGATTTACATATGTGTGGATAGATCAACATTACAGTTGATTGACGTATTATCCAGAGATTGGTGCAATCATAGGGTAGGAAGCAAACACGCTGACCTTATATACAACATGCGCTATTCAAAGAGAGGCAAACACTTCAGAATTTTTTTTCGTGACAGTGATAGAGGTGTGCCCTGCCATGCTATCTCTTGTACCACCCACTCCTTTGGGCACCTATTTAATGTGGCACAATGCCTTGGCAGCGTACGCTGCTAACTTTCCTTCTTAGAAGTCTTTGAGGTAAAAAAATACTTTCTTAGGTGTATAGCTGGATGTAATGCAGGCCTTGGTGAGTGACTTGTAGGTGGTCTATGTTAGGCCTTCCTGAAATATGCATAAGTGGTGAAGCAGCAGCATCGCTCGGATCACGTCAGCACTCCGAGGGGTGCTTCATACAATATCACTGTCACTTGCAGAAGATTGAAGCAAAGTACAGTGCACAGCAGGAGCAGTATTTGTATGATCCCGGGGTCAGTAATAATGATTGGGGTTGCGGTCTCCCCTATGTGTGCTAAGTACTATCTGCTTGGTAGTTAATACTGCAGCCATCGAGACTATAGCATCACCCATGTTACTTCCTGCCCTCGTTTTAATAACCTTCGTTGGCCTTTCTCGTTTAATTTTTATATATGTTGTTATTATTTCATAGGCTCAAATACACGCCCATGATGTCTCTCAATCCGAGTAAATGTTCTGGGGCAATTAATTAGACGGTCATTTTTCTTGGGCATATATCAAGCCCATTATCGCCACATTAGCGGCACTTTTCCTGTCGCTAACGCGGCGATCGCTATGTATCGCCTAAATGACTATCGCCATCGTAAACAAGATAGCGGGAGTTTTCTATGCCGTTCCCTGAAACTATCGCCTGTTACCGACGTGTTGATAATACGTCGCTAACAAGGCGATAAATATCAGGGAAAGAAGGCGATAAAAAAAATACCGCTAACCAAGGTTGGCGATAGTTATCGCCATTCCTTGGTAATATCCCCCACATTCTCTTACTTTTACCTTAATTTGCTTACTCACTTGCTACAAGATTTACATATGTGTGGATAGATCAACATTACAGTTGATTGACGTATTATCCAGAGATTGGTGCAATCATAGGGTAGGAAGCAAACACGCTGACCTTATATACAACATGCGCTATTCAAAGAGAGGCAAACACTTCAGAATTTTTTTTCGTGACAGTGATAGAGGTGTGCCCTGCCATGCTATCTCTTGTACCACCCATTCCTTTGGGCACCTATTTAATGTGGCACAATGCCTTGGCAGCGTACGCTGCTAACTTTCCTTCTTAGAAGTCTTTGAGGTAAAAAAATACTTTCTTAGGTGTATAGCTGGATGTAATGCAGGCCTTGGTGAGTGACTTTTAGGTGGTCTATGTTAGGCCTTCCTGAAATATGCATAAGTGGTGAAGCAGCAGCATCGCTCGGATCACGTCAGCACTCCGAGGGGTGCTTCATACAATATCACTGTCACTTGCAGAAGATTGAAGCAAAGTACAGTGCACAGCAGGAGCAGTATTTGTATGATCCCGGGGTCAGTAATAATGATTGGGGTTGCGGTCTCCCCCTATGTGTGCTAAGTACTATCTGCTTGGTAGTTAATACTGCAGCCATCGAGACTATAGCATCACCCATGTTACTTCCTGCCCTCGTTTTAATAACCTTCGTTGGCCTTTCTCGTTTAATTTTTATATATGTTGTTATTATTTCATAGGCTCAAATGCACGCCCATGATGTCTCTCAATCCGAGTAAATGTTCTGGGGCAATTAATTAGACGGTCATTTTTCTTGGGCATATATCAAGCCCATTATCGCCGCATTAGCGGCACTTTTCCTGTCGCTAACGCGGCGATCGCTATGTATCGCCTAAATGACTATCGCCATCGTAAACAAGATAGCGGGAGTTTTCTATGCCGTTCCCTGAAACTATCGCCTGTTACCGACGTGTTGATAATACGTCGCTAACAAGGCGATAAATATCAGGGAAAGAAGGCGATAAAAAAAATACCGCTAACCAAGGTTGGCGATAGTTATCGCCATTCCTTGGTAATATCCCCCCATGTGAGAAATTGTCAATAGAAGAACGAGAGGCGTTAGAGGTACCCATTACGGCTGATGAAATTCAAAGCACAATTAGTTCCCTGGTAAATGGGAAGGCGGTAGGAACAGACTCCATTCCGGGGGAATTTTATAAACAGGAATTGATGAAAGATGTTTTTCTTGAAGCGCAGTCTGGTCGAGGGGCTCCTGAAGATCAGCCAATATTGTGGTATTTCCCAAAAAAGGCAAGCCGGTCAAGGAGATGGGGTCTTATCGTCCTATCACATTAATAAATAGTGACGTTAAGGTATTTGCCAAGATCTTGGCTAAGCGACTGGCGACGGTTATTAAGAAATTGGTTTCCCCAACTCAACATGGGTTTGTCCCAGGACGCAGCACTATAGAACATATTCAGCGTGCTATTGCTCTTTTTGACGCTGCAAGCATTACCGGGGACCCTATCGGGCTTATCCTGCTAGATGCAGAGAAAGCCTTCGATAGGGTCTCCTGGCCCTTTTTATGGGCAACTCTAAAGAGCAGAGGGTTGGGTGAAAATTTTATTAAGGCTATTGAAATAATGTACAATAACCCGGTGGCTAGAATATCAATAATGGGAGAGATGTCGGATCCTGTTTTGATCAGCAGGGGGACTCGCCAGGGATATCCGTGCTCCCCTTTATTGTTTGCATTATATATTGATCCGCTAGTCAGGAAGATCGAATGTAATAATCGGATTCTAGCAGTGCATAGTAATGGGGGAGCACTAAGATATTGGCATATGCCGATGATCTAGCAATTGTCACCTCAAGTCCCATGGATGCATTAGATGAGATTGAAAGCGAAGCAGATACTTTTGGGAACATTTCAGGTTACTGCCTTAATCAAAATAAGACCCAAGTTCTGGTTGGTAAAGGGCTTCAGCAGATTGACTCGCGAGTGATACAAAAGGCAGTGTATCTGGGGGTGGAATTAATGGCAGATGTGTCTAAGATTGCTGAAGTTAATTTAGACCCATTACTCTCTAAATTTAAAATCGAACTTAACCGACTTGAGAACCTTAAACTTATGATGGTTGGAAGATGCAATGCTATTAAGATGCTTTTACCAAAGATTTGCTATCTATTTAGGGAAATTCCCTTGACTATTTGTAGTTCCTGGTTTAATTCCATGAATCAGTTGCTTTCTAGGTTTATTTGGGCTAACTGCCGTACATTTTTAACACTGCCAAGAGATAGAGGTGGTTGGGCGGTACCCAATCTTCAGTTATATCATTAGGCCTCAGTTCTACACAAGATGGGAATCCTACTCAGCGGGGAATTGGACATGACACAGACAGGTACCCCAACATCAATTTTTGAGTTGACATTAGGTGAAAAGGCTAAGGGGTGTCTTCTGCGCCACACTGAATTTAACTATTACAAAAGGGTGAAGCTTAAAACATTAACCTGTGGGTTTAAAGTTTGGACTGCACTCCGGAAAAAGCTAGGTTTGGGACGTGTTAACGCCTATACCCCAATATACAGCAATGAGTCCATCCCATGTGTCTTCAATGATGGGCACATGAAAGACTGGTATGACAAAGGTGTCAGGACAATGGGTGATGTTATAGATGAGACAGGGATATTATCGTTTGACAGCATTAGGGATAGTTTTGGGCTGGAGAATATACAGTTTTTTAAATATCTTCAGATAAGAGATTTTCTAGCCAGGAAGATAGGAGGCAGCTGTGGCTTTTCTAGGGTGAGTCTGATGGAGGGGTTGCTCGGTGACTCAACCACATTGGGCGGGATATATAAAATTCTGAATGAGTCGATACCGGATGATTTGGCCATACACTGTGATCAGTGGCAGAAACTTTTACAGGTGGGATTGGGTGAAGTGGAAGATTTGTTGTACCTGGCCCAAACATCATTTGTTGCTGCTAATCTTCAACTCCAGTGTTTTAAAACATGGTTTAATCTTTACATCACACCGGCTAAGATTGCTAAATGGGGTAGGGAGGCAGGATCAACCTGTCCGCGATGCGGTTATCAAGCTGCTGATAGTGTTCATATGTTCGCCTCCTGCCCCGTTTTAGATACCTTGAAATGTGATGTTAGCACCACTTTGGAAACCATGCTGGGGAGGGAAATTCATCTATCACTACAACTGATTGAACTGGGGGTGGGAAGTCCTCTACTTTCAGGTCAGATACAGGCATTCCTATATATTGCTATGACAGTTTTCAGACTTTGCCTGGCCACCCACTGGCTTGATCCTGTCCCTCCAACTTGCCAACAGTGGCTAGGAATATTTCTGGTGGTATACAGGCTGGAAACTGCAGTATACTCTAGAAGGGGATGTAAGGCTAAGGTTAAAGGGTTGGCAATTTGGGCTCCTCTAAGGAGTTGGCCTCGGGAGAATAATGAGATGAGACACTGATCTGGAAGTGTATCTGAGATAGTTAAAAGCTCTCCTTTTCCTTCCATTTTTTGGGCAGTTAAGATTGTGTTTTTTTTTTATTATACTTAAGTTGAAGGGCAATGTTCCTTGTATATTTCTTGATGAATGGAATTTCTTTTCTTCTTTGGTGTAAGAGTGCTGGTTCAGCTGCGGAGGGGTGGGGGTTGGGGGGAGTAATTTCGTAGAAATTTGTATGCATATTTTTTTCCACTTTGTATTGTATGCTGAAAAGCGCTTAATAAAGACTTATTTAAACAAAAACAAAAAAAAGTTGATCACGTTACACTAATGGATGGTACAGTTGTGCTATTGTTTAAAGGTGTCATTTAATTTTCCTTACCATGGGTGCATTTTAGGACACCATATACTTTGGCCTTATAGAAAAGTTAATAGCGACAAATTAGCCAATTTCAACATGTTTTAGGGTTTGAAGCACATGCACCAGGGACTGGTAGGCAGTGTCCTAGTACACAGAGTCAAAAACACAGCAGTATGTGTCCACAAAATATGGGAGTGACCACACAGAAAGAGGCACTTTCTCATTTGGCATTTGATATAAATGAGGAACACTGGAATGATTCCGTCCTTTAAGAAAGAGGTTTATTAGTTGGAGTGGATTGCGGTCCACCACAAGTGATAAAGGCAATATCCTTTTAGGTCCAGTAAAAGGTTTCAGTAATTTAAACCTGAGCTCAAACCTTGGTATCTATGGTGGAGAACAGACAGGCTTAACTTAGAGAAAATTTGCAAAGCATTTAGTAATATCAACATATTTAAAAAGTCAAAACACAATATATTAAAAATCCCACTCCAAATTATACTAATAGAGAGTAATTTAATGAGAAAAGTGACACCAGGATGACAAAAATCCAATTATGGGGCCCAACAAAAAGTAAAATGCTCCAAACAAAGTCAATTGCCTCTGTAAACCGAGACCTATGTGGGATTTCAGGTCAATCACAATGGAGTGAGATTAGGATAAACCATCCAGGTTCAAACCGGTTGGACATTTTACTTTGCAATTAAGGAGCACTTTTACTATTACTTTTACTATTATTTCACACAATACAGCACAGCATAAGAACTTCCTGCACTGGGTTGTTAGAAAGGGCAAGAGCAGAAATGCTTCATATTTACAAAGATATGGAGCATTTCTGCTCTCTCCTTGCGCTGGCACACTGTGTGCTGCCTAGCATCAAGACAAATACCCTTTCACCATAGTTCAAGGGTACATGCATTTTGAGCAGGATTGTATTTTGTGCAGGAAGGGACATCTTCCTGCACAAAAACAATCCTAAGAGGCATATTCCTCTTTTTATATGTGCAACAGAATGCAGTTCACATGGAAAGAGGGAGTAAACCTAGTAACACCTACCCGATAAAAAAGTAATGCAAGGCAGTGCTATGCGCTGCCTTGTGTTACTTTATATTTACTAAACCATGCAAAGCCATGCAAAATGTCTGTGCGTGGCTTAGCAAATGCCAAAAATGATTTTGCATTGGGCTGCTCCACAAAAGTGACACAACCTGATGCAAAATGCCTTAGTCTTTATCTGGAAGTCAAAATCCTTCAGCAGGGTAAGGCAGCAGGCTGTATTAGAGGAGGGCTTTACGCCGTCAGACAAGCACTGAATGAGAACCTTGGGAAGCCGTTGCTTTTAGTGGGTAAAGCTCAGAGTGGAAAAATGTGAATTTTGTGCCCATGAAGTCGGTCGGATACCTTGTGCGCCTTTGCCTGTTCAAAATTTATACCTTCAAACTTAGTCTGTTTTTAGAGCTTGAAATCTTCCAGCTGGACAAAGCTGTGGGCCATGTCCTAAGAGGGTCCATGGGGTCAGATCTCTTCTTGCCAATCCCACGGCAATGGAGGTGCAGCTGCAGAGAAGCTCTGAGCACAAGAAATCTGTTTCTTCAGCCCAGTGAGGTTGGACCTTGGGTGGATCGCCGTGAGAGGTTTGTCCCAGTCTCCCAGAGGTCTAGAAGTCAAAAAATATTTTATGGCTAAGGTTTTTAGTACAGGTGGGAGAAGTCCATTTAGACACATCCAAGAATCCCAGGACCTCAAGAACAGCACTTGGAGAGTCAAGGCACATTCCAGCATAAGCCAACAGCAGGGTCTATGTCAGGTCTATTGGGTTCCGGTTTGCTGGGCACTTCAGAAAAAAGGCCTCTTGCAGTGTGTTGTGTCCCTGTAGCCACAGGTCAGCCAAGTGAACGTCTGGAGCCCATTTCTTTGTCCTGGGTAGAAGTGGGGACAGGTAAAGCCCTTCATGTCTCTTTACAGGTATCAGACAGCAAGTACAGTTTTTTTTCCATTCTTCCACAGATCCAGAGTGTACTGAACAAGGTGTCTTGGGGTGCAAAATACCTGCCACTAGTTTGTGGGTGGGATTGACTCTGGGCCCCTCTCTGACTAAGAGTGTAAAAGTAGGGGCAGGTAAAGTGCTTCAGGTCTCCTTACAGGTCTCCAACAGCACATTCAGTCCTTCTTCCGCCCTTCTAAATGTCCAGTGTGTACTGTAGAAAGTGTCTTGGGGTGCAAAATACCTGGTACTAGCTTGTGGGTGAGAGTGACTCTGGGTACCTCTCTAACCAATAGGGTAAACATTCCCCAGGGGCTGTCCTACCAACAGTTGAAGTAATTCCTGTTTGACCTACCCCAAGTAATCCCAAAGTGCCCCTCCCTCTTTAAATCTAAGATGGAGAAAACCATCTCCCCTTGTGCAGAGCCTATGTGTCAACCAAGAGGTGTGGTCAGGATAATAGGCAGCCCCTCCTCTGTGGTCATTGTAAACCAGTTGTGGGTTCCCTCTCCTCTACTGGGTTTGGTGGCTGCCTGACTGGGAGGCAAAAGAAGGGGCCCATCTAGGTGTCATCTGCCATCTGCTTGTGACAGGGGGGGCCCCTTTGAAGTAAATTATGGTGCTCTGCACAACCCAACTGCTATTCCTGCCAGGTGAACAAAAACATTTCCCCATACTCTGGCCATTGTCTCTGCTCTTGGAGCAGTTTTCACACCTCTTCAGGGCTATTCACCAGCTGGGTGACAGATTGAGGCTAATGCAAATAGCCCCTAGAAGCTTACGGCAGGTAAAAGCTAACTTTCTAAAAGTCACTTTTCCTTAATATTTATCAGAAATCTGACTTTACCTTAGGGTGAGCTTTTAATAAATATTAAAAAATAGTTGTTTAATCATTGTTCTTGCTGGTTCCTAGCCTGAGATAGCAGAATTAATATTGCTTAACAGTTTTTCTCTATGGGTCAGCCAGTCTTCCTGCAGTGAAAAAGGCTTATGGTGTTAATCACTGTAAGGACAAGTTAACTTTGAAGTGCCCTGCCTTGTGGGCTACGGGGCTACCTAGGAATGGCTCATTAATATTTGAAAGGGAATTTTTTTCCTGTCAAAAATAGTCATTTTGACAGGTTTGCTTGCAGTTAAAAAACTGCAGCCAGCAATCTTTTGTGATAGGCCTGGCGTCATGTTGATTTTGTCACAGTAGTGGATGGCATAATAGTGCTGTAGTCCATAGGTAGCATTTAACTTTCCATGCCATAGGTGTGTTTTAAGACACAATACACTAAGGCTTTATCGAAAAGTTAAGTAAGCTAATAAGGAGTAAGTCAATTTTGAACTATTTTAGGGGTCTGGTTTGCAATATCCCACTGCACAGAGTCAAAAAATCAGCAAACTAATAGTGCTGACCACACAAAAGAGGCGCTTTCTCACACTTCTGGAAAAGTATTTCAAAAAATTGGATCAGCGGTCAAGATGGCCATTTAGATCTTAAACTCCTCTAACTGAGGGAGTAAAGGATCTATAAAATGACCACAGGAGTGCAAACTTTTGCCAGCCTGTCCCAGAAACAAGCACGTAGGATCCTCTTGTCTTGTTTGAGACCAGAATTTGCGTTTGGCACATGATTTAATTGGTAAACACTGCGCTTGTTGACAAGAAATGCAGCAGATTCCAAAATGGTGCTCGCTGCTCGCCCGGTACTGGAGCGCACCTCCTGTGGATAGAATGAGAGCAGATATGCATATGCAGAAGATGCGACGAAAGAGGACAGCTGCCAGGCATATCTGGTGACCCATGAACCAGCAGTAGGGCTCCCTGTACTAGGATTCCTGACTGCCAGAGCCCTCATGGCATGGAGCAGTGATGAGTGATGCTAAATACCTGGGGGATGACAGACATGGCTGGGACCTGCTATTAACTAAACACTGCTTGTCGGGCATCGCCAGAGGGCATAGGATGGCAAGAGTTATATTTGGGGCTGCCAGTGAGAAATCACAAGCAGAGTGCTGATTTATCACAAATATAGGAGCACTGATAAACAAAGGTTGCTGGGCTGGCAAGAGGGCAAAAGCTGGGGGCTAGATTTTAACTACCCGATATCAACTTGAACATGCTGTTTGGCTCAGCGGTGGGTGAAACTTCCGACTTAAGACAGGGCAAATGCTATGAGTCCCTGGTCTTCTTACAGCAGCTGCAGCCATGCCCCTCAGGTGACAGTAAATATCCCTGAAAACTTTGAGGGGTCACATACAACAAGTAATGAATAGGAAGCTGGTTCTTGACACACAGAAGGGTGCAAGGTCAATAAAACAATGAGGTGATTGAATTTGCAGGAAGTTAGTGAACTGGGGACTGAACTAAAACTGCCTGACCTCCTTCTCTGGCTGCCCCATAACCAATGAAAAAAAAGAAGGAATTTAGGCTGCTCATGCCCCATGCAGAAAGTGGAGTGAGGCGGTCCTTAATAGCCCAATGGTGAAAGAAAGATTAAATCAAGCACTATTTAAACCTTCAGTTTCTGTTTGTTTACCCGCCAACATCACTCTCAATCCTGCAGTATTGGCCCAGGGAAGGCTACTGACAATAAACTTGTGTAAACTTGCGGTTCACTACCTGAAGACTCCAGTTAAGACAAGCGCAAGTGCTCCCCCAGCAAGACACAAACTACTAAAATGGGGAAAACCACTGATTTCAGGAAACCCAAATTGTCCTTCGAAGCATTAAAAACTAGCAAACTGCTGGACCTGGAAAGCCCCCTGGTGCAACAGGACATAGTGCCCATAGCAACGCTGATGGTAAACTGGACATGAACTCACTGCTTAAATTTATGCAGGCAAGCCTCACCTCCATAGATAAGAAAATTGATGCACTGAACTGTCCGATAAATAATAAGGCCACTAAGATTTACAAAACGGAGAACGCTTGACTGAAGTGGAAAAAATATTCTCAACAGTGGAGGACAGAACTCAAGGTGACAAGGAAAAGCTCTTGAAAAAGGACAAGTTTCTTACATTTCTAAAAGCCAAAAATGAAGATTTAGAAGCCAGATTGCGGCACAACAATACTTGCATCCTAGTGATATTAGAATCAACTGACACCTGTAGGTTGAAATGATTCATAGAGAATATACTAATTTACTGATTGGTTTCTGATTACTTTTTCAGTCTGTTTGTGGTTGGAAACTCTGTAATCAGGGAAGAAATCGGGGGGACGGAAGGTCAACTATATCTGTTAATACGGTAAAGCCAGAGCATGCGGGGAGGGCATCCATAATTAGGAAACCATGGGCCCCAAACAGCATAACCTCAATAACAGAGGTCGGAGATATTGAGGAAGTATTCCTAAAGTATTATCATGATTTATGGAAAAGTGATCCATCAAGCATTAAACATTACCTAGACAATAAAGCCATTGTCTGGTTGAACAACACCCATAGAGAATTCTTAGCCCAGTCCTTCACATTAGAGAAAATTAATGTTATACTACGCAGTCTCCCAAATGGCAAAGCTACAGGATCAGACAGACTGCTTGCTGATTTGTATAAGACCTAATATGACTGACTAGCTCCTAAGCTTCTGAAAGTTTTCAATGAAGCAATTGACAATGGTAAGCTTCCTCTCTGCCTGTGTGAATCCATTCTGATAGACCTGCTGAATTTAAATAAATGTGCAGTCAACCATTACCCCTAATCAATTGTGACACCAAATTAGTTGCATAAATCATATCTAATAGAGTCCTCTTGATACTGCCTGTAATGGTTCTGTTTGACAAAGGGAGGTTAATTGTGCATCACATTTTCAGTCCTTCACCAACATAATCCAGTCAAGGATGCTGTGGAGGTCTTCTAGACACCACTAAGGTGTTTGAGTCCCTTGAGTGGACCTACCTGATGGGAGTGCACTGAGGTATGTGTATGTGTAGACCAATCCTCATTTTAATGAGCTTGCTGTACACCTCACCTCCTGTCAAATTATAGACGAATGACCGGTTATTCCCCCCTATTTCAATCAAACATGGCACCTGCCAGGAATGCCTCTTATCGCCTATCCTATTCTCTCTGGCACTTGTGCCTCTAACCACAAAAGATAGACAAAAACACACAAACTATACCTTACACTTCATGGATTGCCCTCTACTGGCCTCGCTCTAGGCAGACAACATAACACTTTATCTCAAGGACCCCCAAGACAGCCTCAACCCTATACTGATGGAATTCATTAGTTATAGGAAACATGTCAAACCTCACTGCCCACTAGGCAAATCAACAGTAGTGCTCCTCACACAAAATACCCAGAAAGTTGAACTGGAATTCCTGCTGAAATGAAACCATTACATATTTCGGTATATAGCTCAGCTGCAACAAGAATGAAATTAACAGATTAAATTAGGGATGCACACTTAATACCCTTGAACAACAAATTGATAGATGGCTAAAAATGCAGCTCACTATGGTTGGCCAAATTGTTCTGATAAAAATGGTAATTCTACCCAGATTTCTCTACTTCTTTGTAATTATACCCATTCAGCTCAACAAATGTTTTTTTCAATTCCCCCCACATCCCAACAAAACCTAGAATTGCTTGGGAAACACTAACACTTCCATGCATCCAGAGAGCATTTACAGTTTCCAATATGGAATCGCATCATTTATGTACACAACCACTCTTCGCTCGTTGTTGGTTGAATTCACAATGTTATATAGCCCAACTTGCTCTGGAAAAGGACGTGGCAGGCCCTGTTTCACTTCCCACGTTTCTATGGTATGAGGCAAGCACATAGCTAAAACAGATAAAATCAATACAGTTCACTGCAGTGCTACAGCCTGGGACAAAATAAAACTGTTGGAGAGGGAAATTCATTTAAACTTTCATAGACGTGAGAGACTGAATTACGAGAGAAAAATAATAAATGTGCACCAACTACACATTCAAGAAAATATGACACGATAAGAGAATTTTAGTTACTGCATCAACAAAGCATGCAGAAAAAGATTTATACTAGATGATATCATTTGTGCAAGCAATATAGGCCACGATTTATTAATTGAAAGTAATATTTTTCAATAACATGTGCTAGAACTGTGTAAATGGTGAATTTTCACGTTATGGAGTTTACCTCTAATCATTTAGAGGTAAACTAATGGAAACTAAATAATTATCAAGATTCAACATGAATAATGTATTCCATTTAAATGTATCTTTTATGTGTAAATGTGTGCACCAAAATGACAAAAGTAAATAGGTGCTACACATTCCTAATTAGTGATATATTCATGAAACTTTCAGAGAATGCATTTTACACTACTACTGATGTTATACACCTAAAACTAGTTTTTGATACTGTGATTTAAAATATTTTTACACTTTAGTACTTTCAATGTAGTAATACATCACATTGACACGTATTAATTGCCACCACACTAAATGATTTTAAATGCATCAGGATTATTTTAGAATCATGAAATCTTTATATTCTCTGTGGACATATGTCAAATGATCATATATGTTTTATGTTAAATTAGCTTTATTTAATGTGGGCCTAACTGAAACTGTGAAGTTTAGTGACAGTGTTTTCTTTCCTGATATTTCATGTACTGTACAAGACAAATTGTTACAATTTTGTTACAGTGAGGACCATCTTCCTGGGAAACTGCCCTCTTAAACTTGCTCATGTGTTCCTGCTAAAGGAGCTTTGTTCTGATGTTTCATTTACTGGATTGCTTGAGGACTACGTAATTGTCTCACCTATTTCTCCACATTTTGTATCTTCTTTATGTCTCCAGACACTCAGCCTATACAAACTTACCAATGAACTGAGTGGTCTGACCAAATAAAGTGACTCCAGGAGGTGTCACCCCCGGAACTTTAAGAATGCACACGCTGATGGTGTCGGATGGGTTGCTGATTATCCGTTAGAGATGTGCGGAACTTTCTTGGCATCTTTAAACTTGTCTGATGCGGATTCACCTGGCTTCCTTTTTTAACTGACGCATATGCCATATGCACCTAGTGGTCTCTTCCTTTCTGGGAGACTGCGTGTACTGGCATGCTTCATGTCCCTTCCTGAACTCTTGGGCTTTCGTACATCTATTTAGAATTTGCCCGAATTGACTTATGATCTGATGTAAATTTACTAATGCATTTGTTTTACTTTAAATATTTGATAAACTATTTTAATATTTCCATATTGACTCAGCTATCATGATTGCTTCCATCCAAGTGAATGTGCATTCTTAATTTGAGGTTATCAATGATCAGGAAAGACCATATTAGAGAGATTACAGAGCATCAAATAGTAATGCTGTTGTTCTGTATAGCTTTAACCAAGCTTTTGGTGTGTTTGATTTTGGCTCGCATATGTTTCTCCAGGAGATTTGGGCTTGCCGTGGTAATCCTTTACCTTTATTGAGGGTAATTTACATGAGTTTGATTTCTGGTTTGTAGGCTAGTTATCCAATTCCTGGTCCTCATTGGATGACTATTAGGACCCTTGTATACAACCCTGCTCTGCACAAAACAAGGTCCCTCGGAGGACCAAGAGAGTGGTATAATAAAACATATATTAGAAAAGAACAAGCAGAGAGAGAAAAATTGAGTTTTGTTTTTGGGCCCAGTAAACACTACAGCAAAACCAAGGCACTTTAACTGCCATAGACTCCCTCTATACCCTTATAACTGTACCCACTATTCCCAGTGGCCAATGGGAATAAGGCAGCTTCCCAACTACGCAAATTAACCATCAATAACTGGGGAGACTTTTTTGAGGAAGGCTAATTCATCATTATTGATGCTCTTATGGCCCGTTCGGAAACCAGTCCTCTTCACATCTTCTTACACCATAAAATTAAATCCACATGTAGGCAGATAGCAGCTGACCCCGAAGAGCCATGAATTTGGATGCCCGGGGGATAGGAGGAGCACTGTCAATAAATGTGGATGCTCCCACTCTGCCAAGCTGTAAATGGTGGCAATAGCACGTACCTGAAAATGTAAACGTATTCAAGAAATACGTTTCCATAAAGATGCTTTTAAAATTTAGAAGGTTCATCACTCAATGATATCACTTAATGATCCGGGGGAATCATGAGAGCCAGAATCAGCACCAATGCTATTAGCTACTTTTAAGCTACGCACAGGGCAGTAGTACATGAAGTAAGGTATAGGGCATGGCTACCAATCTGGAAGATGCATAGGCTACATTGAAAAGCCCTCCTATCCTATTCCACTAGAAATTGTGGTGACTATTACAAATCAATGAACATGATAGTTACCTAACAGAGGAATGTAAATTTACACAATACTGGCACCATCCCTAGCTTAAATAAAGACTCCCGCCTTTAGTGGAATCCTGAGAAACAAGTATGCACTGAACCCGCACATCTGATAGGGCTGTCAAGCCATATCAGTGGTAGTATGTGTGCTTTGCAAATTCACTTATCATAGCATAACAACATAAGCTTTCACCAATAAAATGCTTCCCCTTACTTTTTGGGGTTTTGATTTCATTTCAAGGAACAGCCATGTCAGTGCTGATTTCCCTTAATGTTAATGTTCCTTGGAGTATAAGCAATGACACCCGACCAATTTTAATCGAATCATCAAGTGTTTACACAAAATGGGGAAAGACCTTAAACCACACTCAAGGACACCTCATCGGCTATGTATTTTAGAAGTAATTGGGATCCTGGAGGCTCACTCAAATAACATGTCACAAAATGGTAGGTCTAACCAATCAGCTGGAGCCTTTTTACATTTATGTGTAATTCTTTTCTTTTTACATCTGTGTGTAATCCTTTTCTGAAGTGAGCAAGATGTGGGCACAGTTGGTTAGAGCAGGCAAAAAATGAAACACGCAGCAGCACTACTACATGCATCAACTCCTCATTTCACATGAAAAACTACAGAAAAGAAGTAAATTCACAAAAATGATATAGAGAGTTTAGATTGGGAATATGTAAGTAGTAAAAAAATACATAACCATCTCATCAATATAAGCATCCAGCATTGGGGAAGAAAGCGGGCCTTGGCATTTGTATTTAGGCCTATAATGTTGAGGACTTCTTCGATTTTGATGCATTATTTATCGGTCTCTCTTGTTGCTGATTACATTCATGACTTCTCTGCTGATACTGCCAACTAGGATGTATATTAGTTTCAACTATTCTGGTGTTTCTTTACCATGCGGACATCTGCTTTCAGTGCACTTGACTGAAAAGATCAGGTCATCAGCTGAGAGATAAAACAATTTGGAAGGGGCCAACAAAGGCAGCACTCAAAGAAACGTCATTAATGTGAGAAAAGGAGGGAATGGCTAAAAAAGAGCAAGAAAGCATTTCCCCAAAAGGTAAGGATCTTTTTTTTTGTCTGCGTATATACGCTTATCCACTAAACAAACAACAGTTATTGTGACATTATAGTTTGGTGTTGAAATATGGTAACAACTAATGATTAAAAACCCGAAAAGCCATGAACTTCACCAGTAATAGTTTACTGACCACCAAAGTACACTAACCTAAAAATATACCAGAGTCTGCAATTAAGATTATCATGAGAAAGCTAAGGGGTCCGATTCCGATTCGGGCCGGAAATCTCTCCGACCGAGCCGGACCCGGAGAGATTTCCGACCGAATCGGACCCGTGCAGCCCGACCGAACGAGTACGATGCGTCCGTATGCTATCGGACTCGAGTCGGTCGGACTCCCATTGAAGTCAATGGGACCCAGTCGTACAACGCGTACGCGGGCTCCCATTGCCTCAATGGGTGCGAGGCGAACAAGGGCGCCCCCTACAGCGGGTACGCGGCGAAGCGACTCGTGACATACACGCACAGGTAGGGGGACCCATGTGTCCCCCTGTGTGCGACTCGCGCGGCTACACGTACAGGGGGGTCCGACACGGACCCCCGAAGTACGGCTCCGACTGCTCTTTCGAGCCGGGCGGCACGTGTCGGTCGGACTGCTCGCGGCACGCATCGTACTTACCCAGCCGGGGAACGTCTCCATTGCGCGGTAGAGTCGTGTCCGAGCGAGTCGGTCGGTGCGGTTAGACCCGGGAACGAGTCGGTCGGAGCGGTTGGGACGCCCGAACGAGTTGGTCGGCGATTTCGCATCGTACTCGTTCGTCCGGACGCGCGTACGAATCGGATCCGGTTATGCCGAATCCGATTCGGAGCCCTACCGGCCGAGATCGGAATTGGCCCCTAAGTGTTGGACTTGGCCCTATCTACAGGGTCATCCCCAAACGTTTTGCCTTCCCCTTCCCGTTTTCTGAACCTGTTATCTTTGGCTTTTTGCTAAAGTGCTTGTACTCTCACCCTTAAACATGGTAAGATTGCCTTACACCCAATTGACACATTTAATATACTTGCAATTACCTAGTAAAGTGGTACAACATATACCCATGTATTACCAAGTTTTAAAACATGTACCCAGGGCCTGTATATTAAATGCTATTAGTGCAGCAACGATTGTGCCACCCACTTAAGTAGCACTTTTTAAACATGTCTTAGGCCTCCCATTGCAGGCTGTGTGTTCTGTTTTAAACTGACATTTTGACTTGGAAAAATAAACCATTTTCAAGCAAAACCTTCCTTTTTAATACATAACACTCACCCCTAGTATATGCTCTAAACAGCCCATAGGGCAAGGTGCAGTGTATTTAAAAAGTTAGACATGTACCTTTACCTTTTACATATTCTGTCAGTGAAAAGCTCTTAAATTAGTTTTTCAGTATTGCAATGCGTGCCTTACCCATAGAATAACATTGGGTTAACTTATTACATTTATTAAGTGATAACTTTCAATTTGGATCAGATAGGTATCTTTAATTTGGTGTCAAAAGAATTGCAATTGAAAGCCTTCTTAAATGGTAAAGTTTGATTTTAAGTTACAATTCTGAAAATGCCACTTTTAGAAAGTTTGTATTTTCTTGTCCCAACCATCTGGAGTCTGCAGCTTCTATCCTGGGTCACATGACTAGGTGTATCTGGCAAATGGTCTTTGTATATTGCTCCCTGACAGTGAGACAAATGGCAATAGGTTTTGGCAAGATGGTACATCTCTGATTTGATGAGGGGGAGTGTAGGAAAGTGCCCTTTTTCTAAGCTGACCACCCCACATTTAGGACCAAATGCTAAGGGATATGACGCAAAACCCAGTGCCTATGCTCTTTCCCAAAACTGTTATGTTCGACTTGGTAATCCCAAATTGGCAAAGACTTTAACCCCTTATAAGTCCCTAGTATATGTTACCAGGGGTACCCAGTACATGCGTGGGAAAGGGTCCCCAGGGCTGCAGCACAGCTTTGTGCCACTCTGGGTGACCCAAGCAAACTACTGACAGCAGAGAAAACAATAACGGGAGGTGCACCCTATGATGAAGAGTTCAAAGCATCCAATTTCTGAAAGAATCTTCTTTATTGTATTTTTTTTTACTTCATATTCGTAAAAACAGCCTCTAGCCATTGTGTTTCATTCATAAGATAAACTTCTTCAGTGCTCTAAACATATATACAAGCATCAACAAAAAATACACATACAATATAAGACATGCATCGAGACAAACGAAAAAAAATACAGGTGATAGTGAAAATCCAACTCCTTCTAAAGTTAAGAAACAAATTCTGGAAAAGACTATTTCTTCCTTTGACATGTGGAGAATGAAATCACAAACATTCTAGAATATATAGATTACATCTTATCATTGCCTAATTATACAAAACTACATATAAGGTGTGTCATGGAAAGGCTAATAAGGGGGATATGCTTTTCTAATTATAAGAAGGATAATGCAAAATTGTTTTGATAAATAATTTTAGATTAAACATACATTAAGTATGTTTTGAGAATGTGATTGTCTTGTTCTGAATCCTCTCATTCTTATCTTGTTTCAGTTTAATAAGTGATGTGACATTTACGATTGACTATGATACATGCACAAAGGTACATATGATTATTGTGTGGGGGTCCCTGCTATCAGTAGGACAAATTGCCCTTGTTTTTTGGTTCTTTGACCTATGCTTTTTATTGCTAATGTTCAGAAGTAGGATGCGCACTATCTCATGTATTGTTTTTTGCATATGTATTGATGTATGATATATATTGTATGTGTATTTTTTTTGATACATGTATATATGTTTACAGACCTGAAGAGGTTCATCTTATAAACAACATTTGTTGGCAAGAGACTATTTTTATGAATATGAAGTAAAGAAAGTACAATAAAGAAGATTCTTTCAAAAACTGGATGTTTTGGACTCTTAATTATTGGGTGCACCTCTCTTTATTGGCTTCTCAACTTGTTTCAGCTCTGCAGCAGTACTACTCGACGGCTGGTACTGAGGTGTGGGAGGTGCGATTCTCAGCTGACCACAGTAGCCTTGCTATTGATAAAAAACTGACAGCAGGCCCGCCATAGCAGACTGCAGGAGCAGTGCAAACTGCTCCATCTCAACCGTGCCCTCGCACTGTCAATTACACTACCTTTAATATATGTCAAACACCCTGCCTCAGCTCAGTAGGCAGGGTGCAGTATATTAAAAGTGAGGACATATAAGTGCAAGCCTATATATCCCTATAGTGGTGTTCCCCATTGGAAACTACTATGAGTGTTAGCGGGCCATAGGATAACATGGGTTGCCACCCAGGCCTTCTCAAGATTGAGAGCTCCATTATGGTACGTATTCAAGAAATATGTTTCAATAAAGATTCCTTCAAAATTTTGAAGCTTCATTACTCAATGATATCACTTAATGATCTGTGAAATCATGAGAGCCTGAATCAGCATCAATGCTATTAGCTATTTTTAAACTAGGCATAGGGAAGTAGAACATGAAGTAAGGTAAAGGGCATGGCTACTGATCTGGGAGATGCATAGTCATTGGTTCTATGCCCTATGCATTTTATTTTTAATGTTCAGAAGTAAGATTCTCACTAACTCCTGTATGTATAAATTTATCATGTTTGGTATCAAACAATGTGCTGTCTCACCTCTGACATGAATATTGTGCCCTGGGTGATGTGGCATGCACCCAGGTGGCGACCTTAGAGGTTACCCACAATTTGCCTCAGATTCTCTGTGCTCTGGCTGGCCAGCCTGGGCTTTCTCATGCATGCTGTCAATAAGGCAGTATTCTGACCTTCTACCAAGCAGGGCTTCACTCCCAGGAGTTAAAAACAAAGGCTTGGGAAGGAAGAAGGTCACACCTCCCTCCTCCCAAGCAGGCTAGGGGAGTGGCACATCAAGGCGGTGAGCTTCAAAGGCTGCACCACCTCTGATATACATCAGGGCTGACTCCCAGTGGAGGAAACAGTCCTCCAAGGCACTTTTGCACCCAGGCAGATGGGAAATCAGCTATGCAGGGAGCTGTGCACCGCCAGAAGGATGGCCACACCTCCAAGGTGAGCAGTCTGGTCTGTACACCACAATTTGATTCCTGCCATCTGTAAGAATGTCAGAACAGAGGGTTCTGGGTAGAAAAGCTGACCTACACCCCCAGATGTGATCACCTCAGGGGCGGACTAGCTCCAGAGAATAGCTGCCCATTGGCTACTAGTTCCCGCACCCTTAACTCCCCTAAATATAGGATTTAAGGGACCTCCATGACACCAGAACCTCAGATCTGAATAATATGCCTCAAGGAATGACCAAGAGGAGACCTGTGTCATCTAAAACAGTATCAAAGCAAAAGAGGGATAATTTGTCCCTGTGGCAGCAGACTTGGAACTAAGTTTTGAGCCTTGTCCTTGGCTAAAACTCAGCACTCCCTGAAAGAGGGACCCCTCTGGAAGCCAGAAGCACCCTCAGACTCCCCTGGACTAGTGGCAATAGTCCCCTGAAAACTGCAGCTAAAAGCACTCACCGGATCCAAAGAACTGCTGGCCATCAGGCTCTCCGTGGGATCACCAAAATCCAGGTGGTCCAGTGCATTGTGGGAGTTGTAGTCTTGCCTGCCATGAAGTTTCAGGCCGCTACCTCGCTCCCCGGGACTCAGTGAAGTTCCCCAAATTTTTCGCTGTGATTACCGCAGCCAAGGCTTGTTGGTCCCCAATCTGGCAACTGACAGCCACACTCAACGCTGCATCTACAGGGAACACCATGCAACCTTCATCCGACGCCAGCAGCTGCATATTTGTTGTGTTTTTGCATTCTGTTTCTTGCAGCACTGTGTAAGCAGTAAAACTAGCATCCCCGTGGCTCCCGTTCAGCACCATGGACAACCAGGACAACTCTGCACCCGGACTCCACAGGCTAGGTAAAATTGATCTGACTGTTGTGGCCTGATCCAGGGGCCCGCATGACCTTAACCCTGTGAGTTTTCCAATTCACTGCAATGTTATATTTTCTATGTATTATTTTGCATTGATTTAATATTGCTTCAAAAATCTGTAACTCTGGTTATATGTATGCTCTTCTGTTAATTTTGCAGTCTAAATTAAGATAAAAATACACTCTATTTGTATAAATTGGTGTCAGATTTCTCTCGAGTCGTATCAATTACTTCTCGTCCATGTTGGCACTCTGAAATGCTTAACACGTTTGTCTAGTAAAGCCTGACTGCTCTTTGCCACACTACCAGGACTGAGCTAAGGATTTATTAGTGTGAATCCAAGGGGCATCTTTGGGGTATTGTCATAGTATTACATGGTGAGGTCTAACCTCCACACCACAAAATACTCCACTTTCCTACTGGGAGGAGCTGCCACCTACCACACTTGCACATCACAAAGGGTCTGCCTGGGCACACTCACAAAGGGTTTGACACTAGTATTTTGTGACCCCAGATTGGGTGGGGCCAGGGCTGGGATTTAGGAAATTCCAAGCACCTCTGAGGATGGAAACCACCAAAATCTTCTCTACTTCAAAGGGGGCACCAGGTATAAATATTGGACCCTCAGACCCACCTCTTCAGTACTTCTCTGGACCTGTGGAAGACTCAGAAGGACTGCTGTGCTGCCCTGCAAGAAGGACTGCTACTCTGTTGCCCTGCTGCCAGAGCAAGAAGGACTGGACCTGTGTCTTGATCCCAGGCCCAACAGAGTCACTCTAAGGGTCAGTAGGCTGGCCTTCTGATCAAAAGCCTCAGGGACAGAACAGGCTCCAGTCACTTTGAACCCAGAACATGGTCTCAGCTTGCTGTTAGTCTTGTCCCCCAAGTGGTGCCAACTCAGTCATGGAGCCTTGGAAGTGGACGTGAAGGTGATCAGCCAGACCAGCTGTGGTCCTGTGGGCAGAACGACTCAGCACGATGCATCTCCTGCAAGCTCAGCATCGAAACTGCTGCTGTGCAACGCAAGCCCACCATCAATGCCATCCTCAATGATGATGCTGCTTCTTTGGAACTGCCAGCACGCAATGCATGTTCGATGAACGACTTCGCAGCTCAAGCCCCTCGTTGTCAGCATTCTCCACAACGATGCAGGACCTCACATCAGAGCCTCACAACTCCTCAGAACCGCTGCTAGCAACGCATCCGCAAAGCGGGATCTCCCACCGCTTGCTCCACAACCAGGATTTAAGCTACTCTTGTTCAGCAGCTTAACTTGGTCCCTGTATCCAGCCCATACTGCTTTGCAGTCAGACTGAACTGGTGAATTTGTCTCCAGTTCTACTAATTGGAGTTTTGTTGTTTTGGTGTAAAATAATTTATAAAATTTCACTCTATTTTTCTAATTTAATGTGGGATTTTTCTCGTGTTCTATTTTCATTTTATTACTGTTTGAAGAGCTGCACAAATACTTTACACATTGCCTTTAAGTTAAACCTGACTGTGTTGTGCCAAGCTACCAGAGGGTTATGCACAGGTTACTTTGGGGTTTGCTTGTGTTTCATCATGGCAGAGATTGCGTTTCCTACTTGAGTAGGATTTTATCCCCTTACCAGTAAACCAATTTCCAACACCCTATGAAAATAAGCAACATACCCCACAAAAATCTGATCAGGCAGCACTTCAGCAGGAAACATAGTGCTCATGCCCTTGTACCTGGGATAACGACCTCCGCGGACATCCATACAGACAAATTTGGTTGTGTCATCAAGGAGTCTACAATGCTTAATTCAAGCCGGTGGTTTCTGGTGCTCAGCACCAGCACTTAATTGTCAACACGGGCGCTTGCGACATTCTGCCTCAAGGTGGCGCTGTCTGGCTAATTTGGAGATGACCACAACAACAGGTAATTGTTAATTCAGTATATATTAAAAATGACTATTACCTGCCGCCCAAGCCATTCTTACAGCTTTGGTGGCTGGAACAGTCCAAATTGTCACACTTGTAGGAGTGTGATGGTTAATAGTTGTGTTGTAACTATCGTTGTCAGCATTGCAGGGACAATTTGTGGTGCGAGCTGCTGTGGCCTCCTAACAAGAGACCTGGAACTTATTTTTTTTACAAATTAAACACTGAGACTAGAGAAACACTAAATACAAAATTAGACACTGTGGCGATAGTGTGGAGGACGCGGGTGCTTCGCATGTGCTATTTTCTATTGATTTATCATCTGCACCCAGGCATGACATTGTGTCCCTGTGACCCCTTCAGGGTTGTAACACATAGGGAAGCCTTTAACATCCACACCTAGGCATGCCGACAAAGGTTGAATATACATGGAAGTATTGTAAACCCACAAGGACCATGCACCATGACAGCCCAGTGGATGAGGGATCATTTCTGGACCCCCTGTAATTAGTCTAGATCTGGCTCGGCATGTAACCCCATGCCATGCGTTATTTATTATTTTGTGTCGATTTCCTACTGGGACACGTTAACATCATTATTTGAGGTTAGGAAGTTTTTATATTTGTGGCAGTCTTGCGGCAACAGCCATCTTATGTAGATATTTCTGCGAGTAAGAACCAGGTATACCAAAGATCAATGAAGCATGGATCTCCTGATGAAGCCCTTGGTGCCGAACCGTGCGTAGAGAGATCTTTGAGTGCATCACACACTCCTGCCAATATTTATATATCAACAATATATGAATTTTGATCTTTGATTCCTCGTTATGTGCCACATTTTGTTCTATAATTAATTGTAAAGTCACATCAATATGTAACTAATTGTCTTAGTTGTTACTCTCTACATCCATTAGGATTTGTACATCAAGAAGACACTGAACTGAAAATGAACTGGAATTTAGTTGCATGTTGGAATATTGAGTGAATTCTGTGACTGTGAATGGGTGATGATAGTTGATAGAACTTATTTTGTTTACAAATTAAGCATTGAGACTAGAGAAACACTAAAGACAAAATTAGACACGGTGGTGCTTGATGTTGGTCTTCTACGAATAGGTCAGTGGAAGCTAGTGGACGGTGGTCGCTCAATTTAAGTGAATGTTTTTAGCAATGAGACCCATAGTCTAAAACATGCAAACCCAACTGGAAGACACAGGGAACAGAATGTACTATTTCAAGTATATGGTTATCACTCACATGGGAGATCTCTGTGGAATATTACTCACATATTTGGAACAGCAGAAGCACAGATGGTCCCATCACTAAACTCTTCATACAAGCCTATAGCGGCCCCCAACATGCTCTTTAAATTCTTCTTGGTACACTGTGCTAATCGAGCACTTATACCTCCACCGACACCTAAGGTGCTGCCATGAGTTATCATAGTCTGTTACAGTACTATAGAGCTAGTGATGAGATTTTTACAGAGACCAATGCAAAATGGCCCATAGACCATAGACAATAAGAAAGCCTTCATTTTCCCAGACTACACAGCAGCCATGCAGCAGAAAGGAGACAACTTCCAAGAGGTCAAGCAGAAACTGCATCAGATGGGTCTCAAATAAATGCTTTGGGATGACTAGATTCCTGAAATGTCACCACAAAAACTGATCCTACTTTTCCAACCTAACTCACGGCTACTAAAAATTGCAACAATAAAACAGGCCCAACCACTTTGGCAGACCATCCAGAGAACATGCAGCATCTGAGAGAACTAAACTTTTGGTAGATGTATTGATCCAAAAGGGAGCTAACTAAAATAGACACTAGCAGTTGTACTGAGGCTTTGTCTGTAGAGAAGGGGTCATGTCAGAGACATCCACAAGTGGTTTCAGGCTGCCATGTCACTCCTATGACAGTAGATGACATAATATAAACAGCCTACAGAGCTTACTCTCACTGTCTTACTGAGTCTAAACCCACCGAAACAGCTAAGTCCCTGATATCATAGGATCTCTGGAAGAACCTCTGAAGATCAACCTTTAAGTTGATGAATTCACATTGATTAATCAATACACAGAGGTTACTAGGTCATTGGTGAGAGGACTTTCCTACTATTACATGGCTAACAGTTCCCAGTCCTATTGGATGGATCCCTAAAATAACATTGTTCTGGTTAGATGTTTATTTGAATGGAAATTGTTTTTGGTTCTACCCTGAGTAGCGGTGTTATGGATTGTTTTGAGTTAATTATATAGTTGTGAGATTCTGGGTTGTTGGTTGAGTGGGGGTGTTAACCCTGCTCAAGAAACAGCCACAATCCCTGTCAGTGTGAATGACTAAAGTCACCAAAGTAAGCTGTGCTTAACCCTCTGGTGCCTTGGCAGAAAGCAGTCAGGCTTAACTTAGAGGCAATGTTTAAGGTATTTATGCAGTACACAAATGGTAATAAAGTGAAAATACAACACAATAAAAATCCCACACTAATTTTGAAAAATAGAGTACATTTGTAATACGTTATTTGACACCAAAACAACAAAAATCCAATCAGTAAAAGTGGAGTTTTTAATTTTTTAAGTTTAAGGTAAAAAAGAGAGCCTAAAAGATCAAAGTACCAACAGTGGACATCTAGTCGCGCGAGACCGGGTTAACGTAAAAATATATGGCCGACCGCCATGGTGTGCGAGTCAGATACATAAAGTGGATTGGGCCCGGTTGGCGCTTACCTTTGGACTTAGAAGAAATTTGAAGAAGTCTCTGAAAAGGTAGAAGTTCTGAGGGGCACAGCAGCAGGCAGTGTCTGAGAAGAGGCTTCATCATCGGGGAGTCACTGGACGAAGTTGTGTTGAAGATTTTTATGTTTAGACTTAAACTTTTTAGAAGTCGAAAATCTCCAGCGCGACAAAGCTGGAGGCTGTAGCCGATGAGTTCCATGAAGCTGGATACCCCTCTGGGGAAGGACTACTGAACAGGATTTGCTGCTGTGGAGAACATAGTGGGAGCTGCTTGAGGTCAGGCCGACCGGCGATGCACCTTGAGCGGATAGACGTGCAGGTTCGTCCTGGTCTCCTCTTGGTTCTCAGAGCAGTTTTTAGCCAAAAAAGTTCCAAGTCCCAAGTTTTGAATTTTGCCTATCTGGGCACGTTTAGCACCACCACCAATGGTCTAGGACTGGAAGACTGCCACTTGAGGGGTTAGGACTCACGCAGGCTGGGTCCTGTTGCAGGTTCATGATGGTCGAAGCCTTTTCTGTCCCTGAAGTTCTAATCAGGAGGCCAGCCAACTATCCCTTGTAGTTACTCTGGTAGTCCTGGGTTCAAGAAGTGAAACAGGGCTCAAGCAGCAGGGTAGGCTTATGGGTGTTAAAGGCAGGCTTCAGGCAGCAACACAGTTCTTCCAGGTGCAGCAAAGTAATCTTCTGAAGAAAATAGCAAGTCACATCAGCAGGTAGTTCTCTGAGGGTTCTTCCGCAGGTCCAGAAAGTGAGCTGAAGAGTGGGTCTGAGGGTTCTATTTTTATACCTTGTGCCTTTTTTGAAGTAGGAGACATTCTAGAGAAATCCCTTTGAAGTAGTTGAGGTTTCTTGCCTCCCCTAAATTGGCTTCAAGCTGGCTGCATGAACAATGCAGTGGTGACAAGTCCTTTGTGTAGAAACAGGGTACAGCCTATTCAGTTGCAAGTGGGGCTGTGCCCAGCTTCGCCACCCCATCCTGCCGGTGATGGGCCATCTAGGCGCACCTAATCCCTCTATTGTGTGGCTGTCTAGGAGGAATAAATAAAGTCCAACTGACAACTACACCCAGTCAAGTGACCAGGGAACAGCCTGCAGACACCAACTAGTTAGTGCAGTAAAATGGCAAGTTTCTCATAGAGGCATTTTTCAAAATTGTAACAAAAAATCTGACTTTACCATTAAAGATGGTTATAAATTGCAATTTCCCAGACACCAAAAATGAAATGTTTGCATTTTCCCAATCAAACGTTAGCACTTAGTAGATGTAATAAGACAATCCAATGTTATCCTATGGGAGAGGTAGTTCTCATAGTAGTGAAAACTGATTTTTTCACTATCAGGGCATGTAAAACTTAAAATTACATGTCAAACCTCTTAATTATAATGCACCCTGCCCAATGTGCTTCCAAGGGCCTACCTTAGGGGTGACATATATGTAATAAAAGGGAAGTTAAAGGCTTGGCAAGGGGTTTTATTTGTCCAAGTGGAATTGGCAGTTTAAAACTGCATTCAGGCTGCAATGGCAATGGTTCTGAGGGGCTACTTAAGCGAGTGGCACAATAAGTGCTACAGGCCATTAGTAGCATTTACTTTACAGGCCCTGGGCATATGGTATACCACTTTACTAGGAACATGTAAGTAAATTAAGTATGCCAATCAGATGTAATCCAATTTTACCATGTTTTAGGGAATGAGCACAAACACGTCAGCACTGGTTATCAGTGGTAAAGTGCACAGAATCCTAAGGCCAACAAAAACAAATTCAGAAAAATAGGAGGGTGAAGGTAAAAAGTTTGGGGAAGACAACCTTAAGGCTGGTAGGTCTAACAGAAGTTGATCTGACACGTTGGTGGAAAGTGACTTCTTTTTATGTCCAGATGCTGAAAGGATAGGGGAGTGCAGTTCTGAGGAAGTATCTTGCTCACAATCAATGAGATTTGCTTCTGCAGAAATACTATGACAGACATAGAGACATTACATAGATACAATTTGTGATGTGGAATGTGAGGGGGCATAACTAACCATTCTAAATGATGAAAAAAATATTATCCTCATAACACTGAGGTATTCACATAGCCAGCATTGAAATGGCTCGCCAGTCTTAAAAATAAGTTTTTAAATTCCCCCCAAAAATGGTGATTACAATTATACTTTAGGACCTTCTCAAAATACCTCTGGGGATCTCGGATATGTATGACTCCCAGCGTACCCTGTGAAAACACATAGTAATTGATGGTAGACCAGAAACCTCTGGTGTTGGTGATCATATATGCTGTATAAGGTTAGCCAACCCCCATTTTATAACATTTGTCCCTGAAAGTACAAAACAGACTTGATGTGCTCGCACTCTGAGAGTGAGATTTCAATTGTGTGCATGATGTGAGCCAAAATAAATCCATCCTGTCCCACTGTAAGCACTGATAATTTCAGGGAATTTATGACTCTGGCAACTTCTTGACATTTGCCACAAAATGCATCTAAATTCTACAGACTACTCTTTTTACTGTATAATACAACCCCAATAATACATATTTTTGGGTTAATTGACAGAGGGCACTTAGCACACAGCTTGAAATATCTAGGATACACATTAGCAGATTTTTGCAAATGGGTTCTGGCCATTCAGCCCACCAGGATTTTCACTTTTGACTACCTGGTTTTAGACCTTTACTGTGTCTCAATCACTGTACTTTTACTGTAATTGGACTGAAGTATTTACTGCCAGTGTCCTCCTTTTAAGATAATGCCACTGTGTTGCAGTTAGGTAATGTAAACTGGGCTTTTTACACTTGAACACATGTGCACATGCGTGTGCGTACATGTGCAGGATGCACTTGAGAGACTCCTGTTATGTGCAGCCTAGTAATTGGGCACAGGTAGCCTGGCGCAGAAAGGACTCTGAAAGGAGGCCTTACAATATTAGTGGGCATTCATAGATATTGATCAGTAGGGTTTACTGGAAAATCTATAGTTCTTTCACTGTATTATATGGATAGGTGATATCTGCCCTAAAATGCAGTTTCACTCTATTTAGGGCTACATAGTCCAGCAAGATGTCAAGGTGGAGTAAATAAACATGCCAACTTTGATTTTGCAGGTCCCAACACACTAAATCAACATCTTATGGAACTTCAAGAATTGTAATTGTTCCCTGGCTTAACTCATTATTAGATTTGGGCCTTTGTCCCCCCTGCTGGGGTAAGGTAGTTACTCTGCTCTCCAGCAGAGGGAACAAAGGACTTCTCAGACAAAACAGGACAGCTGTGGACCTATCACTTGTGAAGGGCTCACATCCTTCACAACTAATAATCCAATTTCTTACACCAATCACGTCCATTTATTGTTATCCCTGTAGTGGGAGAAACAGAACACTATAATACCCACATGGAGACAGCAAGATGCACAATTGTATACCACTGCCAGAAGGGTAGGGCAGACTATTTCTCAGTTAATGAAAGCTCGGTGTGCAACACAACCATTGATAATGATGCATTTAAAGTAGTAATGTGTGCAATTTGAATTAAGATGTCATAAGGGGCAAAAGAGTACTGATATGGGAGATGATGAAACTCAAAGCGTTTTTCAATGACTTGGAGAACAAATAGCCAGGGGATCTACACGTGCCCCAGCAGCTGCTTCATGTTAGAAACTAAACATGCAGAACTGGTGAGTCGGTGAAATGCCTAGACTATAGGGAATAAGTAGCAGGATCATGAGGAATGGTGACAAAGCCAGGAAACTACTTGCCTGGTTACTCTCCTCATTGGAGCTCAGAAAACCTGTGCAATTCACACTGATAGGGCTGAGATTTTACATCCACAGACTGCCATTAAGGGTGCTTCTTAGATTATTACACTGAACTATAGTCTGTCCCCAACATGCAACTTAACTCAGATCCAGTCCTGCTTGTATGCTATTGAATCCCCAACTTTGATCTAACAATAGAGGAAAACCCTAGATAATTCTCTGACACTAACTGAAATTAACATGAGCATGAAGCAACTTGACATGAGCAAGACCTCTAGTTCTGATGGACTTTCTTTAGAATTTTACACGTCTCAAAACTGCTGGTACCACATCTATGATTTATAAATGAACATGACCGTCAAGCAACTTGACATGAGTTAGACCCTTAGCTCTGATGGACTTTCTTTAGAATTGTGCACTTCCTCCCAAAACCTCTGGTACCACATCTATTATTTCTATATGAATATGCCAAACAGACCTGCCCTCTACAATAAACTATTAGGGAAGTAATCATAGTGTAATCCAGACCTCGCCAAGACCTCAGGAAGGTTAAATCCTAGTGCCTGTTATTTTTATTGAATCTACATTTTAAGATAATGGGAAACATTTTGGCCAAGCAGTTGATGCCATTGAATGTAACACAGGTTTATTATCATCATCATTATTATTATTATTATTATTATTATTATTAGTAGTAGTAGTAGCAGTAGTAGTAGTAGTAGTAGACATAGTAGTATTAATAGAAGTAGTAGTAGTATTTATATAGTGCAGACAGGACCAAAAAAGTGGGTGTGGAGGTTTTATATAGTGAGGAAATAAGGCAAGGGATATATTTCTATAGGGGAAAGGGAAGAGAACAACAAATCAAAATCTGAAGACTAAGCCAAGTTGACATTACTAGCAGCTCATGAATAATGTAAGCATGTGGAAGATAGTTGGACTAGGCATTTTGAACTGTCACATGGAAGCACTTTGCTAGGAAAAAAGTTAGCATTTTGACAGGAATTGTTTAAATAGTTGGGTTTTGAGATTGTCTTCTAAAAGCAAAAGAGGTGTGGTCTTACAGAGGTTGCTGCTCCAGTAAAAGATTGTTTCCTAGAGAGTGTGCACTGGGGAGTTTGAGGATCCTAGGAACATAGAGTCCTTGCTCCATGAGCTTCTTATTCTCCTGAGATGGTCAAGAGTTCAAATCCTTGCCTTGAGAGGACACCAGTGGGGGTTATAGAGAACAGGACTTACACAGTCATATTTTTTCTTTGAATAATAATATGGCACCTGAATGAAAACCTGCTTCAATTGGGAGCAGGGGTGACTGAAACTCCAGCAAGTATGGTATTCCTATAGTCTAATTTGGAGAGACAAGTGCATGCACCACTAATTCAGGTAATTCAAAATTAATTAATGACTTATGTTCTTCACCATGAGTAGATGGAATATCACAGCGTTAGCTGACTTATTAATGTATGAAATGGAAGTGACAACTGGGTCAGTAGTAAATTAAAATGATCTGACTAATGGTGCAGGCCATGCAGTGTCAGGACAGATGGGTCGAGGTTTTTGATGATGAGGAGAGAAGAAAGAATTCAGGTTTTAGTAACATTAGTGTTGGTATGAAGAATACAACAAATCCTGTTTATTGGATAGAAG
This sequence comes from Calotriton arnoldi, assembly GCA_963921515.1. Classification (NCBI taxonomy): domain Eukaryota; kingdom Metazoa; phylum Chordata; class Amphibia; order Caudata; family Salamandridae; genus Calotriton; species Calotriton arnoldi. The sequence continues at coordinate 276,338 of CAWUFW010012614.1, forward strand.
TTCTTTACTGAAGACGCCACAGTTCGAGTAATAGCTTCTCATAACAAACCGTCCTAACTTGCTAAACAGATGTTGATTGTGGTAACTTGGGGTTGGATAGCTCCAATGTTGAGGGGAGAGGAAGAGTTATGCAGAATATACCACACATCTTCCTTTCTTTAAAACAAAATTCAGAAGTGAATACTTAGACAATTCTTATCAAGTAAAAATACATGTCATTGTAAGGAAATAGTAGTACATCAGAATACATATAAATTGAAAAAATGATGAAAGTTACACAGCTATTTGGTAACATATTCTGTGAAAGACCCTGGGAGACGAGAAGAGTGACTACTCAATCTCCTTGTTCCTATTCTAGAGTTATTACTCCCCACAACATTACTCCTTTGGATAGTATCACTTCTAACTTCACCCATTTCTCTTTCAGATTGTTCAGCATTACACACGTCAGTTTCCCTACTATTCATTGATGCTCCAGCATATCTTGCAACTCTCAATAAATTCCAAACTGTCCCACCTTGCGTTTTTACAGCATTTGAAAATGTTTTTACAACTTTCATAAGACTGGTAAACTTTGACCATTTGCTATTTCCAGTAGGGGCTCTCACTTTTGCCACATTTCTTACTTTCAGTTACATATGCTTGGTGATGTGTGTATCACCATTCTGTTTCTTGCTTCCAAACTGCATTTTTACTTCTCTCTGACTCCAAAGTTGACTAGTATCAACACTCTCCCATCGGTTTCACCACCAAATCCATCCGGTAACTAACATGGAGTTAGGTCTTCTCCTCTTCAATAATCCAAAAGGAGCTTTGTTGGTGGTTTGATGAGGAGTCAGCCAATAGGCTACTAAACGCTTCATTGCTTCATCCTTCCAAGACATGGCATTTGATTTTGCTAACTGAAATCCTTCCTTAAGAGTTATATTGAAACGTTCTACAGTCACTTTGGTTTCAGGGTGGTATAAAGCACAACAGTGATGTTTTATGTTGTTATTTTCAAAAAGTCTATCATTTCTTTTGAACAAAATTGCACACTGGTATTGGTAAGAATGTCTCTTCTAAAAACTTGATGACATCCTTAGCACTGATATCCAAGACAAACTTTATCTCTTGTCAACTTAAGATTTCGTCTATAAGAACTAACACAAATGAAGTGTTCACTTCACCAGATATAGGACCAACAATGTCTAGGGCTAACTCAATTTACAGCCCCTCAGTGAGCTTATGATAATGCATAGGAGGTTTCCTGGTCAGTAAGACCTTGTCACTGCTGCTACACTGAAATCAATCTCTAACTAATCTTTCTATTTATATGTCCATGCTTGGCCACCAGATATCTTGTCTTAATTTTTCTTCAGTTCTAGAAATACCTAAATGATCCTCATAAGTTATGTCAATTAAATTCTCTCTAAACTTCTCTGGTGGAAACATTTTGGTTCCTCTAAACAAACAGCCATTCACCATTGCTACTTATTCTTTAACCACCCAAAAAGATCTTGTTCTCATTCTTCACCTTTTGATTGTCAACCCTAAGAAAACATTTTCCTCACTTTTTCTAAATTAGATCACTTTTCCTCTCTGTTTTCCATTCCTGTTCAGAAATAGCACCCTCTGTTATCGCACTGACCATTCATCCCACTCTTTCATTTCTTCAGGCTCACTTTCATCCACGGAATCACCTGATAGTCTAGATAGATAAACTCCTGCAGTATTTTTAATCCCAGGCATGTATTTAACTTCAAACACTTATTCCTGTGAATTAACCTAACATCTATTTCTGCTTGATGCTGCCTCTTGACCCTTTTAATGAATATTTCTCTTAGGGGTTTGTGATCTGTGTGTACTTTAAAGTTGTTTCCCCATACAAAACTGTTGAACTTGTTTAAAGCCCAAAGGACAGCTAAGGTGTTTTTCTCTATAACAGAGTAGCAAACTTCAGCTCCTCTCAAGTCCATTGATGCAAAACCTATTGTTTCTTCTTTGGAAATAAAGCAAACACAAGGAGATAATGGACGGAGCACTGAAACTTTTTAGACACTCACCCCCAGTCACACATCTGGGTTGAATCCATCATCATTCTTTAGCTCACTTCGCCACCTCAGTTCAGACCCAGACATGGGTCCCGTGCTCTCCATGCCACTGGAGTCAAGCTATCCTGACTGATGAGGGGTGAAACCCCGAAACCGGTCTAGGATGCTTGTTTCCAGTCCAGGGAGGACCTGGCTTGGCAGTTCGGGCTGGACTGTTCCCATTGGGTGCAGGGTCAAGACTGATTTGCATATGGCTGGGTCCAAATTGGAAAGGCATGGTGAGCAAAAAAACGATGGATTTAGGCCCAGATCTCTGTACAGGGGTGAATGTATGACATTGTTCTGCATTCTGTCCATCAATTTCTCTTTTTGCATTTGTCACCCCGAGTGGGACGGGTATGCCCAGACGTGGGTCCTGTGCTCTCCATGCCACTGGAGTCAAGCTATCCTGGCTGATGAGGGTTGAAACCCCGAAACCAGTCCTAGGATGCTTGTTTCCAGTCCAGGGAGGACCTGGCATGGCAGTTTGGGCTGGACTGTTCCCATTGGGCGCAGGGTCAAGACTGATTTGCATATGGCTGGGTCCGAATTGGAAAGGCATGGTGAGCAAAAAAACTATGGATTTAGGCCCAGATCTCTGTACTGGGGTGAATGTATTACATTGTTCTGCATTCTGTCCATCAATTGTTCTTTTTGCATTTGTCACCTCGAGTGGGACGGGTATGCCCAGACGTGGGTCCCGTGCTCTCCATGCCACTGGAGTCAAGCTATCCTGGCTGATGAGGGGTGAAACCCCGAAACTGGTCCTAGGATGCTTGTTTCCAGTCCAGGGAGGACCTGGCTTGGCAGTTCAGGCTGGACTGTTCCCACTGGGCGCAGGGTCAAGACTGATTTGCATATGGCTGAGTCCAAACTGGAAAGGCATGGTGAGCAAAAAAACTATGGATTTAGGCCCAGATCTCTGTACTGGGGTGAATGTATTACATTGTTCTGCATTCTGTCCATCAATTGTTCTTTTTGCGTTTGTCACCCCGAGTGGGACGGGTACGCCCAGACGTGGGTACCGTGCTCTCCATGCCACTGGAGTCAAGCTATCCTGGCTGATGAGGGGTGAAACCCTGAAACCGGTCCTAGGATGCTTGTTTCCAGTCCAGGGAGGACCTGGCTTGGCAGTTCGGGATGGACTGTTCCCATTGGGCGCAGGGTCAAGACTGATTTGCATATGGCTGGGTCCAAACTGGAAAGGCATGGTGAGCAAAAAAACGATGGATTTAGGCCCAGATCTCTGTACTGGGGTGAATGTATGACATTGTTCTGCATTCTGTCCATCAATTGTTCTTTTTGCATTTGCCACCCTGAGTGGGACGGGTATGCCCAAACGTGGGTCCCGTGCTCTCCATGCCACTGGAGTCAAGCTAACCTGGCTGATGAGGGGTGAAACCCCGATACCTTTTCTAGGATGCTTGTTTCCAGTCCAGGGAGGACCTGGCTTGGCAGTTCGGGCTGGACTATTCCCATTGGGCGCAGGGTCAAGACTGATTTGCATATGGCTGGGTCCAAACTGGAAAGGCATGGTGAGCAAAAAAACAATGGATTTAGGCCCAGATCTCTGTACTGGGGTGAATGTATGACATTGTTCTGCATTTTGTCCATCAATTGTTCTTTTTGCATTCTTCTTTGGAAATACCTTCCTGTAAGAATTTTGCTCCTAAACCTTTTCCGCTAGCATCACTAGCAACGATGACTTTTCGCCCATGAGTGAAACCCTTCAATTTAGGTGCACAAACTAAACAGGTTTTATATTCTCAAACTCATCCTTGAACGTCTCATTCCATGCAAACGAACATTTACTCTTTATCAACCTTCTTATATTGAATGTCTTCTTTGACAGATTATCAGCAAATTTACTATAGAATTCCACCATGCCAAGTAATGAGCGTAATTCATCTTTATTTATTGGGGCACTTAATTTTAACATGGTTTCAATCAGTTCCTTTTTTTGGCTCTATGCCTTCTGCAGTCACTCTGTGCACCAAATAATTTATCATTTCACAGCCAAATGTACACTTCTTAGTTTTGACACTTGACCTGTATTCTTAATTAAAAAAAATAATAATAATCTGACCGTTTCATTATGTTGATGCTTGGTGTTCCAGTAGACCAGCACATCGACTTCATAGAAAAACACAAATGTTATAGTTTTCAATATTGAGGACATGGTTCTATCAAAAACAGAGGCTGTGGATACCAGACCAAATGGCATAGATTTAAACTTTTATGCGCCTATGGGCATGATAAATGCTGTTAAATCTTCAGAATCAGGGTGTAAACAAACCTGATTGTAGGCTGATGCTCGATCTAAGGTAGAGCAAAATTTGAACTGAGCTAGTGCAGACAACATCTCTGTGATGCTAGGTAGAATACATCTGTCTACTACTACTTCCTTATTGAGGGCTCATAGATCAACACATAAACAGACATTGCCATCCAATTTGTGTGCAACTACTATTGGTGCCAACTACTCTGTGGCTCTACTGGTTCCATACTACCTGTGCTGCATAGTTTATCACGCTGAGCAGCTTTATGCAGATTTTGAAGAGGCTTGGCACAAGAATTTAACCCCGGGGGTCCCCAACTTTTACCAGTAGATGCCATCTTTAGAGGAAGAAGGAAACAATATTAGAACAATTCCTCAAATGCCCATATGTTATTCCATTAGAGAGAGCAGTGGACTGTGGTCAGTTTTGTCCAATTCAGCTCACAAGTCAAGGAAGAGCACCAAGCAGGTGTCTCCATTGTCCAGTATGTGATAGACTTGATCAAGGATTATTAAGGTAGCTGTTTTGATACTGTAACTCGCTTTGAAGCCTGAATGATGATTCAATAATAGTGAATTCGTTTTTATGAAACAATTGAGTCGGTCTGCCACAGGCCATTTAATGGCTTTTCCTAGCCATGGAACCTTTGCTAACGGGCAAAGGTTTGCTAGGTTGGATGGATCTCGACCATGCATTTTGAGTATAGTTTATAGGTTATATCTGGTATTTTTCAGCAGACCAGAGCAGATTTATACCAGCTAGCAAAAGCTATAGGAATGTACAGCAACTATTTCACATTATGGACATGGCTTTCCTATAATGGTTCCCATCAATAGTAGCATCTTTAGATGTATAGACAGGGATTTGATACACTTGACTATCTGTTTGCAGTACTCACAAAAAGAAGCTTTGGTACTGACATATTGCAATGGATCCGTCATTACAGTAAAAACCACCAGCGAGAGTGCTCACAGAGTGCGCCTCTTTCATATGGAAATTGAATACATTGAGATATCTTGCTATAGAAATGTACCATAATGGCAGAAATCAAGTATTAGGTAACTTTGGTGAAACAGTTGTGGCAGTCGGCAAGTCAGTTGAACTCTGGTGCACACTGCCTCTTTTTACACTGGATGCGTCTGTCATTTCCAAAATAGTCGTTTTAGCTACACTCCTGTGTTTTTTTCATCAATACCAGATACCTGACCTTCTCCATCAGACATTCTTTAAGGACATTCACTCATTGCTTACTGACTTATTTTAGAGTGCAGTTAACTATTAAAATGTGTGGCTCGAGCACTGGTGAGTACAATTTATAGTATCTAGAAGCAAAGTTGTAAAGGCGCACAGGATGGTTCCTAGATGACTCTAACATAGATACTGAAAACGTGAAAGATGACCTTCCCAGGTTTATGCTACATGAGGCTGCACTTGGCAGCAAAGCAGTGAAACACACACATGACCTAAATTTGTCAAAGTAACCAGACTAGCTAGGCTCAATCATGCTACTCTTTCAAAAAACAATATAGGCTACTGAAACCTTGATTTGCTCTCTGAAGACGCTTCAAGAAGTGTCAAACATCGGGACATGTGACCCTGGATTGATGTCAGGATTGATCTGGTTGGTGATTTATGCATCAATGACATACTTTGCTTCTTAGAAAACATAAGCATCATGGAATCTGCAATGGGATAATTTCTGATACATAAAGCTGCACACCTCTGATGGAGAAACACATCGGAGCGACACTCTTTCTCATGTACAGGGTAGGAGAACAGTGTCCTTTTTCTAATGATTGCTTTTGAGTGTTTTTCACTCTGACATAAAAGAGTTAAAGAAACAATGTAACTCTATATTGGGTACATAATAGAGTGAAATGTCCTCGTGGGCATTCACAAAATACCGATCACCACAACCCTTATATACCGGTTTGCCCTACTAGTTATATTCTCAAATACAGTCCAAATACAAATTTGAGGGGCATAAGTACTATGTGTTGGACTTGGCCTTTTTGCACGGTCATCCCTAAACTTTTTGCCTTTCTCCTAGCCATTTTTCTGACATGGTGTTGGTGGTTTTAGGACTCTGGGCACTTTAGCACTGCTGTTCAGTGTAAAGTGTGTGTGCTCTCTGTGATAAATGTGGTAAGATTGGTCTACACCTGTTTGGCCTATTTAATTTACCTGTGAGTCCCTTGTAAAGTGGTATCTCATATACCCAGGGCTGGTAAATTAAATGCTACTCGTGGGCTTGCAGTGCTGATTGCGCCACCCACCAAAGTAGCCTTTCAAACCTATCTCAGGCCTCTGCCATTGCAGGGCCTGTGCGCGCAGTGCTACTGCCGCTGTGACGTGGCACCTAAAGTGTGTGCCATGTCCGTGACCCCCTTTTTACCGCATGTCAGTCACCCCTAAGGTAGGCCCTAGCTAGCCCTATGGGCAGGGTGCATTGTAGGTAAAAGATAGGACATGTACCTTAAGTGTGTGACATGTCCTGGTAGTGACAAACAGCCATTTTGGTTTCTCACTACTGTGGGGCTGCCCTCCCATACGAATGCATTGGGGATTCCCTGATAAGTGGTTCAGTGGTAAACCCTGATATGGGAGGCGCAGTGTGGTCAAGTTTGGTATATTTGGAATAGTGATAATAAATGCTGCGCAATGGTGTGCGCAGATTTATTATAACTATTTTAGAAATGCCACTTTTAGAAGTTGGCATTTCTGTGTGCTATGTGTCTGCCTGCCTGATGTGAATTGCATGTCTGGCTTGTGAGTGACAGGGGCTGGGAGGTGTGTGTGGCTCCAGGAGGGGCAGGGTGAGTCGGCGCTAGGCTGAATGGGACACCTGGGCTGAGAGTAGTGGGAGGAGAAATCCCCTGACTCTGAATAGGACTGTGCCCAGGCTGTACAATGCTGGCTCCGCCCCCTGTGGTGTGTCTGATCACTGAGCCCCCACCTGACAAAGGGGAGAGGAGCTGGGCAAAGCAAAGTGCTCCAAATCCCCCCTAAACTAGTTCTGACTGGTATCCCCAGACCCAGTGCTGTGACACAATGGGATTTGCTAATATAAATATAGGGGCTGTGACCCCATGAAAATGTTCTGTTCTTGAGCTGTTTCTGGACCTTTGGGGGCTTGCTGCTGCTGGGGCCCGGGAGGAACCGCCATGGGGGCTTGCCTCCCTGCTGGAGGTCCCTGAGTGCTGGCCTCCCTGGGCCCAGCTATGCCCCTTGGACTTTTGGCTGGCTTCTTGCGCCTCGCGAGCGCTATATTTTGATTTTGCCAAGCGGAGGAAAGGAAGCGGTGTCTGCAGCACTGGGCTGCGTGATGATCTAGAGGGAATCCCAGCGTAGGGATACCCCCGAGCTGCTGGGAGATGGCGGGAGCCCACCCCGCATTTTGTGATTGCTGGCGGGTGCCCACCCCACTTATGCACTCGTCTTTGGCAGCGGGTGCCCACCCCGCATTTTGCCGATCGAGGCGGGAGCCCACCGCGCTTTGTGAGTATTAATGATGGCGGGTGCCCACCCCGCGTTCTGAGTTATTGGCGGGTGCCCACCCCGCTTCTGAGTTTATTTTTGATGCGGGTGCCCACCCCGCATTGTGTGCCTTAACGGGAGCCCACCCCGCGTTCTACTTTCGTTAATCATCCCCGGAGGGAGAAGGAACCGTGCCGCGATCGGCGGTTGCAGGACGTTGCCTAGCAACCGGGACGCATCCACGAGGCCGTGCTGCTGCAAAGGGAGCCGCCCAGCGGGACGTCATCGCTGCGCCGAAGAAGTGAAACCAAGGAGGGCCCCGTCCGAGGACTGCACCCAGGACATCAACCCCGCAGGTAAAGGCTCAGATCAGCGAAAGGAGCCTGTTTGCTGGGGACTGCGTCAGCCGGACCGTACTCGCACCACTGTTAGTGGCGGTACCGGGGCCGATGGGTGTAATATTTCTTGTTGGGCACGTTTCAGGGCTTAAAACCCTGCACTTAAGTCTGGAGGCAGTGTTGGGGGCCTAGTGTGGCAGCGCTGACCACGGAGTCAGCTGAGTGGGGCTGTATAGGAGTCGGTTCTTCTAGGGAAGTGCCCCAGAGGTGCCCCGGGGAAGGGGGCACTGTGATGATTAGGGTCCCGACGCGAGGGACTCGCAGGGGCCCGGAAGTGCACTGGAAGGAGCCCAGTGAATAGAGCTTCCAGCGCTGATTTCCTGTTGGGGGCAGTTGGCAAGTTAGAGTCCCAGAGTGGGGCTCTCAGGGCACTGCGTGCCAGGGCTAATTTTTCTTCAGCTGCTCTGCTTGACATAGGGCAGCTGCAACGTTAGGGACCAGTTCTTCCCCAGTGCTGGGGCCAGATTCCCCAGTGGCCCTGCGAGAGCTGCAACGTTGGGGGCATTTGTTTAGAGAGTCCCAGAGAGGGGCTCAGGCGGCACCGTGAGTGCCAGTGATGTTCCCAGCTGCCCAGCAATTAGTGGGCAGCTGCTATGTTTAGGCTGGTGCAATGGCGCACTTTTTGCTTTAGCTGCAAGTGGCAGCTTAGCGTCCTGACATTGGGACATAGGGCATTCAAGCCCTCTGAGAAGGCCAGTTGGCCTGGGGGGCAGGTTGGTGACATTGGTAGAGCGCCAGGCTCTACAGGATTGCGTAATGTACTTATGCCTACTCTGAATGTTGCCAAGAATGATTTAGGCCCATTGCGTAATGTGTTTATGCTGATGAGGTTTGGGCCTAATGTGGTTATGCCTAATGTCATGTTATGATGTCTTGAGGTAGTGCCTATTTGCGTAATGTGTTTATGCTCATGAGGTCATTGCATAATGTGTTTATGCAGGTGAGGCCTATTTGCGTAATGTGTTTATGCTCATGAGGTTATTGCATAATGTGTTTATGCAGGTGAGGCCCTTTGCGTAATGTGTTTATGCTAATGAGGTTTGGGCCTAATGTGGGTTTATGTCTAATGCTAATAGGATAATGCTTAGGTCATTATGGTACCAGTAGTTACTGGTTGTGTTTTATATTTGCATTTACTTACCTGTTCTGATGGTTCTGACCATGGCCCGATTGGCCTGGTCCTGTATATAATTCCCCTGTGAATATTGCCTGTGCCAGTTGGCACAGTGTAAATGTGTGATTACGTTTCTAATGTGTTTATGATAATACAAAGGCTATTTTTTATATAACCTTGTGTGGAGTTTCTTTTGTAGTGTGCCTAGTGTGTTGCTGCTGTGTGAGGGTGTTGCGCAAACGCTTTACACATTGCCTCTGGGATAAGCCTGACTGCTCGTGCCAAGCTACCAAGGGGGTGAGCAGGGGTTACCTTGGGTGTGTAACTCCCTTGCCCTGACTAGAGTGGTGGTTTCTGCCTGGCTTTGGCGCAAGCCTTAGCCAACCAGAAATCCCATTTCTAACACTATGTATTCAGAATTGTTTTTTCTTTCTTATGTTATTAATTGAAATTATAGGCCAACGCGTGTTTCGTCATACTCAATGGCTTCATCGCGGCCCCATAAATGTTCTGAGAAACAAGTAAATATAGCTCAGTTGCATAACAATTTTCAAGGTCATGTGTACTTAACATAATGGTCCAATATTTGGAGTGCATCTTGTGACATCTGCTATGAACAAATGGACAGTGATTTGCTCCTGAGCTAAACTGAAGCAAAGTGTGGAGTGCAATAATGGCCTGACTTTATACTGTAACTATAAAGAACAGATTGTTAAGGGTAAAAGGAGCATAGGTGTTAATCATATACTCATATATTGAAAATGTATGTGACATGAGACCATCTAACAGATGGCAATATACGAGTCTGCCTGTTTCGCGTACATACCGATAAGGTCCTGCAAAGAATCAAGTGGACTTTCGCTCAGAGCTGAGCTGTCAGTAGTGCATGTGCCAAATCGCTATCGTCGCACGTGTGCAGCTGACTGCACAATTTTTGGGATGTATTGCATGGTTCTGCTTTGCATACAGTAGAAACTAGAGAGCGTGTGTATGGGCAAAAATCCGGATCATGCAAGCTTACCATAATGCACCGAAAGTCACAGCTCCTAGGCCCAGGTAACAGAGGCATGTGTTCAAACACAGGCCTACTCAAACTCACTTAAAAATCACGAGCTGTATCTTGATACCCTATTTGGCATTTAAATTGTCAAAAAATAAAATTGAACACTCAAGTGAGATGTTATATGTTTTTTGCTGTCTCTGTCTCTGCTGAGGGAATCAGCGGCGAATCACAATCTGTCAGTGGCCCTAAAAAGCATCACCAGGCAGGCAAAGGAGCAAATCCAAGAGTGTGTTATTCAGGACTTTCCAGTGTGGCAGCGCTGCTTTACTTGAGGATGAAGCATGTTTTAAAGTATATTAAGTGTTGTGCGTTCCTTTTTTTGACAAATGGTTATTATTATTTTTTTTGTCAAAGTTCGTTCTTGGTCGCATCCCCTTTTTAAGTATTCGGCAGTGGGGCTAAAACGCGAGCAGCAATAATCTAATTTTCAGAATATTTTAAGCGTATTCTAAACATATGTTGTTTGAATGCCCTGCCAGCCATCATTTCTGGAAATTAGTCTGATCTCAAATTAACAAGATTTTTAACGTCATCACTTCCTTTACCTTCACTTCTATTTTCTTAGGTAGCTCAGCCCCTCAATGGCCTCATTCAAGCCCTGTTTTTCGATTAATAGATTTATTACTGGCTGTTGCATTCCACCTAATTACTTCACATTGGAAACAAGCCCTTAATGTTACTTTTAGGTCCTGATGGAATGCCGTCTGTTTTCATCATAGATTAGACACAAATTACTTCACTCCTATTTCCCTCACAATTAAAAAGATCTTTTATGGCTTCCACTATCTACATATTTATCTCATTGTGCTTCTTCCAATGCGATTAATATCTCTGTTCCGGATGAAGTACGTAAACCACCTTGAATTCAATTTCCACTCTGCCATTATTTTGTGATTGCGTTTTGCCAATTATCATAATTGATAGACGTAGTTTTAGATCTTTTTTGCCTTAGTATCTACAGTGTTTTAAGTTATGTTTCATTTCCTGTTTTGATATAACAACTCATGATATGCTATCTCCCTTCTCCACCCCCCTATTTTATTATACCATTTCTTATGATGTAGAGTTATGTACATTCTTATTATTTTGTCCGCATATTATTTTTGCTCCAAAGATTGCTTTATACATATAATTTTCACTATGTGTTACTTCTTGTTGGCTTATGCATTTATTATAGCCTTATAGCCCGCCGTAGCGGGCTATACCGGCTATTAAAGGCCCGTTCCAGCGTTAAAGGCCCGAGCCGAAGGCGAGGGACTTTAACAAGGGAGCAGGACTTTAATAGCCGGTATAGCCCAGCTACGAAGGGCTATAAGGCTATTAGAACATTCTGCCACTAGAGGGCAGAATGTTCTAACAAATAAAACAAAGGCCTCTCGGAGTTTGAGGGGGTTTAAATCCCCTCGAGCTCCGAGATGCCTTTGTGAAAACAACATTGAAATGTTGCTTTGCGGACCTTTACCGGCCCGAGGAAGCACAGAACACTCCATTGTCTTCAATGGAGTGCTCCACATTCCAATGTTCTAATAGTTGTTGTTTCTCTACTATTTCTCTAATAACTTAAACAAAACAAAAAAAGAATATTTGAAGCCATTTCCTTCAGTAGCTATTCTACATGCAACTGCTTCTTATGTCCTTCTAAAGCGACGCATACAGTCAGGAATAAGAGTGACTCCATATTGGATTGGTACACGGATCACCACTCATCCGTAATCGATGGCCCTCGCTGTAGATGTGATGTTTGCAGAATACTCGTCCAGTATGCATTTGCATTAGCCGACCCATCTCCTTATTCGCTTCCCAAATCCATTTCAGCTCTGGTGTAGTGCTCCCTGCCATGGAAATCTAATTATACGCAGTTCTTTTATTCTTAAGCTTGTAATAGAATTGTGCAAGCTGGGCTCTTTCGTCTTCACAATAAAACTATTAATTTGCATGTCTGTATATAATAAACATCCGAGATGAAGCATTAGTGCAATATATTAAGCCCATTCAAGTGCTGTAATGTGCAAGACCCACAATTGCAGTTCAAATTGCGTTTTTTCAGAATGTCTTACTTACACAATGCTTACAGCTCCCAGGAATATAGATGAAAGCCAAATATATTTCTATCGCATAAATCAAATGACAGTTTGATTAAATTACCAGATGTCAAGAAGAAATGCTATATTTTAATGGCATGAAAATGCTCTGCAGAATGAGTGTGCTAGAGATCTGCCATTTGAACCATATCAAAATGTGGAGCCTGAGAATCAAATGGCTAAGAATAACAATGTTCCATTTCCAAAGTACTAAAAGCTTTTTACTCTGTGGGAAACAGAGTTATTAGAAAGGGCAGTCTGAAAATGTACTGCTATGAGATTTGGGACTGCTAGTCCTTGAAGAGAAGATTTAGTATTGTAGATTTTACAATTTATCCATTTTTTGTTGGTTGTGATGTACAAGTCACTGGGGTAATAAACTTCAAATAGGTTGAAATAAACGTAAGTAATTCCCAGAGTCATCTATTAATTATCTGTGGGATAGAAGAAAATAAATTAATTCAAAGGCGTGAGCTTAGCTTGAAACAGAGTGGGAATAGACTTCCACTGTAATGGTAATTTTTTCCAATGAGGTCTTTTAAAACGAGTTGATTGATCAAGTAACGCAAAATGTTAAGACCACGGAGAATGCCCTTTTCTTGGATGCTTTATGAAGACATGTAATGAAAAGTAAAATGACAACACAAAAAATGAGCTATCTTCCCTGTTTTTTCCTGTAATGAGCGTTGAGCATTGTCTGCAGGTAGTACTGATGTATGAGTAAAGAAGTTGCACCATGGTCTCTAGTTTGCTAGATGAGATGACTTTTCTAAAAAGAAATGTAAAATGAACAACAGCCATTCAGTTGGAAGAATATTGGGGCATATTAGCAAGACCCACGTTAAAATTATCGCCGTTTTAGCGGCAGGAAACTGCCGCTAAAACGGCGATAATGGGCTTGCTAATATGCGTTATGGAATTCAATAGAAGCCCAGGTTAGATGTCCTGCACATCTAACCTGGGCTTCTATTGGAATTCTATGTACGCATATTAGCAAGCCCATTATCGCCGTTTTAGCGGCAGTTTCCTGCCGCTAAAACGGCGATAATTTTAACGTGGGTCTTGCTAATATGCCCCATAGATTTTTGGAACAATCATTGATTAATGTCATATCGCTTCACATCAAAATAAGCTTCAGATTTGCACGTATTTGCTTTAGATGTTTTAACACTGGTTGGCATTGTGTTTGCAATTTTTCCACTCTTGGGGGCAGATTTACAAGCCCCTTGCGCCACTTTTGCGTCACTTTTAACGTGGGAAAAGTGACGCAAAAGTGGGGCAAGGGGCTTGTAAATCTGCCCCTTGGAGTTTACATCATCTACCACATTATAAAAACCTCGGCCTAAGAACAACTGTGCATTGCATCATATACCCTTGTGGGGCAGAGTAGATGGGGGCTGTAAATTTACAGGTTTTATTGTACAAATCTCTGCTATGTGGCACATATCGGAAAGGGGGCATCCAGTTAAGCGAAAAAGGTGTTATTTTTACCCAGTGACATATCACTAACCATCACAAACAGCATTCTAGGGTGTTGCTTTATTGATGAGGTCTTCTTGGTTTTGAGACGTTGTGGCATCATTCAGTTGTTGGACCCTTAATACGTTCCTGCATTAATATCTTTGTCTTGACCTACATTAAAGTAGGGGTTGTTTGTGATTTCATGAATACAAACAGCCAGCTATTCATTTACATGGTTGTACTTCTCACTTATAATCTTCAGTTGGAAGGTGTGATATAAAAGTAAGGGGCATATTCTCAAGGACTTATCGCCAAGTTAGCGGCACTTTATCACAGCCAAAGTGGCAATAGAGTTATCGCCCCATTCACAAGCTGGTGCTAACAGCCGATACCGCCAGTTTACCTGCGATAGCAGCCGCAAAAAACATCGCCACGGATGACACCAGCAACTAACGCTAATGAGATGCAGAGTAGGCGTTCCTGTGCAAAAAACCGCAAAAATACCACCTCGCAATATTCTCAACGACCAGCCAGATCGGCGATAAGAACCCAAAACACGCGATAAGGCACGTTAGCAGCAGGGATTTAACACCTGCTCTTACCTGGTGTTAAGTCGGACGACAACCTGCACCACAAAAGGGAGCCCAGACCAGAGCCACACCTGAAGAACAACAGATGCCATGGAGCTACTGATCATGCAGCTCGGAGCCCCAAGAGGGCCTCAACACCCACCGCCACCACACCCAGGCCCGCCACCCCCCCCTGGACTACCACAGAGGCAGCGCAGACAAAGACAGCGGACCTACAGAAAACGCACCAGCCTCACAGACTTAAAGCCAGAGGAAGTCATTGCCCACTACAGGCTCAAAAGGACAACCATCCTCCGCATCCTGACCCACATTGCCCACAGGCTGACGGTACCAGCACAGCGGACAACCAACATCCCTCCGCAGACAAAGCTGCTGGCTGTGCTGCACCTGTTGGCCTCTGGACATTCCAACCAACAACTGCCAGAGTCGGAGAAGTCTCACAGTCAGCCCTATCCAAGTTCCTCACACCTGACTTGGATGCCATCATCAGCTTGGTACCCCAGTACCTTCACTTCCCCCACACTGCGCAGAAACAGCTGGAGACCAAGCAAGGCTTCTACGCCATAGCTGGCTTCCCGCACGTGTTGGGGGCAATCGACTGCACACATGTACTCCTCGTGCCCCCTGCCGACACTGCACACAATTACCGCAACAGGAAGCACACGCATTCCATCAATGTGCATGCAATAGTGGACCACCGAGGACTCTTCACCAATATCGACGCCAACTACCCAGGCAGTGTGCATGATTCCTTCATCTTCTGACAGTCCATCATCAACCAGCGCTTTGAGGCTGGCACCTATGGGAATGCATTGCTCGTTGGTAAGTACCAAATGAACACACCACACACCTCAACTCCACAGTCATGCAACTCACGACTCTGGGAATGCCCACGTTACAAACTCACATACAACATGCCAAACAACATGCCCACCTACCAGACACAACAGCACAACTTACTGTGGTAACCTGGGCTAGCCATGTACACAAGCCATCAACGGCATGGCACCTCAGCCACACAATAGCAGAATGTGGGGAGAGGTGGGAACCAGGCATGTGCGAAGGAGGCAAGTGACCCATGAATGAGAATGTACACAATGCCAAGTGTGGCATTGATGTGCTGGCCAGACTGCAGTATGCAGACCACAGACATGTCCATGTCAACACATACTGCTGGTGTTTGGAGTGTAGTGGACAGTGGATGCAACCATGTCACCCCAGGCAGTGGGGAAGATCGCAGAAATGTAGCGTGTTACATCCCCCCCTGTAAGCGTGAGCGGAGTGGGCTGGCCTGGCGTACGCCAGGCCAGCGTTAGGGTGTGAATAAAAAGCCTGTTGCTCTGGGCATGGTTCTCTTCTGGAATGGCCAACGTGTCTGCCAGGGCGGCGCCTTTCAGCCTGCCACGAGGCCGACGCCGTGAGCGGCGGTGCCTGCGATCCTGTGCGCCTGCTGCACCCCAGGCCACTGATCCCAAGACCCGCCTTGGCCGCCCCTGCGCAACCAGGCCCCACTGCTCACCTGCTGACACCGGCGTCTGTCAAAGAGGGCCCACCACGTGCCGGTGCAAGCTCCAAGCCCGAGACCCGCGACCATGGCAGCCCCCTCAGACCATAACGGCCTCCGCGGCATAGGCCCCCAGCACTCCTTTCTCGTTGACGTACTCCACCGCTGCCTCCGGCCTACACTGCGGTCCAGTAGGTCACACATTTGGAACTGAGTCTTGATTTCATGATGGCAGAGTCCATATGTTTATGGCAGCGTTTATATCACTGTACTCCCTTCGATCTGGTGCCACCAACTCTGTGCATCGCAAGCCAACGACACGTGGCTGTGGGCCCCTGCTGACCGCTGCCTCCGGCCTACACTGCGGTCAAGTAGGTCACACATTGGGAACTGAGTCTTGATTTCATTATGGCAGAGTTTGTACCATTATACATGCCTCATCGCAGACTGCATCCACTTTCAGCTCTGGTGCCACTAACTCTGTGCCCCGAAATTCATGGACACTCTCTGGTTGAACTTTGGTGGCGTCTGAGTCTATGACCAGGGGGTTGTCTTCATCATCGTGTAGCTGATACTGACTTGGTGTAAAAATGAGTCTGTAGCATTCATCTCCTCGATATTGCCTGTTTCTGCTTGGTTCTGCCCTCTGCATCATGCCCTGGAAGAACATCTTCAACTGTCCCCTGAAACACTGTGCGACTTTCTCCTTCATCACCGACGAGGACCCGCTCAGTTCCCGTGGCCCTACCTCAGTGCACCGCAAGTAACCGTCCCGTGGCGGTGTGCCTGTGCCGGCCAAAGTGCATCCGGGGCCACTAACTCTGTGCAGCTCAAGTCATGGACCCTTGCTGTTTGAACTTTGGAGTTCTGATTGTCTGATCACTGTTGTAGTTGTTGCCAGCACCAACCACTCCCTGAGGGCTGGCTTACACTAGCCCCACACCCATCCAGCACAGGCATCACTGGACATGTGGCCCTGCCAATAAAAGGGGCCGGGCGCACGTGTACGTAGCCAGTCCCACAATCTATCTAAGTGTGTCTGTGTGGTCATTATGTATGCATGAGGGCCCCGGGCCCTACCACATGACATTGTGCTGTGTACAGCGGATGCAACCATGTCACCTCAGGCAGTGGGGAAGACCTGGGACATGTAGCTGTGTCGTACCCCCCTGTAAGCGTAAGCGTAGTGGGCTGGCGTACAACAGTCCAGCGTAGGGGTGTGGATAATCAGCCCTGGGCTCTGGGCATTGCTAAGTGTTGGCCTTGCCAAGGAAGTGACTAATGCATGTGTCTCTGTTGTAGTGTCAGCGCCAGCTGTCCCGCAATGGACAATGTTGCGATGTAGCATGCCCCCGGAGTGCGGCCTCGGCTGAAGGGATAAATGAAGGAGCGCAAGCCCGCTCGGGGTCTGGGATCATACAGGCCAACTGTTGTGTGTGTCGCTATTACCGCAGCATAGGCCACAGGTCTACCTTCAAGCTCATCGCGAGTTCAGCCAGCCATGAACTCTACATCTGTGTCCGCCCTAACCTTACCATAGGACTACACACACGTGGCCGCCCACCTTCAATGCACAACATCACAGTGTCGTTGTCAGGCTTGTGGACATGCGCAGACAGGCATGACAATGGTGTGCCTTAGAAGTGCAAGTGATGCAACCGCGCTGCGCACACTAGTAAATAGGCTCGCGGGGAGGGAGGAGCAGCAGTGAGGCTACGTAATACACATTGATGCCACTCATTTGCTACAAGCAGTACCTGTCAAACAGGAATCACTAAGTCACACATATCACACACCAATGAACTAGTGAGACTGCCAACACATCATGCAGAACCAACTTTTGACTCATGTCTCTCTGCACTGTCACATGTGTTCAAGGATATGCACTCTGCCCTTGGATGATGACACCCCTCCGAGCCACGAACACACAGGCCCAGAGGCAGTACATTGCGGCCCACAAACGCACCAGGGGCATCGTGGAACGCACATTTGGTGTGTTGAAGTCACGTTTCAGGTGCCTGGACATCACAGGTGGAAGGCTCCTGTACAGCCCAGGCATCGTGTGCAAGATGATCATTGCATGTTGTGTGTTGCACAACATATGGGTGCGCACCAATGCCCCATGGCTACAAGTGCCAGATGCACCGGACGATGATGAGGAAGATGAGGCAGGTGGGCCACACCCCACTGCAGCAGCAGCAGGACTAGCCCGTAGGAACACCATCATTGACAATTTCTTCACATGAGCCCGTCACATTGTCCCAGTCCTTAGCAATCATGGGACTGTACAAAATGACCACAGGCACAGCATGTGCAAATAAACTCATTACAACACACATTCCCTGTGTGCAGGCTACTCATCTGTACAAGCACATCACTCTGACAAGTGTATGTGCAACATGTAGTGCTAACAAGCTCACTAATTGGAAATAGATGGTGGGTGTGTCACCTCTGTACAGAGAGGCTGTTTGGGTGTCACGTATTCGAAATGCCATTTCTGTGTGTCAAAGATAGTACGGAATCCCACTCATCAGCGTTTCACATGTGTCCCAAATCATTACATATAGGCTGTCATTTGTGACCAACAATTGACAACAGGGCTTTTTTTGAGGTCAAATATGTACCAGCATGATGCAGGGATGCACCCTGTGACTCAAGTCCCACAACATGGGCTACATGGACGTAAGGGGGAATCACTGCCCCTACATTCGTCCATGCTTTCATACTTGATTAATCATAGACATGACACATCTGTGTGTGTCATGTGTGTATCAGAATGTATTATTCATGTTCAGTGGAGTGTTGAGGCTGTCTCAGTACTGGGCCATGCAGACAACACTTTACAATGTTGCCCCGTGGAGGGCCAGCCTGAGTCCTTTAGGGATTGACAAGTTACTCGGAAGGGGAAGAGTCCAGTCCGCAGGCTGATTGCTGTGTCATTGTTGAGCATACAAGATATGGCAGTCCATATCGTGGTCCAAGGTTAGTGTCGCAGAGTGTGTTGGGGGACAGTGGAAGGTGTTATTCCAGGGCATGATGCAGAGGGCAAACCCAAGCAGTAACAAGCCATATGGCGGAGATGAAGGCTACTGCTTCTTCCTTACCACTAAGGCAGATTCATCCTCCTCTTCGTCCTCTGACGTTTCATGTGCCTCACATGTGGGTGGTGGTGTTTAGTTTGCAGCACTGTGTGACACTGACACATCAGGGGCCGGAGATGTGGATGTAGGAGTAGCAGCAGCAGCATTCATCTGCGCAATGTCTTGTGGCATCACTCCCATGATGAGGATCTGCAGGGCATGGAAAATCCCATCTACAGCTTTCTCGTGTGCAGCCGTGGTAGCCATCCTTTGCGCCTGCATCCGCTCCATGTTCTCCATGACCCTCCTTTTGTTTCCCAAATCACGGACGACATCGCTGTAGCCACTCTGACAAGACAGTTGTTGTTGTCTCCGAGTCATGACTCCAGCGACGCCAGCCATGGATTGTTGGAGGGCATGGTGCAGACTGTGGGTGTCCGTTAGGGACTGTAAGTGGTCCCTGATGGGACTTAGACACCCACATATGGCATCTAGTTTGGCTGCCATGAGGTCAAACCCCACCCGCACCTGTTCAGCCAGCTCCTTCTGGCAGTCTAATACACGGCGTTGGAACACCATGTGTTCTTCGGTGAGGTGCTGGGAGCCAGACGTGGTGGTGGGTGCTTCCTGCTGTGTGGTCTGTGCAGGGGGTGGGATCACCTCTATGGTGCTGGGCTGCCCTGCTACTGGAGGTGGGGTGTGGAGCTTGTCCATGAACCGTTGGAGTTCGTCGTAGTCGATGTCCTGGGGGTCGTCTCCATCATCACTGACGTGATGTAGGGTCTGCTCTGCAGGAGGTGTTGATTGTCCCTCTGCAATGTAAAGGGGAGATGCAGTTTCACAGTGTGTTCCATGTATGTTGACGCATTGGCGGAGTTTACATACAGACTGCATGACAATGTACATTGTGACTGTTTGTGAGGAGATGCCTATTTGATGCGGGACAGTGGACATTTGAACTACATCACGGATGTGAGGTTGTACTCGTACATTGTCATCTCACAGTTTCCCGCTATGCCAGGTGTGATTGGCCATTTTGTACACACATGCAGCACCAGTTGTGTCCTGTGTTCTGTTGTGAAAGTGTTGCAGTTTGTACCACATTGTTATCAATGTTGAGGTGCTCTCATTCTTATGTGTGTGTGCTGCATTGTGGGTGAGTCGCCACTGCAGCTCTGATTTGGCTGCCCCTTCTCCCTTTCAGGCGGTGTGCCTTTGACTTCTGTGCTTCTACAGTGCTGAGATGTTGCGGGCTTGGGTAAATTGGGCTCTTGGTCGAGTTGTGACTCTTGGGCATGGTTTGTCCGCAGATGTGTTGTTGACGTCAGGGGTTGTTTGTGCACGTGGTTGTGTCAGAGTGTGACCTGCTCCTTTCCGGATGTGGTCCACACTCAGTCACCTCAGTGTCGTGGCGTGCACCATGTAATTGTAATTGGACTGCAGTCATGCTAATCGTCATGCAGTGTCACTTGCATTGTCAGTGTGGCTCACGGACCCGCAGCTTTGCTGGGTTCAGCAAATGTGCATGGGTTGGTTGTGAGATTGGTGATGTGTGGGGAAGGCCCCCTCCGGGCACATGGTCGACGGGGGCCTACTTGCTGTTTCTATGTGTGCTGCAGTATGCCAAGGAGATCAGGGACATGATCCAGAGTCATTGTGGGTGTGCAGTGTGCTCTACTTAATTGTGCATGTGCCATTGAGCCCATCTCCCCCCGTCCCTCCAGTCCCTGGTCGGTACTCACCCTGTTGATGTTGTATCAGGTCATGTTGAGCAGTGTCCAGATCCACTACTCCTGGCACCGTATCCCGACTGATGACTGTGGCCACCATTTTCTCCATCTCATCCAGCTCCTGGTGTGCCGCTGGACGCCCACCTCCAATCTGCATTGCTGCTTTCATGTTGGCATCGAGTTTCTTCTTGGTTTTGCCCTTCACATCATTCCAGCGCCTCTTGATCTCTTCCATTGTCCTCCTCAACTCTGCAACTGCATTCACATGGTCCAAGATAGTCTGCCATGTTTGCGTCTTTGTTGCCAATGACACGTTGGAGGTGACGAACAGTTGTTGGTAGTGTTCTGTCACCTCCGTAACGATGTTCCTGTTTTCCTGCGGACTGAACCGCGTATTCCTCTTCCTCTTCTACTTGGCCTTCCCCGACCCCGAGGTTCCTTGCTGGTCGTCTGTGGGGCTTGTGGGGTTCGCGTTGTCCCCTGAACTCGGTCCGGGTTCATCCATGGTGCTACGCAGTTTGAATTGTTTTGGTTGTGTTTTTCGGTGCTTTTATAGTGCATTTTCCCGCATAACGCGTGGGAATTGCAGGCCTGTCGCTGGTTATCGCAGATTTTTGTATCGCGATTGGGGGCATCGCACCTTTTTTCGCATTCGTGTTTCGCATTGTTTCGGCGTCGCGTTCATTTTAACGCTGTCATTTGGCGCGTTATCGTGAGACTATCGCATGTTACCGCCGTGTTGTGAATACGACGTTGACACAGAGTTATTTTCCCACGATAGACGGCGATATGAAAACGTGCGTTAGCCTTTTTTGGCGATGTTTATCGCACGTTCTTGTGAATATCCCCCTCAGAATATTCATTCACCAGGTGCAGTAGTTCGCATATGCACTTGTACATAAATACCTTCAAAAGTGTGTTAGTTAATGTGTAGGGCTTGCGTTGTTGTAGTTGCTCTATGCCGACTCCATAATTTTAGTTACTCTGGCAAAATTTGTGAAATTTGAAAATTTAACAATGTGAAATTTTGGGGAAATTTGCATGACAAGAATTTCCAGCAATACCAGGCATCAGGTTAATTGTATTGCATCTGTCACACAGAATATCATGTGACTCATTGAGTTTGGAGGTCATGTTGGTCATGGCCTTCCTGACAATAAACAATCCATCCACAGACAGGCGTGAAACGGGAAGAAAAACAGAACTCCCAAGGATCTCTTGATGCTGAAGTCCTTCCACTCAACACGTAGACAGTTCATCACATCAGTCAAAGCAAAGTACTAAACCAACTCCATCATTAAAGCCACCAACAGAAGCAGAACTCAGAACACTGTTCAAGACAATCAAGCACTGGATCAACTCCCTGCCAGATTCTATTTCTCACGCCACAGAAAAGTGCAATGCATTAACCTCTTCTTCAGTGAAAAAATACAGAAGATCCAATAGCATGTCTACAACACCAAACCTGCTTCACTTATTACACCCACCCTTCGTGTGGAATCCTGCAATGGTCAGCCTTAAATGCCCTACCTCTCCTAGATCTCGGTGACATACTAAACTCTCTCTAAGCCAATAATTATAAAAATGGTGTCTTAGCTTCGTCTTTATTAAAAGCTCTCTCTGGGGATGTTCTCTTACCCTACTTACCCTTGTCAGTGGCTCTCCTACTCAAGGAATCTTCCCAGAAGCTCTCAAGACTGGCCAGATTCTTCCACTCCTAAAGCAAATGACACTAGACCCTGATGACCTTATCAACTTTTGGCTCATCACTCAACTACCATTCATAAGCAAGATCTTGGAAAATCAGTCAGAATTCAACTTCAAGATCACATCAATACTAACCATTTACTGCACAACTACCAGTCTGGCTTCACATCATGCTGAAGCATGGAGACGGCAAACTTTTGCATTGTAAACAATGCTCTCTTCACCACAGAAGAAGATGATCCCTGTCTCCCAATATTGCTGGACCTCTCAGATGCCTTTGACATTGTCGACTATCCTACCCTCAAGCACACCTTGGACTCTTGAATGGTATTCAATGGCAATGTCCTTCCCTGGTGCTCCTCCTCCATTTCCAACAAACACCAGCTTGTTCAAATGGGCATCACATCACAAAATATCCCTATCACCAGTGAAGTCCCCGAGGACTCCATACTGTCTCCAGTCATCTACAATGTTACATAGAGCCACTTGGTGCTCTATTCACGGATACCAGAATCAAGATATGCCAATGATACACAACTCCACTTGAAAGTCTCCTGTGTATTAGACATACAATGCCTCAAACACTGCTTGCACATTATCTATACATGGATGTACAGTGCCTCTCTGAAACCTAACTCAACCAAGATAGAATTTGTGTTATTTTTTGAAGAACAATAAACAAGATACGCTACAAACCTAGTTCAATGATGTGAACCTTGAAGACTTCAAACCCCAACTTTCAATGAATGCCAAGTCACATGGATTCACATTGGACACCAACCTCACGCTCAAGGAACACAGTGCAAATAAAAAAACAATGATAGCCTGATACCAGCTTCTTCTAAAGAAAGTCAAACCATTTCTATCAGAAACAGATTTCAGAACTGCTGTTCAAGCCCTTGTACTCTTGCAACTGGATGGTGGTAAAGTCGTACTCCATGACCTCTCAGTCTCCACACTGGCACTCTTTAAGGGTGTCCTACAAGCTCCATCACGTCTCATCTAGGGCCTGAAGAAATATGATCACATCACCTCAACCCAGATGTAACTCCATTGGCTCCCCTTGCTAGCCCACATCATCTTCAAATCCAGCTTCCTCACTTACCTAACTATCACAACCACAATCCCTGCTTATCTTGCAGACAAGCTCACTATCTCTGGTGGATCTTGGCACACCCGAAGGCCTGAAACCATCAGACTGCAACTAAGGAGTGTAATGCAGAAGGGACAAAACCGAGTGCCTTATCCCTCTGTGCACCCTTTAGAACAACATTCCAGTATTCATCAGAACAGCCTTATTATTGCTCCAAATTAAGAAAAAGTTGAAGATTCCCCTTTTTAAATAACACTATATCACAATGCATTAGACGGCCACAACCCATCTTCTACTACTCTTATTTAATGTATTCTTGTTTTTGACCATGTACATTGCTCCCCTACCTTTAGGCTAAGATGGAGCTATCAAAATGCCATATACATACATACATATATCTATATCCATATCTATATATATATATATATATATATATATATATATATATATATATATATATATATATATATATATATATATATATATATTCACTGAAAAACCATAGGTTTTAGGGAAAGTTATAGTTAGTTGGACATTGCACTCGTACAAAACCCGTGAAATTCCCCCGTTATAGTTAGTTCAGCTAACTATAACTCGCGCCCCGCAATGCACTGCTGATGACGTCACATATTACATCACTCATGACATGGTCAGTGACATCACTGATGACATCACTGATGACATCATCCAGTGACTGTGTGTTTCTGTAAAGTTTAAATATGTTTAATATATATAGGGAAAGGCGTATTGAAGAATGAGTGGGTGTATAAGCGTCTGAATGGATGATTTAGTAGGTGCGTGACTGAGTCTATAAGTGAGTGATTAAACGTATCTTACTGGATGCATGGGTGAGTGACTAAACTGTGTGAATGTCTGTATCCGTCTGTCTGTTGTTGTGTGAGCAGCTGCATGGGTTTCTGACTAGCTAAATGAGTGTCTATATGGGTTATGGATTGGTTCTCTGAGTATCTGTATGGGTGCCTCAGTGTTTGTGTGGGTGGGGTGTGTGTGACTCTGTGCATAGATGTGTGAGTGGGTGATTCACTGGGTGCATGGTTTCAAGAGTGCGTCTGTGATGGACTGTATGGGTGGGTGAGTGTGTGTATGGGTGTGTTAGTGATTGAATGTATATCTCAGTGGTACATGTGTGAGTAACTACATATGTGAAAGGCAGTATATATGTTTGTGTTGGAGTATATAAATGGCTATAAGTGAGAGTGTGTGATTGTGAGAGTGGCTATATGGATGAGTGTGTGCTTGCATCAGTGATTGCATAGGAGCGTAAGAATGTGCTATTATTTTTATGAGTAAGTGAGCTGGTGTGTATAACTGTATAGGTGAGTAAATTGGAGTGTGATTAATTATTTGCATGACTGACTAGGTGTGTGAGTACCTCTATGGATGAGTTGCATTGTGTGAGTGTTTATATAGGTGTATGAGTGCATATGATAGTCCTGTACTGAGTGACTGTAAGTATGAGTGACTGTACGGGTGAGTGAGTAGATGTGTGTGTGTAGACCTAAGAATCAGTGAGTGGGTATGTACTTATTGGTATTGGAGTGTGTATGGTTTTGAGAATGGCAGTCTGTAATTTAGAGTGGGTGTATCAAAGGTTATATTAGGGTGTGAGAAGATGCATTAAATTCTCACATGGATGATGTCATCAGTGATGTCATTTGAGATGTCATCAGTGATGTCATCAGTGATGTCACTGACCATGTCATGAGTGATGTAATATGTGACGTCATCAGCAGTGCATTGCGGGCGCGAGTTATAGTTAGCTGAACTAACTATAACGGGGGAATTTCACGGGTTTTGTACGAGTGCAATGTCCAACTAACTATAACTTTCCCTAAAACCTATGGTTTTTTCAGTGAATTTCAAAGGTTTTTTAAATGCTAAACCCTAACTATAACAGGCCTGAAACCTATGGTTTTTTCAGTGAATTTCAAAGGTTTTTAAAATGCTAATTCCTAACTATAACAAGTCTGAAACCTATGTTTTTTTCAGTGAATTTCAAAGGTTTTTTAAATGCTAATTCCTAACTATAACATGTTTGAAACCTATGGTTTATTTCAGTGAATTTCAAAGGTTTTGTAAATGACAATTTTTAAATGTATTAATTGTTATATTTATTTTTTTTGATACTGATTACAATTTACATTTTTTTTAACTATTTATTTTTAGATATTTTATTTTTTAAATTACATTGTAATTACATTATACATTACATTACAAAATATACTTTCTCAGAATGAATTACTTTAGTTTAAATACTTTGCAAATAGGCAATAGACTTTTAAGTACAGTAGTTACAGTTGTTGCAATGGGCAACACAATTTCAAACACAATGCAACATTGAGCTCAATGTGAATTTCTAGCTAAATGCAATTAGTTACTTTATGGATTACTTTTTCTAACCACAGGACTGGATCCTAGATTCAGTCATGGGACATCTCCTGTAAACAGTTGAGTAAAAGCGTTTTGGTTACAGTAGTGATTTTTAAGGAATATTATTGTATTTTAAAAGTTGACAAACTTTTTCACATAGAATCACCAATGTTATCCTATGGGAGGAAATTCACTTAGCAGGTAAGTAGTGTTATCGTTACTTTTTCTTACTCAGTGGTGGATCCTGGATCCAGCACTGGTGCATCTCCTGTAAACAGTTGAAAGAATGCGTTTAAGTCATACAGGCGATTTTTAAGGAATATTTGTAGTTTGTGAAAATCAACACTTTGAAACTTTTCTGCTGAAAACCAGACAATGGATTCCTATGGAAGGAAATATAAGTTACTGGTAAGTACGGTTAAAATTACTTTTCAGGATCAGTACTGGGCTGAAAGATGCAGCACTGAGGTCTCTCCTGATAACAGGTGAGTAAATCGGAATTCGTATTTTGGCTGATTTTAGAGGAATATTTGTATGTTTCAAAAATCGACACTTAGAAACTTTTTCAGCAAAAAGCAGGCAATGATATCCTATGGAAGGAAATTCAAGTTACTGGTAAGTACGGTTAAAATTACTTTTCAGGATCAGTACTGAGCTGAAAGATGCAGCACTGAGGTCTCTCCTGATAACAGGTGAGTAAATCGGAATTCGTATTTTGGCTGATTTTAGAGGAATATTTGTATGTTTCAAAAATCGACAGAAACTTTTTCAGCAAAAAGCAGGCAATGATATCCTATGGAAGGAAATTCAAGTTACTGGTAATGTACGGTTAAAATTACTTTTCAGGATCAGTACTGGGCTGAAAGATGCAGCACTGAGGTCTCTCCTGATAACAGGTGAGTAAATCGGAATTCGTATTTTGGCTGATTTTAGAGGAATATTTGTATGTTTCAAAAATCGACACTTAGAAACTTTTTCAGCAAAAAGCAGGCAATGATATCCTATGGAAGGAAATTCAAGTTACTGGTAAGTACGGTTAAAATTACTTTTCAGGATCAGTACTGGGCTGAAAGATGCAGCACTGAGGTCTCTCCTGATAACAGGTGAGTAAATCGAAATTCGTATTTCGGCTGATTTTAGAGGAATATTATAAAGTTCCAAAACTGCACACTTTGAAGAATTTCCAAGTGAAACCAGTCAATGATATCCTATGGAAGGAAATACAAGTTACTGGTAAGTACGGTTAAAATTACTTTTCAGGATCAGTACTGGGCTGAAAGATGCAGCACTGAGGTCTCTCCTGATAACAGGTGAGTAAATCGGAATTCGTAGTTCGGCTGATTTTAGAGGAATATTTGTATGTTTCAAAGATCGACACAGAAACTTTTTCAGCAAAAAGCAGACAATGATATCCTATGGAAGGAAATTCAAGTTACTGGTAAGTACGGTTAAAATTACTTTTCAGGATCAGTACTGGGCTGAAAGATGCAGCACTGAGGTCTCTCCTGATAACAGGTGAGTAACATCGGAATTCGTATTTTCGGCTGATTTTAGAGGAATATTATGAAAGTTCCAAAAACTCCACACTTTGAAGAATTTTCCAAGTAGAAACCAGTCAATGATATCCTATGGAAGGAAATACAAGTTACTGGTAAGTACGGTTAAAATTACTTTTCAGGATCAGTACTGGGCTGAAAGATGCAGCACTGAGGTCTCTCCTGATAACAGGTGAGTAAATCGGAATTCGTAGTTCGGCTGATTTTAGAGGAATATTTGTATGTTTCAAAAATCGACACTTAGAAACTTTTTCAGCAAAAAGCAGACAATGATATCCTATGGAAGGAAATTCAAGTTACTGGTAAGTACGGTTAAAATTACTTTTCAGGATCAGTACTGGGCTGAAAGATGCAGCACTGAGGTCTCTCCTGATAACAGGTGAGTAAATCGGAATTCGTATTTTGGCTGATTTTAGAGGAATATTATAAAGTTCCAAAACTCCACACTTTGAAGAATTTCCAAGTGAAACCAGTGAATGATATCCTATGGAAGGAAATACAAGTTACTGGTAAGTACGGTTAAAATTACTTTTCAGGATCAGTACTGGGCTGAAAGATGCAGCACTGAGGTCTCTCCTGATAACAGGTGAGTAAATCGGAATTCGTAGTTCGGCTGATTTTAGAGGAATATTTGTATGTTTCAAAGATCGACACTTAGAAACTTTTTCAGCAAAAAGCAGACAATGATATCCTATGGAAGGAAATACAAGTTACTGGTAAGTACGGTTAAAATTACTTTTCAGGATCAGTACTGGGCTGAAAGATGCAGCACTGAGGTCTCTCCTGATAACAGGTGAGTAAATCGGAATTCGTATTTCGGCTGATTTTAGAGGAATATTATAAAGTTCCAAAACTCCACACTTAGAAGAATTTCCAAGTGAAACCAGTAAATGTTAGCCTATGGAAGGAAATTCAAGTTACTGGTAAGTACGGTTAAAATTACTTTTCAGGATCAGTACTGGGCTGAAAAATGCAGCACTGAGGTCTCTCCTGATAACAGGTGAGTAAATAGGAATTCGTAGTTCGGCTGATTTTAGAGGAATATTTGCACAATGGTGAAGGGAGGGGGCGGGGCCTGAGGTGACATCTGTGCAAACGCGCCCGTGGCGCGTTTTAAGTTGGGGGATTAAGTCCCCTTGAATCATGAGGGTCCCTGGGGTCCAACCAGCCCACCCTGTACCTCCAGTATGCGCCAGGAGCTGCGTTGCAGAGAGGTGTTCAGAGGCCACGCCCCTTTTGCACCTCTCTGCAATGCAGCTCTGTGGCGCTTTCTGGACGTACCTGTTGGGCTAGTTGGCCCCAGGGACCCTCAGGATTGAAGGGGATTTAATTCCCCATCTTAAAACGCGCCACGGGGCCTGTTTGCACACATGTCACCTGAAGCCCCGCCCCCTCCTTCACCACTGTGCAAACGCGCCCCGTGGCGCGTTTTAAGTTGGGGGATTAAGTCCCCTTGAATCCTGAGGTTCCCTGGAGTCCAACTAGCCCACCATGTACTTCTAAAAGCGCCACAGAGCTGCGTTGCAGAGAGGTGTAAAGGGGCATGGCCTCTGTACACCTCTCTGCAATGCAGCCCCTGGCGCATACTGGAGGTTCCTGGTGGGCTAGTTGGCCCCCAGGGACCCCCAGTATTCAAGGGGAATTACTTCCCTTCTTAAAACGCGCCAGGGGCGCGTTTGCAGAGTACTGCAGGGAGGGGGCGGGGCCTCCGGCACGATGCCGGTCGTTGTTTTTTTTTTCTAATTTTTTTTAATGGGAGGGGGGCTGCGTGGCCCCCCTTCCCTTGGCCACTTTTGGCCCCGGGGACCCCATCCCCCGGGGCCTGAGCATTTTTTAAATTAAAAAAAAAACGGGAAGGGGGCCGCGTGGCCCCACTTCCCTGGGCCTGTATTGGCCCCAGGGACCCCATCCCCTGGGGCATGCCCTCGATTTTTATTTTTTTAATTTGGAGGGGGGCTGCGAGGCCCCCTTCCTCAGGCCATTTAAGGCCCCGGGGACCCCATACCCCGGGGCCGGCCTTGCCCTTTTTAAAAAAAAAAATTAATTTGGGGAGGGGGCTGCGTGGCCCCCTCCCTGGCCACTTATGGCCCCGGGGACCCCATCCCCCGGGGCCTGGCCTCTGGTTGGGGACTGTGGGAGGGTCCCCAATCCCCCACAGTCCCGCCGGCTCCCCGTGTCCTACGGGAGCCGGCATTGCTTTCCACATGGGGAGCAGCTAACATGCTGCTCCCCATGTGGAAAGCTATTGAGTTTGCATTTTGAAAGAGAGAGCAGGTTTCCTGCTCTCTTTCAAAATGCAAACCAAGTTTATAGACAGGACGGAGCCGCGAGGCTCCCGTCCTGTCATAGCAAACTACATGTCCCGGGTAGGCACCCTGGGACACTGCAGGAGCCAGCCCTGGGGGTGGCGGTCCCCAGGGCAATCAAGGGCTCCAGGAGGGGGGCCGCGCAGCCCCCCTCCCAACCATTTCACAGCCCCGGGGAGGTGGTGGTCCCCGGGGCTTTGGGGGTCCATAACGGACCCCCATAGGGACCCCCATATTCAAATCTTTAGTGCCCCGGGGAGGTGGCGGTCCCCGGGGCGTGTGGGGGGGCTGGAGCTCCCCCACACAGGTGAAAATATATATTTTTAAAAGAAGCCCCGGGGGTGGCGGTCCTCGGGGCTGCGGGAGGGCCAAGAGCCCTCCCGCACCATTATTTTTGAAAGCCCCGGGGGTGGCAGTCCCCGGGGCTTGGGGGCCTTAGAGGCCCCCACATTAAATTTAAACCCCCCCCACAATGCCCCCGGGACTTGGCCCACCCAAGGGCAAATTAACATAGAAGCGCGTGAGACGCGCTCGATTTATTTTCTTCGGCAGGATCCGCGCACCCTGAGCGCATCCTGCCGATTTATTAAAATAAAATGCTTTTTTCTGCGCAGGGGGTCCTTGTGGGACCCCCTAAGCAGGCCTAGGGGGTCAGGGTGTTTCTACCCTGCCCCCTTTGTGCGTTTTACGCACTTGTTTTTGTGCCTCGGTTCTACCGAGGCACAAAATGGCTGCCAACACTTCCTGGTTTGGAGTGTTGACAGCCAGCTGACAGCCAATTAGCATGCAGCTCGGGATCGGGATGGTGTGCGCAGGGTGCGCTGAGGGTACGCGGATCCGACGCGGCCATAGATATATATGTGATTTTACTTGTGAATTTCTCAGGAACTACTGAACGGATTTACACCATTTAAGCAAAAGGCACGACACTGAACCAAGGGCTACCTCTTTGCCAAATTTGGTGTAATTCCGTTCAGCAGTTCGGGCTGTAGCTGCGACTAAAGGTTCCTATGGAAAAATGAATGGTGAAAACGCGTTTTGGGACCCCCCTTTTTCGGCCCCGCTTGACGAATCAACCCGAGACTATCAGGGTAGGAGCGGAGTGGAGCGCCCCAACAAGTTGGAAACTTTCGCGAAGATTCGTCAACCGACGTCAACGTTATTTCAAATAGAATGTCGCGGATTTCCTATGGATAATAGGTCCTAACTATAACTATCTACTGGCGACCGCCAGTAGATAATATACATATACATATATATATATATATATATATATATATATATATATATATATATATATATATATATATATATATATATATATATATATATATATATATAACCTACTGCCGGTCGCCAGTAGGTAGTTATAGTTAGGACCCCGTTTCCATCGGAAAAGCATTTTTTGATGTGCTTATAACTTTGGCGTCGTTTGACGAATCTTTACGAAATTTCCCAAAAAGTTCCTCTTTTCAGGTCAGCTGCTATCCTAAAAGTTTGGGGGGGATTCGTCAAGGGGGCTAAGAAAAAAGGGGGGTCCCAAAACGTGTTTTCTCTATGCAATTTCCATAGGAAACTTTAGACAAGGCTACAGGTCAAACTGCTGAACGGAATTATGCCAAATTTGGCATAGAGAAAGGTCTTGGTCCAGAAAGCACGCTTTTGTTTAAATCGGGTAAATCCGTTCAGTAGTTTTAGAGAAATATCAAATTTTTCAGATATCGATATTTAAGAATTCTGACATCTGATTGGCTGAAGCGTTACGAACACGAGCTTGCGGCTGATTGGCTGCGAACTGTTGAAACTAGGAAGTGTTGGCAGCCATTTTGTGATTCAGTCCGTCAGCTCACAACTCTCCCTCTACAAGGCATCAGGTCTGTAGTTCTACCTCTGCGAGGCAACAATAAAAATATACCGCAGCTCTGTCTGTGCGAGATACCCCTTTCACTGTCCCTCTCCCCACATCACCAGCTCACGGCTATGCCTTTAGAAGCGAGTCCATCGGCTCTCAGCTCTGTGACTGTGGGCTGTGAGCCATTTTGTGACTCAGTCCGTCAGCTCGCATCTCTCCCTCTAAAAGGCATCGGATCCGTAATTCTACCTCTGCGAGGCAATACTGAAAATATCTCGCAGGTCTGTCTGTGCGAGATACTCCTTTTACGCTCCCTCTCCCCACATCACCAGCTCACGGCTATGCCTTTAGAAGCGAGTCCGTCGGCTCGCAGCTCTGCGACTGCGAGCTGTGAGCCATTTTGTGACTCAGTCCGTCAGCTCGCATCTCTCCCTCTAAAAGGCATCTGATCCGTAATTCTACCTCTGCGAGGCAATACTGAAAATATCTCGCAGGTCTGTCTGTGCGAGATACTCCTTTTACGCTCCCTCTCCCCACATCATCAGCTTGCGGCTATGCCTTTATAAGCCAGTACGTCGGCTCGCAGCTCTGTGTCTGCGAGCCGTGGGGACCGCAGCTCTACCTCTGTGAGCCACCTCGTTAGCTCGTAGCTGTGTCTGTGCTAGCAGGCCCGTCGGCCCATTACACTCCCTCTGCAAGTTAGCCCGTCGGTTTGCAGCGCTGAGGGCTCGCAGCTGTATCTCTGCAAGCCAGCCTGTTAACTGATAGCTGTGTGTCTGCTAGCAGGCCTGTTGGCCCATTGGTCTCCCTCTGCGAGTCAGGCCACATCTCTCCCTCTGCGAGCCGGTACGGTGCTGTGCTTTTGCGAGCCAATGGCTCGTAGGTCTCCCTCTGCGAGCTGAGCCCACGGGCCGCAGCTCTTCCTCTGCGAGCCTGCCCGACGGCCCGCAGGTGTTCCTCTGCTAGCCGAATCGCAGCTGACACTCTGCGAGCCGAAATTGGGAATATGAGGCGGCTCTAAAACAAGCCCTTCTGTTTATTAGTTGGAGCTACATGTAAGTGCGAATGCACAGCTTCAGGTTAATCAGGAAAATTCGGTTTCCCTCATCTGTGAAGTGTACTCCATCACTTCTGTAGATATCAGCGATATCAAAACGTATGTTGTTGTTGTAAATCGACCCCATTCTATGGTCTCTGAGGTATGCAGACACAGCTTTGTTGACATTCTTCCTAGATTTTTCAATCTTATGACAAAATTGGTTTGACCATTTCCACTTCTGTCTTTGGCATATATTGGAATATGCAAAGACAGTTTGAGGCAAAAGTAACATCAATTGTCCAAAGGTGTCCTTCATAAGCATTTCCAAACCTACCGAGTCAATGTGCCTAGGTCGTTACCACCACAGTGCACAATCATGAGATCAGGGTGTTGGAGATGCAAACAGGTTTTAACGAAAGGGAGCAATTGGTGCCACTTCAATCCTCTCTGTGCAAACCATTTAATGTGCACATTTTGTAAACCTAGGTCTAAGTCAATACGTCTCTATTCTGCATACCTCTTGCACCAGAAAACATAGCTATGTCCTACAATTCACACTAGCATTTTGAAGGTATGGCTAGAAGATATGGATAAATGTCTGTAGCTCATGCAGTCCGTTCGTAGAATAAGAGATATGTTTAAACATGGGGAACTACTTTTTTTTTACATACAAAACGTTAACGGATTGGGAGATGAAATGTATTGTGTCCTAAAAAGTAGGGTGTATATTAGTTTTAATGAAAAGCATCTTTGTGATTGGTTAATAAAAAAGCAGTTTATACGTGGAGTACATATTATAGGATGAAATTTGCTCAGCTCAACCACACCTGCTAATTGTATTTGGAAGGTGCAGTTCAAACTTGAAAGAATGGTGAACTTTTGACCTCCACGTGCCGTTAAATGTTGGAGAAAATGTTGCAAAAAAAATATCGGTAGGTTTAAAAAAATGATGAACTTTTAACCTGCACATGTCGTAGAATGTTCTAGAAAGTGTTGATACAATACCTTGAACTTTTCACCTGTATGTGTCCTTAACAAAACAGTTTATGTGGAAAGTTCAAAAATAAGCAATAAAGAGAGGTTTTGCAATCTAAAAAATATAAGGAACTATTCTGATTTGTTCTTTACATGGATTTATGTGTGGAGCAACAGGGAAATTGTGCCATTACTGGTTCCATTCTTGATGAAAGCGGTGCATTACATGTACTGTGTGACAAGAAAAGAATTGCATGCGTTTGTGACATTTGAAATCTGCATACCAACTAGGAAGGTAAATTAGAAATTAAGAAGGTGTGTTATGTGTTTTGTAGTAGTGGTTAAGTATTTGAGACGAAATTTTTAACTTTGAAAGTATTTTTTATTTCTAAATAACATAGTGTTAGTAAAGTCTGGTGTTTTATTGGTTCTAAAATATGCATAATGTGTAACTAGTTGTTAAACAAGTACTTTATATATGTTTAGGAGTTTTTCACAAAGAAAAAGTGTAAGTTGTCATCTGTAAAAGACTGTGGGCCATATTCTCAAGACCAGCGATAACATTATCGCCGCTTTAGCGGCAGTTTCCTGCCGCTAAAGCGGCGATAATGTTATCGCCATTCTTGTGAATATGGCCCTGTATGGTTTTGAAAATTCGATGTAGCGTTAATTTCCATTTGTATATCTATTCCGGCGAGATAAACAAAATGTGGCACGTTTGGAAATTATGCTCAGTCTGGAAATAGTGGAGAAGGGGTGACAGTAAAAAATTCATGTGTTATTAACTTAACAGAGATGGAATGTGGATCAGTTACAGGCTCAGCTTCCGCATTGCCCACGTCACCTGCGTCCAGCCCTGGTTCCACTGCCGAACATGCACATTGGAGTGTCCCATGGATGTCTGCCTATCCAACACAACTGTTGATGAATTGGACTATGACTTGTGTTTG
Source organism: Calotriton arnoldi (assembly GCA_963921515.1). Lineage (NCBI taxonomy): Eukaryota > Metazoa > Chordata > Amphibia > Caudata > Salamandridae > Calotriton > Calotriton arnoldi. The sequence goes on from CAWUFW010012614.1 coordinate 311,056, forward strand.
CGCCCCCTGTTGGATAACGAACAGGAGTGTAACCGAGACAGCCGTGCATGGGATGCGTTGACATACTGCGTATGTATTGGTAGTTGTGCATGGGAGATGGCACAATTTCTCGTGTGCAGTGACCACATCGAGGCGCTCCCCTATTGGGCTGTGTTGCGGATCGGTGAGACGGCGTGGGCTGAGCACACCTGCCCGGACCACCTAATGGATTGGCTCACCCTGGTGTTCCTTGAACACGACAACGACGTACTATTGGAACACATTGCACATGAAGCTGCACGGGCATTCATGGACGAGTAACTACGTACCTGCAGCCACATCCTATTGCCACCCACAGCACATGGTCCAACAACTTGTTGCACAGTGGGGATTGCTCACATATCCCACCAAAACAGAGGACACGTCTCCCTTCGGTCGAGCTCTGGATGCATGTGCGTGGAATAACGCGTGTGCACACACACCTGTCCAAGGCGACGCAGGTCCATGGTCCGAGCAACACAGCGTCGTTTGGGAACTTTGCCAATTCGGACACACTGCTCGGTGAGAGCACACACATGGCCATGTAGCACGACATGTGAACCTGTCGGACCCTCACACCTGATCACTGTCGGCAGAGCAGACAATTGCTGCACCCCGGAGGCAGAGCACCATGCAGACCCCACGTACAGTGAGTCGTGCCCCCTCACACGGGGCACTGTGCAGACGCCAAATAAACCATCTGACTTATCCACAGCCCACACATAGAAGCCCCTGCCTGTGGTACCCCCGCATGGGATGGCGTTGACACCCACGAAAACAGCAACCCATGTCCCACAACGTTGTACACACATTCAAATCATTGCTCAGAGCTGTGGCATATCCTCCACACAAAAAAGAAGAAATGTTATGTGCACACTTTGTGGTCTCATTTTTTACACTGAGAGGTAGATTTCAATGTCAGTCAAGGCTGGTGTGGTACTGCGAGGCTTTGCATTTGGGTGTTCTTAGGAAATCTAAGTTGTTGGGGAGCAAGGCAAGGTGGGCTGTGAGCGTTGCCATATGTGATAAATCTTGTCCATTTCAGGCCCAACATCATCTGCCCCTCGACATGTACCCATGCTGCGTGTAAGTGTCTTAAGCATGTCCGTGCCTGTTGTGGCCGTTGCCTCGTCCGTACTCACACGCACATGCCAATAAAGCCTATGCCACTCCACTGGTGTCTAACTGGGAGGTGTGTTGTAAAGATTGTCCACTCGTGTGCCACAATGAGCCTCGTCCCAACACAGGGTAGAACTGACTGTTGCATGTGCAACGGGGGTGTATCCCTTTGGCAAGCTCCGCCTCTGTGAGCCAGACATTGTTTTTGCATAGGTGCTGGACGACATCTGATGCAGCCCCATCACCTACGCAGTCTGATGTGTCAGGGGCACACAGCCATGCAGCCATCACCCCGCCACACACACCGGACACAGAACCCGTATGAGGGGAGTTTTGTACCACATTGCCTTCATTGCTGATGTTCTGTGATTGATATGTGTGTGGGCTGCATTGTGGGGGAATTGCCTGTGCATGGATGGCGATGCACACACACATGTTGGTATGTGGAGCCAGCTGCCCATGCGGCCTTGCGCTGCTTGTGCTATCTCACTCCGTCTCTCTCCCTCGCTCTCTCCCGCCCTGTCATAGCAAACTTGTGAAAGCGATGGGTGCACGGCTCTTAGCGCGGCACTTGAGTACTTCTTAAGTCTTTCAAACACCGAGGGGTATATTCTCAAGGACATATCGCCGAGTTAACGGCACTTTATCGCAACCAAAATGGTGATAAATTTAACGCACCATTCACAAGCTGGAGCAAACAGCCCATATCACCAGTTTACCAGCGATAGCAGCCTCAAAAAGCATCGTCACGGATGAGTCCGGCAAATATTGCTAATGAGATGTAGAGTAGGCGTTCTCGTGCAAAAAGCAGCAAACACATCACTTCGCAAGTGTCTCAACCACCAGCAAGATCGTCGAAGAGAGTACAAAACAGGCGATAAGGTGCGTTAGTAGCAGAAAGTTTACACCTGCTCTGAGCTGGTGTAAAGTCGGACTACAACCTGCAATATGAAAGGGAGCCCACCCAGAGCCATACGTGAATGACAACAGATGCAATGGAGCCAACGATCATGCAGCTCGGACACCCAACACTGCTCCGCCACCCCCCGCCACCAGCCCCTTGTCCGCCATCCCCCTCACCTCCCCCCACACAAACAAATGTGACAGCAACGTTAGGAAATCTGGAACGTAACAAATTGGCTGATGTCGCACAATTATAGTAAAGAAGATGCATGTGAGGTTGGACAAATAAGAATCTCAGTCATCTATGGATTTACATATAAAACATTTTATTTAAACAAAACAACAAAATAAAAGTAGGTACAGGTATGGCGTGTCATCCCTCGACAATTTGTGAATCACAGCCTCCAAGACAAAAAGAAAGATAAGATTGTGCGTCATGCGTCCATGAAAGGAGAGAGAGAGAGAGAGAAAGAGTGAGAGAGAGGAAGAGACAGAGAAAGAAAGAGTGAGACAGAGAGGAAGACAGAGAAAGAGAGAAAGAGTGAGAGAGAGAGGAAGAGATAGAGAAAGAGAGAAAGAGTGAGATACAAGGAAGTGAGAGAGAAAGAGATAAACAGTGTGAGAGAGAGGTAGAGAGAGAGAGAAAGAGTGAGACAGAGAGGAAGAGAGACAGAAAGAATGAGAGAGAGAGGAAGAGACATAGAAAGAGAGAAAGAGTGTGAGAGAGAGAAAGGAAGAGATACAGAGTGAGAGAGAGAGAAAGAGTGTGAGTGACAGAAAGGAAGAGATGAGACGGAGAGTGAGTGTTGACACTGTGGAGAAAATCCTTACAGCTCACCTTTCTGCCACCGGTGTGTCTCCAACTACGTGCTGGGACATAGTGGAGTCTTCAAGTTTAGTCATCTGAAACATAATATAGAATCAGTAATGGCAGAGTACATACAACTGCACACGCCTAATTCTCTGTTTCGCCCCTGCGCACCCAGGCTGCTGCAACCCATCGACTCCCGCCGCCCAGAGGTGTCTGCCTTCCTCTGCGCACCTAGGCTGCTGTATCCCATCCACTCCCACTGCCCAGAGGTGTCTGCCCGCTGCTGTGCACCCAGGCTGGTGCACCCCATCCAGTCCCACTTCCCGGAGGTGACTGCCCGTTCCTGCGCACCCAGAGTGCTGCATCCCATCCACTCCCACTGCCTAGAGGTGTCTGCCCGCTCCTGTGCACCCAGGCTGCTGCACCCCATCCACTTCCACTGCTCGGAGGTGTCTGCCCGCTCTTGTGCACCCAGGGTGCTGCACACTCTCCACTCCCACCGCCCAGAGGTGACTGCTCGCTGCTGCGGAAACAAGGCTCTCTGCTCACCTTCTGCCACCGGCGTGTGTCTAAGAGGGTCCACCACGTGCTGAAGCAACCTCCTCAGGCGTTGCGTACACGCGGTCAAGCCGAGCTCACAATTCAGAGCGGGTGTTGATTGCAGGATGGCCACGCATCATCGCAGGCTGCACACGCGCTCAGCTCTGGTGGCACTAACTCAGTGTAACTGAAGTCATCGCCTCGTGGCGGGAGGTCCGTGTCTGGGGGGGGTTGTCAATCTGTAAATCACAGCCTGCTAGACAAAAAGCAAGATAAGATTATGCGTCATGCGTCCATCAAAGGAGAGAGAGAGAGGAAGAGAGAGAGAAAGAAAGAAAGAGTGAGAGGTAGACAGAGAGAAAGAGAGAAAGAGTGAGAGAGAGAGGAAGAGAGAGAGAAACAGTGAGAGAGAGGAAGAGAGAGAGAAAGCGAGAAACAGTGTGAGAAAGAGGAAGAGAGAAACAGAGGAAGAGTGAGAGAGAGAGAAAGAGAGAGAGAGGTAGAGAGAGAGAAAGAAAAAAACAGTGTGAGAGAGAGGAAGAGATAGAGTGAGAGAGAGAGGAAGGGAGAGAGAAAGAGTGAGAGGGAGAGAAAGGAAGAGATGGAGAGGGACAGTGAGTGCCGACACTGTGGACAAAACCCTCACAGCTCACCTTTCCGTCACCGGTGTGTCTCCAACCACGTGCCGGGACATAGTGGAGCCCTCAAGCTTACTCATCTGAAACGTAGTATGGAATCAGTAATGGCAGAGTACATACAACTGCACACGCGTAATTCTCTGTCCCGCCTTTGTGCATCCAGGCTGCTGCACCCCATCCACTTCCACTGCCCAGAGGTGTCTGCTCGCCGCTGCGCACCCAGGCTGCTGCACCCCATCTACTTCCACTTTCCAGAGGTGTCTGCCAGCTGCTGCACACCCAGGCTGCTGCACCCCATCCACTCCCACTGCCCGGAGGTGACTGTCTGCCGCTGCGCACCCAGGCTGCTGCACCCCATCCACTCCCACTACCCAAAGGTGACTGCCCGCCGCTGCGCTAACAAGCCTCTCTGCTCACCTTTCGCAACCTGCATGTAGAAAAGAGGGCCTACCACGTGCCGCTGCAAGCCCCAAGCCCTGGGCCCGTGGACACCACACCCTGCATGTCATGCAGCCCCGCTCCGCAGGCCACCAGGTCTCACATTTGGTGCTGGGTCTTGATTTCGCCATGGCAGAGGACATACCAGTGCACCGGGCTTTTCATCGCAGGCTGCACACCCGCTCAGCCCTTGCAGTGCCACTAACTCTGTGACCAGCGAGGCGACGCCATGTGGCGGTAGGCCTGCGCTGTCTGATGGCTCAGGCCTACACTGCGGTCCAGTAGGGCACACAAAACCTGAGCTGTCCAGACCGCCGGGACGGGCCATCACCGCAGGCTGCACACCCGCTCAGCAGTTACGGTACCCGTACCTCAGTGGACCGAAAGTCACCATCCCGTGCCGGTGTGCCTGTGCCGGCCGCAGTGTATCCGGTGCGAGCAACTCTGAAATGGTGTCGAGCACGTGCACCCGGTCTTTTTTATTGGCAGGGTCACGTGTCCTGTGACGCGTGTGCTGGATGGGTGTGGTGTGGGTGTATACTAGCCGTGAGGGAGTGGCTATGGCGTACTGACAACTAGGGTGTGACCAGCAGATCACTGCAATGAAAATCTGGGCCATGTAGCGTTGTTGTCCTTCCCTGTAAGCGTAAGCGGAGTGGGCTGGCCTGGCGTATGCCAGTCCTGCGTGAGGCTGTGAAGAATGACTCCGGAGCTATGGGCGTGGCTCCGTCCTGGGCTGTATGAGGAATCAACTAATGTGGGTGTCCCTGTGTAGTGCTGACGTCACCCGGGTCGCAAGCGCCAATGTGTCACTCTGTGATCCAAGTCCCACAACATGGCCAACATGGAAGGTACGGGGAATCACTGACCCTACATTCATCCATAGTTCCACACATGAAAGATGGTGGACATGACACATCTGTGTGGATATGAATGTTTATTGCACATTCAGTGGAGTGTTGCAGCTGTAGCAATACAGGGCCATGGAAAGTTTAAGTTTCAGTTTTTGGCACATGGAGGGCAGCCAATTAGAGCCAAGCTTGTGTTCGGGGTTAGGCTGCGCCAACATATGTACTTATAGAATTACTCCACCAATTCCCAAGCACTTATAAATTCACTATACACTCTCCTTGCAGTACTCTAATGATCCAGTCTCTACGTACGTACTTGTACAATGACCGAGAGAAAGTTACATAACCGAAGTTTTCCCCACTGCCAGAGGTAACATGGTTGCATACGCTGTCCACAGCACAATGTAATGTGGTAGGGCCCAGGGGCGGCATCTTGCATTCATAATGAACACACGGACACAGATAGATAGTGGAGCTGGGTACGGGCACGTGCGCTCGACTCATTTTTATTACCAGGGTCACATGTACAGTGACGTCTGTGCTGGATGCGTGTGGGGTGAGTGTAAGCCAGCCCTCCGGGAATGGTTGGTGCTGGCAACAAGTACAACAGTAATCATTGGATCAGACACATAGATTCAATCAAAAAGGGTCAATGATTTGTGCTGCACTAAGGTAGGGGCAACAGATGTGAAAGAATACATACAAGATTGTATCGTAAAGGGTCCATGACTTGTCGTACACTGAGGTAGGGGCAGCAGATGTGAAATTATACACAAAACATTGTATCATAAAGGGTCCATGAGTTGTGCTGCACTGAGATAGGGACATCAGAAACATTCAGCGTGTGCGCAGCCAGCGATGATGCGTGGTGAGGGCGAGCCGCACTGGAAGCAATGTCTGTTGCCTACTGGACTGAGTCATCTGCAATCGCGACTCGATGTGAATTGTGAGCCCTGCTATCCGCAGTGTAGATCGAAGGCAGTAGTCAGCAAAGACATCGAAGAATGCTTTTAGTCACTTTCTGTTTACAAAATTCGAGGACATAGAGTACAATTCTGTCTGCAATAAATAAATCATGTCTCAATTTAAATTGTGAGCTCTGCTAACCGCAGTGTAGGTGTATGGAACAAAAGATGAAACATTTATGGAATACACTGTCGAAATATGTAGGTTTCAGGGACGTTATAGTTAGTTGCCTACTGGACTCTGAAATTAATTAATGAAGACTGAATTTGAATTGTGAGCCCTGCTGAGCACAGTGTAGGCCGGAGGCAGCGGTCAGGAAGGGCCTACAGCCACTTGGCGTTGACTTGAGCTGCATACAGTTAGTGGTAGGTGTGGCGCTCAGCGTGTGCGCAGCCAGCGATGATGCAATGTCTCTTGCCAGCTGGACTGCGTCATCTGCAATCGCGACTCGATCTGAATTGTGAGCCCTGCTGACCGCAGTGTAGGCCGGAGGCAGTGGTCAGGAAGAGTCCACAGCCACGTGGCGTTCACTTGAGCTGCATAGAGTTAGTGGTAGGTGTGGCACTCAGCATCTGTGCAGCCAGCGATGATGCAATGTCTCTTGCCTACTGGACTGCGTCATCTGCAATCGCGACTCGATCTGAATTGTGAGCCCTGCTGACCGCAGTGTAGATCGAAGGCAGTAGTCAGCACAGACATCAAGGAATGCTTTTTGGCACTTCCTCTTGACAAAATTCGAGGACATAGAGTACAATTCTGTGTGCAATTAACAAATCAAAACTGAATTCTAATTGTGAGCTCTGCTGTCCGCAGTGTAGACTGCCATTCAGTGTTCCTTTGGACTTGCAAGATGAATTTGGTCATTGTACTAAAGCTACAACTGATATAAAACAAGTTCTTGAAGCAAGGATACTAAAAGGATATTATGTAGGTTTTAGGGACGTAATACTTAGTTGCCTACTGGACTCTGTAATTAATGAATCAAGAGTCAATTTTAAATGTGAGCCCTGATGACCGCAGTGTAGGCCGGAGGCAGCGATCAGCAAGGGCCCACAGCCACGTGGCGTTGAGTTGAGCTGTACAGTTAGTGTCACCTGAAGCAACCAGCGTGTGTGGAGCCTGCGATGATGCGTGGTCCGGGCGGGCCACACTGGGAGCAATGTCTCTTGCCTACTGGACTGTGTCATCTGCAATCGGGACTCGATCTGAATTGTGAGCCCTGCTGTCCGCAGTGTAGATCGAAGACAGTAGTCTGTACAGACATAAGTCTGTGGTGCTCTGCTGCTGGGTTCGCAGGGGGCCTGTGTCGAGGAGGCCGGCGGTCACGGCGGAGGCCTTGTGGCAGGGTGAGGGCTGCCGCCCTGGCAGACGCTTTGGCCTTCCCACAAGTGAACCATGCCCAGAGCCCCAGCCTATTTATTCATACTCCTACGCTGGAGTGGGGTACGTTGGACCAGCCCACTCCGCTTCCGCTTCCAGGGGGGGACAACACAGCTACATGACCGAGATCTTCCCCACTGCCTGAGGTAACATGGTTGCATCTATTGTCCACAACACTACAAGCACCAGCAGTATATGTCCACATGGAGAGGTTTGTGCTCTGCATAGTGAGGTCTGTCCACCACATCACCACTACACTTGGTATTGTGTGCATTTTTATTGATGGGTGACTTGCGTCCTTCACACATACTTGGTTGCCACATCTCCCAACATTCAGCTATTGTGTGGCTGAGGGACCATGCCTTTTTTGGAGGGTCCGCTGTCCTGTTCTGGGTTGCCTCGGTGGTAGTAGGGAGGGGGGTGGTCTGGGGGCAAGGTCCTGAGGGTGATGGCAGTGGGTGTTGTGGCTTTCTTGGGTGTCGGAGCTGCATGGTCAGTAGCTCTATGACATGTGTTGGTCTTTAGATGTAGTTATGGGCTGGGCTCCCTTTCACACTGTAGGTAGTCATCCTGCTTTACACCAGTAAAAGGCAGATGTTAAATTTTTAATGCTAACACAGCTTATCGCCTGTTTTTGGATCGCACCCCAGATTTGGCTGCTCGTTGAAAATATCGGGAAGTGGTGTTTTCGTGTTATTTTTGCACGGGAACGGCAACTCTGCATATTATTAGCTTTAGTTGTCGCGAATTTTTTTGCGGAAGCTATTGTTGGAAAACTGGCGATATCGGCTGTTTTCACTAAGTTGAGAATGGAATGATAATTTAAAATCACTGAAAAAACCATAGGTTTAATGAACATTATAATTAGAAATTAGCATTTAAAAAACGTTTGAAATTCACTGAAAAAACCATAGGTTTCAGGCACGTTACAGTTAGAAATTAGCATTTAAAAAACCTTAGAAATTCACTGAAAAAACCATAGGTTTCAGGGACGTTATAGTTAGAAATTAGCATTTAAAAAACCTTTGAAATTCACTGAAAAAACCATAGGTTTCAGGGACGTTATAGTTAGGTGGACATTTCACTCGTACAAAACCATAGAAATTCAACCGTTATAGTTAGTTCAGTTAACTATAACTCGCGCCCCGCAATGCACTGCTCATGACGTCACATATTACATCATTCATGGCATGGTCAGTGACATCACTGATGACATCACTGATGACATCTCAAATGACATCACTGATGACATCACTGATGACATCATCCACGTGATAATCTGATGCACCTCATCACGCCCTAATATAACCTTTAATACACCCACTGTAAAATACACACTACCATTTTCGAAACCATCCACACACCAATACCAGTTACTACATACTCACTCACTGATTCCTAGGTCTGCACACACATCCACTCATTCACCTATACAATCACTTATACATGCAGTCACTTATCAATACAACACTATCATATGCACTCATACACCTATTCAGACACTCACACACCGCCACTCATCCATGGAGTTACTCACACACCTAGTCAGTCATGCAAAGAATCAATCACACTCCCATTTACTCACCTAAACAGTTATACACACACCACCTCACTAATTCATACAGACAGTAACGCATAGTTACTCTCTTATGTAATCACTGAAACAAATACAGACTCATCCATACATGCCACTCTCACAATCACTCAGTCTCACATATAGTTATTTATATACACCATCACTCACATATACTGCCTTTTACATATGTAGTTACTCACATATGTACCACTGAGACATCCATTCACTCACCAACACACCCATACACACACTCACCCACCCATACAGCTGTTTCCACATGCACTCTTGAACCATGCACCCAGTGAATCAATCACTCACACATCTATGCACAGAGTCACACACCTCCAACCCACCCACATACACACTCAGTCCCCCATACAAATACTCAAGCAAACAATAAATAACCCATATAGACACTAATGTAGCTACTGACCAACCCATGTAGCAGCTTACACAACAACAGACAGACTGATACAGACATTCATACAGTTTAGTCACTAACCCATGCATTCAGTAAGACACGTTTAATCAGTCACTTATACAATCAGTTACATACCTCCTAAATCCTCCATCCAGACACTTATACACCCACTCATTCTTCAATACACCTTGCCATATATATAAAACATATTTAAACTTTACAGAAACACACAGTCACTGGATGATGTCATCAGTGATGTCATTTGAGATGTCATCAGTGATGTCATCAGTTATGTCACTGACCATGCCATGAATGATGTAATATGTGACGTCATGCGCAGTGCATTGCGGGGGCGAGTTATAGTTAACTGAACTAACTATAACGGTGGAATTTCTATGGTTTTGTACGAGTGAAATGTCCACCTAACTATAACGTCCCTGAAACCTATGGTTTTTTCAGTGAATTTCAAAGGTTTTTTAAATGCTAATTTCTAACTATAACATCCCTGAAACCTATGTTTTTTTCAGTGAATATATATATATATATATATATATATATATATATCATAGGAAAACTTGCCACTCGTTGAGGACGCACACAATCACAGGCGAATCCGGCCATCACAGCAGAATCCTTTATTAGACCAAACCGGCAACATCGCTGAAAATTTCATAGCCTTGCCCTACGCGTTTCGGAGTTCCCACTCCTTGTTCACGGGCCAGCATGCAGATGGGCAGATGCAAAGGAAACAGGTCTCCTCATTGGCTGCTTTATCACCCTCTAATGGGCTGTGTTTATCAATAGCTTGCTGGGACTTGTAGTCCTATCGCTTCAAATATTACCCTTCAATGGGCTCTGCCTTCACCACATATGTTCGAAACGCTCTAAATAGAGCCCCCAGTACGTAGCCAGTTCAAATACATGTCTCCTGTCATTCCGCTAGCGATTTCAGTGTATCTGAAATCAGCAGTCCACTTCACATTCTCGTGGCGGTGCAGTCCTCCCGACCTTGGCTGGCCGGAATATTTCATAGAAAAACTTGCCACTCGTTGAGGATGCACACAATCACAGGCGAATCCAGCCATCACAGCAGAATCCTTTATTAGACCAAACCGGCAACATCGCTGAAAATTTCATAGCCTTGCCCTACGCGTTTCGGAGTTCCCACTCCTTGTTCACGGGCCAGCATGCAGATGGGCAGATGCGAAGGAAACAGGTCTCCTCATTTGCTGCTTTATCGCCCTCTAATGGGCTGTGTTTATCAATAGCTTGCTGGGACTTTGTAGTAACTTGGACGCAGGATGAAGAAGGATGGAGAAGAGAAATGCTTTATTCAATGACCAGGTGCTGCGCAGCAGCCAGCAGGGACCAAGGTATGGCAGCAACTGAACCAACAATTCAAACAAGGTAAGAATATTCTCTAATAGAATGCTCTCAGTCAGAACACCTTGGCGAGAACATTCTAATAAGTAAGTATAGAGAACAGACCACTACATTATCCTCCTCCTCATAAACAAACAGAAGTAAGAAGAAAAAAGCAGGGAGAAAATAAAGAAGAAAATAAGCACAACAAAAGAAGAGAAGAAAACACAAAGAAAAGGAGAACAATGAATAAAAAAAACAAAAGTTAGAATAAAAGATATATATATATATAAGAAACAGAACATTATATATATCGCAATTAAAGGTATCTAGCAGGAACAGAATGTTGTCTATTACTCCTGCGCAAAGAGGACGGCAGAGTATTCCCAGAAGAAGAAAACTCATCATGGTCACTTCGTTCACAATGCAAATCATTAGTAACACGTCCTCCACAATTTCTTACAATTCTTGAAACATTCCACCAATGTTTGTTATTCACTCTGATGGCATTACCACAAACTTTATCCACAACCAAGGGCTCAGTGAACTTCAAGTCTCCCTTCTTGCTGTGAACAGGAATCTTCACACGTACAACATCACCAACAACAAACGAGTGAGGAACAGATCTCTTCCTGAGATCAAAATAAGTTTTCTGTCTAGTTTGGGCTTGGGAAACATTCTCTCTCACCATATCATCCATGTCGATCACAGAATCCATCTTCACCCACTTCGACAACCATCCAGGACAAACTTTAGAACAATGTTTCCTCCCACGCAAAAGTTCATATGGAGACACTTTAGTAGATGTGTGGGGTGTGGTACGATAGAACCAAAGCATGGACCTAACAGCATTCTGGACATTGCACTTACCCACTAAAGCCCACTGCACACAGTTGTTGAGAACCCTGTTCATGCGTTCCACTAAGCCATTAGTTTGTGGGTGATAGAGAGAACTCCTGGAATGAGCTATTCCCCCTTGCTTCAAAAAGAGTTCAAACTCTTGACTAACAAATTGCACACCATTATCGCTCACAATAGTGGAAGGAAATCCTTCATGTAGAATAAGGTCTTTGAGAAAATCAATCACATTCTTTGAGTTAGGTTCAACGATGAAACGTACTTCAGGCCATTTAGAATAATAATCAATGGCCACAATGGCAAACATTGAGGAAGCAGGAAGAATATTGAAAGGACCAACAAGGTCAATACCAATCTTCTCCCAAGGCCTGGCAGGTAACTCAATGGGCTGAAGAGGCGGAGTTCTGAGGTTGAAACTCTTTTCAGCACTGGAATACACAACACACTCACCCACGTACACATCAACATCTTTGTCCATCTGAGGCCACCAAAAATATTCCCGCAACCTCCTTTTGGTGAGCGTCTTGCCCAAATGTCCCTCATGTGCTCCTTTGACCAACCTCGTTCTCAGCACATCTGGAGGAACCAACCTGTCACCCAGCATTAACAAACCATCTTCCACACTAAGCTCCAATGAGACTTTCACAAAGGTTTGTAAGGAGTAAGATACATTTTTTCTCTCGGCCAACCATACTTAACATATTTAATGACACAGCAAAGTAAGGAATTTTTTGAGAGTTCGTCTCTCCATTCTTTTTCGCTAACAGCACACATGTCATTCAAGACCAAACTTGCAACAAAACAGTCATCCTCATCATCATCGTCGACCTCATCATCTTCAATAGGAAACCTTGAAAAGTAATCAGCTCTCCCATTTTTGTTACCAGGAATGTACGATACCTCAAAATCATACTGTAATAACTTGGTGGACAATCGAGCGATCCTTGGAGTGTGTTCTTTAAGCCAATCCCCTGACAAAATTGAAACAAGGGGACTATGTCCGTGCGTAATTGGAAATGTCTTCCCCATATGTAGGGATTGAATTTCCTGACAGCCCACCAACACGCTAAGAGCTCTCTCTCGATAACAGCAAAATTCAGCTCAGCACCCCGGAAGACCCTAAAGGCAAAGCCCAATGTCTGCTCTGTACCATTGATTTGCTGAGTGAGAATGGCACCCAAACCGAGCCCGCTGGCATCAATAGTGATGGTGCACATTGCATTAGGATCAAAAGGTCTGAGAACTTTGGGACAGACTAACTGAGCCTTGATCCACTCAAACACTTCCTGACAATGATCATCCCAGACAAAAGGAACACTCTTCTTGAGCATATTGGTGAGTGGCTGAACTCTAGCAGCATAGTCCAGAACAAACCGAGAATAAAACTCACAAAGTCCAACAAATGATTTTCGATCTATCTTGTCTTTGGGAGCAGGACTATCAACAATGGCCTTGACAAGACCAGGTCTGGGCTCCACACCATGCTCCGATAAAACATGCCCCAAGTATTCGACCTTTTCAACCTTAAACACACACTTTTCTTTCTTCAAGACAACCCCACTTTCTTGCAGAATATCAAGAACACGATAAAGAGTCTCATCATGTAATTCGCTAGAATCACCATAGATCAAAACATCATCTTGGAAGACTACAACGCCTTTGATACCCTTAAGCATGCTAGACATGAGTCTCTGAAATACCGCGGCCGCAGAGGCCAAGCCAAAGGGCGTACAGCAATATTGGAATGAACCAATAGGTGACACAAACGCAGTGAGATGTCTAGAAGCAGGATCCAAAACCACCTGGTGGTACGCTGATGCTAAGTCCAGTTTACTGAACCATTTGGAGCCATTTCTCATTGACAACATGTCAGAAATCTTTGGAAGGGGATGAGAATCCACCCAAATGCTCTTATTGAGGCTGCTCAAGTCAACACAAACGCGAAGCTTGCCATTTTTCTTCTTTGCGACAACCAAAGGAGAGAGCCAAAGAGAAGACTCAATTGGTTCTATAATCCCTTTCTGACACAAACCATTAAGCTCCTTTTCCAATTGATCCCTAACACTGAAAGGTACGTTTCTGAGTCTATGCTTGACAGGTATGGCACCATCCTTAACTCCTTAACATCCTTAACATCCTTAACGCTATAAAAATAGCGATTCCTACACATTCCTTATTTGCGACTCGCAAATAAGGAATGGCTTCCCATTCATTCCTATGGGCCTACAGGCCCGTAGGAATGAATGGGAAATTGCATGCGCAATTTGCGAGTACCAATTGGTACTCGCAAATTGCGCATGCAATTTCAAGGGTGCAAGGGTGTCAAAAGGACACCCTGTTGCACCCCTGAAATTGATCTGTGCACAAATGTTGCGCACACACATGTCCCAAGGACATGTGTGTGTGTGTAACCTACAACTTTGAAAAATGCACTTTAGTGCATTTTTCAAAGTTTTTGCAAATTACCATCAAGTTCAACTTCATGGTAATTTGCGCCCCCTAGTAGCGAAATCGCTACTTCAAAGTGGTTCTTGCATTGCATTTAAGGAATCGCAAAATGCGATTCCTTAAATGCTATCGCAATTTGAGAACTCGCAATTAATTTCGAATTCTCAAATTGCGAGTGCCTTGAACCTTGATGCATCGCAAATGCCATTTTTGCGGGCGCAAACGGACGATTTTTGCGAATTGCACCGTTTGCACTCGCAAAAATGGTTGATGCATGTGCCTGTTGATCTTTTGTACCAGGTCGAAGCACCATTTTGAACAAACCCTGGTGGAACCATCCAAGAATGGACAATCCTTTGATCGCCACATACACCTTGCCATGTATTCTTCTCCCCCTGAACTCCAAGATATCTTCAAAATATCCAGCCAATTCAATTCTCCTCCCTTCATATGAAACAGGGGACCTGTCTGGTGGCATCAAAGAACGAGAACCCCAAACTTGACCAAACAATTCCTGGTAGTAATTCCATAGTAATCCTTGCTCCTGAGTCAACCAAAAGACGCACACTCTTACCTCCAATGTCAATATCCACATAGGGGTCGACACACTCAGAAATGTCACCTTCAGTAACGTGCAAATCCCCAACAACAACAACCATATCTTTAAGGTCATCTTGTATGCTACTATAATCTTCATCGCAGCGCTCTGTCACCGACACATTCGCAACAGGAGAAGAGACTTGCTTAGGATCAGTAGTGGAAGAACTCACACGCCTCCCACTTAGACAAACTTTAGCAAAATGTCCTAATTTTCCACATACTCTGCAAACGATATTTTTAGCTGGACAAGGTCGCCCAGACTTGTATGTGAAAGATTACCACAAAGGTAACAAACATTTGTTTGTTTGAAGAATCTGTTCTCCACACGTGAAGTTACACTGTTCTTACTATCCCTGGTGCGAACTACAGTCACAGTTTCATTAGTTGCGACCTTTTCATCCAATTCTTTGACAGAAACTTTAGAAAGTTCAATTCTTTTAGCCGTACGTATAGTCTCATCAAGAGAAGGATTCCCCATGGAAAGCAACTTCTGTTGGATATTCTTGTCAGAACATTTGCAGATGTACTGGTCTCTTATCAATTGTTCAGTAAAAGCTTCAAACTGACAATCTGCACTCAACTTCCGCAACGCAGAGATGAAAGTGTCAACATCCTCCCCATGTCTTTGCTCACGTTTGAAAAACTTGTGCCTAACCACTACAAGGCTGGGTTGAACATCAAAGCGTAGTTCTAATTTTTTGACAGGTTCTTCAAATTCATCTAGATCTTCTTCATTTTGGGCATGTACCAAAGCAGGCAAATGGTTATACACAGATCTTCCTTCAAAGCCCAAAGAATGAAGAAGAAGGAATTTTTTCCTTTCAGCCCTATAACGTGATGCACCAATCGCGCCCAGATAGGTTATGAACACGTCGTACCAATTTTTCCATGTGATTGGTGGATTACCTGGTGACTCAAGAAAAGGTGGAGGCGGAGATACAGATTGCATTTTTCAAATGAATAATATGCTGTAAATAAACTGACAACATGCAATATAAAAGTAAATAAGTAAATATGTACATGCACCAATTGTACTTCATATGTGAAAGGAAAACATTGCGATGTAAATTTTATAGATAAATATAGACCTAAGTTCAAAAACGTAATAACACACCAGGTGTGTGTGTCACCGATGTAGACAAATGTGTAGAAATAAGCTTGTTTCTTCACTCCTGGAATCCACGTATAATGATGTTCAGTGAAAAAGTGTGCGTGCCACTGTATTTCTATACGCTAAATAGAAAGGAGAATAAACTCCTACATGCAGCTCAACTTTGTAGCAGAGCACAAGACTGGAATTACATTCACAAAGTGTGCGTGTCACTGTAGTTGGCACACGCTTGACAGTAATAATCTTCTGGATGTGATTCACAAAGTGTGCGTGTCACTGTGATAGACACGCGTTGACAGGACCAAGCTTCTTGTTGTGATTCACAAAGTGTGCGTGTCACTGTAATAGACACGCGCTTGAGAGAAATGAGCTTCAGAATGTGCTCGCGAAGCCGTGCCTTCAAGATGATCAATAAAGTTATGTGACAAAATGGTTGTCACGTAATGCGTGGTCAAATGTTTATCACAGAAATTTTTTTACTTCTAAGATGGCCGCCACGTTGTACGTCATGGAAATGCGTCTATAGGTAGTAATCCATGATCGTATGCGAAACACTACATCCAAGATGGCGATTACACTCGCGTGCTCTAACAACTAGCACGCTGACTGCACTGACGGGGGCATTAGCGATGCGTTACCAGAGTGCAACCGTTTTGATCCCTAAATATGCCGGAGCTGCAATAATCCTCAAAATACAAATGAACAGTACCTTGCAATCTTGCCTTTCCACGGACAATCCTCTTCATACATCGAAGGCGTTGTGTCCAGGATGTAAACAGCCACACTCCAACGGAAAACGGGAAGGCAGGATGAACATAGAAAGCCGTGGGTTCTGCACACTTGTAGTCCTATCGCTCAAATATTGCCCTTCAATGGGCTCTGCCTTGACCACATATGTTCGAAACGCTCTAAATAGAGCCCCCAGTACGTAGCCAGTTCAAATACATGTCTCCTGTCATTCCGCTAGCGATTTCAGTGTATCTGAAATCAGCAGTCCACTTCACATTCTCGTGGCGGTGCAGTCCTCCCGACCTTGGCTGGCCGGAATAGTTCATAGTAAAACTTGCCACTCATTGAGGACGCACACAATCACAGGCGAATCCGGCCATCACAGCAGAATCCTTTATTAGACCAAACCGGCAACATAGCTGAAAATTTCATAGACTTGCCCTACGCGTTTCGGAGTTCCCACTCCTTGTTCACGGGCCAGCATGCAGATGGGCAGATGCGAAGTAAACAGGTCTCATCATTGGCTGCTTTATCGCCCTCTAATGGGCTGTGTTTATCAATAGCTTGCTGGGACTTGTAGTCCTATCGCTCAAATATTATATATATATGTTCACCAAATGCCCGAAAGCTTCAAGGACGCACTCGACAACAAATGAAAAACCATCCGGTTTATTATTACAAGGAAAAACCAGCATCCGCAATCCAGTATAAAATCATTACGCCTGACGCGTTTCGAGGCTTCAGCCTCTTATTTATAGGCAGCTTCAAAAGTGAATGTTCAGCGGAAGGCTCTAATTGACTAATTAACTGCATGCTGTCATTTATACTTGCCCCCAGTGGGCCTCGATAAGTGCGTGATTCTCATTGCTGCATGCTGGGACTTGTGGTCCAAATTAGAGCTATATCATACCCTCAGTGGGTTCCGTTTTATTAATCACGTTATTAAAACATGTTGCTTTTCCTCCAGTAGGTTCCAGAGTGCAGCGCTGGTTCATATTTTTCTCTCATTCGCTGTGCTGCATACCAGGTATGGATTCAGTTCCAACCAGCAGCCTCTCTGTATTCTTGAGATGGTGCAGTCCTCCACGGCAGGGCAGCCGTGTCAATTTATGTTCACCAAACGCCCGAAAGCTTCAAGGACGCACTCGACAACAAATGAATAACCATTCGGTTTATTATTACAAGGAAAAAACAGAATCCGCAATCCAGTATAAAATCATTACGCCTGACGCGTTTCGAGGCTCCAGCCTCTTAATCATAGGCAGCTTCAAAAGTGAATGTTCAGTGGAAGGCTCTAATTGACTAATTAACTGCATGCTGTCATTAATACTTGCCCCCAGTGGGCCTTGCTAAGTGCGTGATTCTCATTGCTGCATGCTGGGACTTGTGGTCCAAATTAGAGTTAAATCATACCCTCAGTGGGGTCCGTTTTATTATTCACATTATTAAAGCATGTTACTTTTCCTCCAGTAGGTTCCAGAGCGCAGTGCTGGTTCATACTTTTCTCTCATTCGCTGTGCTGCATACCAGGTATGGATTCAGTTCCAACCAGCAGCCTCCCAGTATTCTTGAGATGGTGCAGTCCTCCACGGCAGGGCAGCCATGTCAATTTATGTTCACCAAACGCCCGAAACCTTCAAGGACGCACTCGACAACAAATGAAAAACCATCCGGTTTATTATTACAAGGAAAAACCAGCATCCACATTCCAGTATAAAATCATTACGCCTGACGCGTTTCGAGGCTCCAGCTTCTTACTCATAGGCAGCTTCAAAAGTTAATGTTCAGCGGAAGGCTCTAATTGACTAATTAACTGCATGCTGTCATTTATACTTGCCCCCAGTGGGCCTCGCTAAATGCGTGTTTCTCATTGCTGCATGCTGGGACTTGTGGTCCAAATTAGAGCTAAATCATACCCTCAGTGGGTTCCGTTTTATTATTCACGTTATTAAAGCATGTTACTTTTCCTCCAGTAGGTTCCAGAGTGCAGCGCTGGTTCATATTTTTCTCTCATTCACTGTGCTGCATACCAGGTATGGATTCAGTTCCAACCAGCAGCCTCTCTGTATTCTTGAGATGGTGCAGTCCTCCACGGCAAGGCAGCCATGTCAATTTATGTTCACCAAACGCCCGAAAGCTTCAAGGACGCACTCGACAACAAATGAAAAACCATCCGGTTTATTATTACAAGGAAAAACCAGCATCCGCAATCCAGTATAAAATCATTACGCCTGACGAGTTTCGAGGCTCCAGCCTCTTACTCATAGGCAGCTTCAAAAGTGAATGTTCAGCGGAAGGCTCTAATTGACTAATTAACTGCATGCTGTCATTTATACTTGCCCCCAGTGGGCCTCGCTAAGTGCGTGATTCTCATTGCTGCATTCTGGGACTTGTGGTCCAAATTAGAGCTAAATCATACCCTTAGTGGGTTCCGTTTTATTATTCACGTTATTAAAGCATGTTACTTTTCATCCAGTAGGTTCCAGAGTGCAGCGCTGGTTCATATTTTTCTCTCATTCGCTGTGCTGCATACCAGGTATGGATTCAGTTCCAACCAGCAGCCTCTCTGTATTCTTGAGATGGTGCAGTCCTCCACGGCAGGGCAGCCGTGTCAATTTATGTTCACTAAATGCCCGAAAGCTTCAAGGACGCACTCAACAACAAATGAAAAACCATCCGGTTTATTATTAAAGGGAAAACCAGCATCCGCAATCCAGTATAAAATCATTACGCCTGACGCGTTTCGAGGCTCCAGCCTCTTACTCATAGGCAGCTTCAAAAGTGAATGTTCAGCGGAAGGCGCTAATTGACTAATTAACTGCATGCTGTCATTTATACTTGCCCCAAGTGGGCCTCGCTAAGTGCGTGATTCTCATTGCTGCATGCTGGGACTTGTGGTCCAAATTAGAGCTAAATCATACCCTCATTGGGTTCTGTTTTATTATTCACGTTATTAAAGCATGTTACTTTTCCTGCAGTAGGTTCCAGAGTGCAGCGCTGGTTCATATTTTTCTCTCATTCGCTGTGCTGCATACCAGGTATGGATTCAGTTCCAACCAGCAGCCTCTCTGTATTCTTGAGATGGTGCAGTCCTCCACGGCAGGGCAGCCGTGTCAATTTATGTTCACCAAATGCCCGAAAGCTTCAAGGACGCACTCGACAACAAATGAAAAACCATCCGGTTTATTATTACAAGGAAAAACCAGCATCCGCAATCCAGTATAAAATCATTAGGCCTGACGCGTTTCGAGGCTCCAGCCTCTTACTTATAGGCAGCTTCAAAAGTGAATGTTCAGCGAAAGGCTCTAATGGACTAATTAACTGCATGCTGTCATATATACTTGCCCCAAGTGGGCCTCACTAAGTACGTGATTCTCATTGCTGCATGCTGGGACTTGTGGTCCAAATTAGAGCTATATCATACCCTCAGTGGGTTCCGTTTTATTAATCACGTTATTAAAACATGTTGCTTTTCCTCCAGTAGGTTCCAGAGTGCAGCGCTGGTTCATATTTTTCTCTCATTCGCTGTGCTGCATACCAGGTATGGATTCAGTTCCAATCAGCAGCCTCTCTGTATTCTTGAGATGGTGCAGTCCTCCACGGCAGGGCAGCCGTTTCAATTTATGTTCACCAAACGCCCGAAAGCTTCAAGGACGCACTCGACAACAAATGAATAACCATTCGGTTTATTATTACAAGGAAAAAACAGCATCCGCAATCCAGTATAAAATCATTACGCCTGACGCGTTTCGAGGCTCCAGCCTCTTAATCATAGGCAGCTTCAAAAGTGAATGTTCAGTGGAAGGCTCTAATTGACTAATTAACTGCATGCTGTCATTAATACTTGCCCCCAGTGGGCCTTGCTAAGTGCGTGATTCTCATTGCTGCATGCTGGGACTTGTGGTCCAAATTAGAGTTAAATCATACCCTCAGTGGGGTCCGTTTTATTATTCACATTATTAAATCATGTTACTTTTCCTCCAGTAGGTTCCAGAGCGCAGTGCTGGTTCATACTTTTCTCTCATTCGCTGTGCTGCATACCAGGTATGGATTCAGTTCCAACCAGCAGCCTCCCAGTATTCTTGAGATGGTGCAGTCCTCCACGGCAGGGCAGCCATGTCAATTTATGTTCACCAAACGCCCGAAACCTTCAAGGACGCACTCGACAACAAATGAAAAACCATCCAGTTTATTATTACAAGGAAAAACCAGCATCCGCATTCCAGTATAAAATCATTACGCCTGACGCGTTTCGAGGCTCCAGCTTCTTACTCATAGGCAGCTTCAAAAGTTAATGTTCAGCGGAAGGCTCTAATTGACTAATTAACTGCATGCTGTCATTTATACTTGCCCCCAGTGGGCCTCGCTAAATGTGTGTTTCTCATTGCTGCATGCTGGGACTTGTGGTCCAAATTAGAGCTAAATCATACCCTCAGTGGGTTCCGTTTTATTATTCACGTTATTAAAGCATGTTACTTTTCCTGCAGTAGGTTCCAGAGTGCAGCGCTGGTTCATATTTTTCTCTCATTCGCTGTGCTGCATACCAGGTATGGATTCAGTTCCAACCAGCAGCCTCTCTGTATTCTTGAGATGGTGCAGTCCTCCACGGCAGGGCAGCCGTGTCAATTTATGTTCACCAAATGCCCGAAAGCTTCAAGGACGCACTCGACAACAAATGAAAAACCATCCGGTTTATTATTACAAGGGAAAACCAGCATCCGCAATCCAGTATAAAATCATTACGCCTGACGCGTTTCGAGGCTCCAGCCTCTTACTCATAGGCAGCTTCAAAAGTGAATGTTCAGCGGAAGGCGCTAATTGACTAATTAACTGCATGCTGTCATTTATACTTGCCCCAAGTGGGCCTCGCTAAGTGCGTGATTCTCATTGCTGCATGCTGGGACTTGTGGTCCAAATTAGAGCTAAATCATACCCTCATTGGGTTCTGTTTTATTATTCACGTTATTAAAGCATGTTACTTTTCCTCCAGTAGGTTCCAGAGTGCAGCGCTGGTTCATATTCTTCTCTCATTCGCTGTGCTGCATACCAGGTATGGATTCAGTTCCAATCAGCAGCCTCTTTGTATTCTTGAGATGGTGCAGTCCTCCACGGCAGGGCAGCCGTGTCAATTTATGTTCACCAAATGCCCGAAAGCTTCAAGGACGCACTCGACAACAAATGAAAAACCATCCGGTTTATTATTACAAGGAAAAACCAGCATCCGCAATCCAGTATAAAATCATTAGGCCTGACGCGTTTCGAGGCTCCAGCCTCTTACTCATAGGCAGCTTCAAAAGTGAATGTTCAGCGAAAGGCTCTAATTGACTAATTAACTGCATGCTGTCATATATACTTGCCCCAAGTGGGCCTCACTAAGTACGTGATTCTCATTGCTGCATGCTGGGACTTGTGGTCCAAATTAGAGCTAAATCATACCCTCAGTGGGTTCCCTTTTATTATTCACGTTATTAAAGCATGTTACTTTTCCTCCAGTAGGTTCCAGAGTGCAGCGCTGGTTCATATTTTTTTCTCATTCGCTGTGCTGCATACCAGGTATAGATTCAGTTCCAACCAGCAGCCTCTCTGTATTCTTGAGATGGTGCAGTCCTCCACGGCAGGGCAGCCATGTCAATGTATGTTCACCAAACGCCCGAAAGCTTCATGGACGCACTCGACAACAAATGAAAAACCATCCGGTTTATTATTACAAGGAAAAACAAGCATCCGCAATCCAGTATAAAATCATTACGCCTGACGTGTTTCGAGGCTCCAGCCTCTTACTCATAGGCAGCTTCAAAAGTGAATGTTCAGCGGAAGGCTCTAATTGACTAATTAACTGCATGCTGTCATTTATACTTGCCCCCAGTGGGCCTCGCTACGTGCGTTATTCTCATTGCTGCATGCTGGGACTTGTGGTCCAAATTAGAGCTAAATCATACCCTCAGTGGGTTCTGTTTTATTATTCACGTTATTAAAGCATGTTACTTTTCCTCCGGTAGGTTCCAGAGTGCAGCGCTGGTTCATATTTTTCTCTCATTCGCTGTGCTGCATACCAGGTATGGATTCAGTTCCAACCAGCAGCCTCTCTGTATTCTTGAGATGGTGCAGTCCTCCCCAGACCTCTAGGGATGGGGGGCCTCGTGGGCCTCCCAGGGGCTCCAATTATATTGAAGAAGTGTGGAGGGGCTCCTGCCCCTCCCCACACTGCCCCGGGGACCACCACCTCCCCGGAGCACTAATTATTTAAATACGGTGGTTCGTTGCGGACCCCTGGGCCCCGGGGACCACCTCCTCCCCGAGGTTTAAATCAGTTGGGAGGGGGGGCCACATGGCCCCCTCCTAGAGCCCTCGATGGGCCCTGGGGACCGCCACCTCCCAGGGCCGGCTCCTGCAATGTCTCGGGGTGCCCTCCCCCGGGACATTGCTGTTTGCTATGGCAGGGCAGGACTCCCCCCACTGTCCCCAACGTGTGGCCAGGCCCTGGGGGATGGGGTCTCTGGGGCCAATAGTGGCCCCGGGAACGGGGGCCACGCGGCCCTCCTCCCTAAATAAATTTTTTTTTTAAAAAAGAACGAGGCAAAGCCCCGGAGGATTGGGTCCCCATGGCCAATAATGTCCTCAGGAGGGGGGCCGCGCAGCCCCCTCCTTAAAAATAATTTTAAAAAAAAATAATAAATATGTAGCCATGCCCCGGGGATGGGGTCCCTGGGGTGGAAATCTGCCCCCTTCCCATTTTGTGAAGAAAAAAAAAAGGAAAAAAATGCTCAGGCCCTAAGGGATGGGGTCCCCAGGGCCAAAAAACAATAAAGGGAAGGGGGGCCAGACAGCCCCCCTTCCAAAAAGCAAATTTAAAAAAAGCTGGTGTCTCGCGGGAGGCCCCGCCCCCTCCCTGCACCACTCTGCACCACTCTGCAAACGCACCTCCTAATTTGGGGGATTGAGTCCCCTTGAATCCTGAGGGTCCCTGGGGGCCAACTAGCCCACCAGGTACCTCCAGTAAGTCCCACACAGTGGGATTGCTGAGAGGTGGTCCGAGGCCACGCCCCTTTTTACACCACTCTGCGAACGCGCCTCTTTGCGCACTGCTTGTGGGGCGATGAGGTCCTCTTGTGTCCTGAGGACCTCAGGACTAAAGTGGACTTCATCCCCCGAGCAGCAGTGCGCCAGGATGCGCGTTTGCAGAGTGGTGTAAAAAGGGGGCGTAGCCTCGGACCACTCTCAGCAATCCAGCTGTGTGGGGCTTACTAGAGATAACAGGAGGGCTAGTTGGCCCCCAGGGACCCTCAGGAGGCAAGGGGACTTCATACCCTAACCAAGAGCGCGCCAGGAGGCACGTTTGCAGAGTGGTGGAGAAAGGGGGCGTGGCCTGTGTCCACCTCTCAGCAATCCCACTATCTGGGGCTTAACTGGAAGTATCAGGTAGGCTAGATGGCCCATAAGGACCCCCAGCAGTGCAGGTGACTTTAATCCCTTCGAAGAGCGCACCAGGTAACGCGTTTGCAGACTGGTGGTCAAAGGTGCCGTGGCCTGCTATGAGTACTTACCAATGCTGCTGTGTGGGACTTACTGGAGGTAATAGGAGGGGTAGTTGGCCCCCAAGGTTGTCCTTGGGGGCCAACTACCCCTCCTGTTACCTCCAGTAAGTCACACACAGTGGGATTACTAAGAGGCCACGCCCTCCCTTTCTCCACCACTCTGCAAATGCACCTCCTGGCACACTACGGGTTGGGGGATGAAGTCCACTTTACTCCTGAGGGACTTTGGGGGCCAAGAAGCCCTCCTGGTACTTCTTGCAAGTCCTACGCAGTGGAATTCCTGAGCGCTGGTTGGAGGCCCAGCCCCCTTTCTCCACCACTCTGCAAAAGTGACTACCAGTTGAAGAAGCATTTGCAATGTAATAGGTTTCGCATTTGCGAGAGTTAGAGCTATTGGTGTTGAAAATGTAAAAGTGTTCTATTAATGTTTCTTGGAGTGGAGTGGGTGTAGGTTGTGTGTAGTGGAATTATGAGGTATGTTTTGCAGTGAAATTATGTGGATAGAAAGTATGTGGTATTTAGTGTATAGGAATTATGTAGAGTGGGATTATGTGTTACGGAGAGTAATTGTGTGGTATGATAGTCTGTGTTGTGGAGTTGTAACCTCAGGTTTAGTCTTCCTCATTTCCATAGAAGCTAAACGATAAACTTAATGAGACAAAAAAAAGAAGGAACCACTGAGGAGCACTTCTGGACCTAGTCAGAGGTATGAGCAGGGCCACTGGAATTATGCGACTGTTTGGCTGCACCGACTTTCGCACAATTATACATTTACCGCATTTGCCTCATAATCCATCATCTGCTGCATAATCTGAAGATATGAACAAAAAAACCTTGTTTCTAGTCAAACGGCTCAAACGTTACCAAAAATGCAGCGACAAGTGTTACAGCGTGGTGGAAGGCCCAGTGCAAACCTAGAATGGTCACCTGTTACTTATTGCTAAATGTGGGTATTACATTGGTACTAATGGTGTGTAAACCACCCTTGCTTCTTTCTGCACCTCTCTTGCCTCTTTCTACATTTCTGTTGCTTCTTTCTGCACATTTCTTTCTTTTTCTGCACTTCTTTTGCCTTGTTCTGCTCATCTCTTGCACTTTCTGCACCTCTGTTGCCTCTTTCTGCACCTCACTTGCTTCATTCTTACCCCTCTTGCCTCTTTCTTCACCCTTCTTCCCTCTTTCTGCACCTCTTTTGCCTCTTTCTGTACCCCTGTTGCCTCTTTTTGCACCTCCCCTGCCTGTTTCTGCTCCTCTCTTGCCTCTTTCTGCACTTCTCTTGCCTCTTTCTGCACCTCTGTTACTTCTTTCTGCACTTCTGTTGCCTCTTTCTGCACCTCTGTTACTTTTTTCTGCACCCTCTTGCCTCTTTCTGCACCCTTCTTCCCTCTTTGTGCAACTCTCTTGCCTCTTTCTACACCGCTCCCCTCTTTCTGCACCCCTCTTGCCTCTTAGTGCACCTCTGTTTTTTCTTTCTGCACTTCTCTTGCCTCTTTCTGCACCCCTCTTGCCACTTTCTGCACTTCTGTTGGTTCTTTTGCACTGCTCTTGCTTCTTTCTGCACCTCTCTTGCAAATTTCTGCACCCCTCTTGCCTTTTTCTGAACCCCTCTTCCCACGTTCTGCACCTCTCTTGCCTCTGTCTTAACGCTTGTTCCCTCTTTCTGCACGTCTTTTTCCTGTTTCTGCAACTTTCTTGCCTCTTTCTGCAGTTCTCTTGCCTTCTTCTGCACCTCTGTTGCTTCTTTCTGCACTTCTTTTGCCTCTTTCTGCACCTCTCTTGCTTCTTTCTGCACCCCTGTTGTCTCTTTCTGCACTCGTCTTCCATCTTTCTGCACCTCTCTTGCTTCTTTCTGTACCCTTCTTCCCTTTTTTGCATCCCTTTTGCCTCTTTCTGCAGCTCTCTTGTCATTTTCTGCACCTCTCTTGCCTCTTTCTGCACCTCACTTGCCTCTTTCTGCACTTCTCTTGCTTGTTTCTGCACCTCTCTTGCGTCTTTCTGCACCTATGTTGCCTCTTTCTGCACCTCACTTGCTTCTTTCTCCACCTCTCTTGCCTCTTTCTGCACCCCTCTTTCCTCTTTCTGCACCTCTCTTGCCTCTTTCTGTACCCCTGTTCCCTCTTTCTGCACCTTTCCTGCCTGTTTTTGCACCTCTCTTGCCTCTTTCTGTACCTCTGTTGCTTCTTTATGCACTTGTCTTGCCTCTTTCTGCACCCTTTGCACCTCTTTCAGCACATCTGTTGCTTCTTTCTGCACTTCTCTTCCTTCTTTCTGCACCCCTCCTGCCTCTTTCTGTACCCCTCTTGCCTCTTTGTGCACCTCTCTTACCTCTTTCTGCACCCCTCTTGCCTCTTTTTGCACCTATGTTGGTTTTTTCTGCACTGCTCTTGCTTCTTTGTGCACCTCTTTTGCAAATTTGTGCATCCCTCTTGCCTCTTTCTGCACCCCTGTTCCCTCTTTCTGCACCTCTGTTGCCTCTGTCTGCACCTCACTTGCTTCATTCTTACCCCTCTTGCCTCTTTCTTCACCCTTCTTCCCTCTTTCTGCCCCTCTTTTGCCTCTTTCTGTACCCCTGTTCCCTCCTTTGGCACCTCTCCTGCCTGTTTCTGCACATATCTTGCCTCTTTCTGCACTTCTCTTGCCTCTTTCTGCACCTCTGTCGCTTCTTTCTGCACTTCCGTTGCCTCTTTCCGCACCTCTGTTGCTTTTTTCTGCACCCCTCTTGCCTCTTTCTGCACCCTTCTTCCCTCTTTGTGCAACTCTCTTGCCTCTTTCTACACCTCTCCCCTCTTTCTGCACCCCTCTTGCCTCTTTGTGCACCTCTGTTTTTTCTTTCTGCACTTCTCTTGCCTCTTTCTGCACCTCTCTTGCAAATTTCTGCAACCCTCTTGCCTTTTTCTGAACCCCTCTTCCCACTTTCTGCACCTCTCTTGCCTCTGTCTTCACGCTTGTTCCCTCTTTCTGCACGTCTTTTGCCTGTTTCTGCAACTTTCTTGCCTCTTTCTGCAGTTCTCTTGCCTTCTTCTGCACCTCTGTTGCTTCTTTCTGCACTTCTTTTGCCTCTTTCTGCACCTCTCTTGCTTCTTTCTGCACCCCTGTTGTTTCTTTCCGCACTCGTTTTCCATCTTTCTGCACCTCTCTTGCTTCTTTCTGTACCCTTCTTCCCTTTTTTGCATCCCTTTTGCCTCTTTCTGCAGCTCTCTTGTCATTTTCTGTACCTCACTTGCCTCTTTCTGCACTTCTCTTGCTTCTTTCTACACCTCTGTTGCTTCTTTCAGCAATTCTCTTGCCTCTTTCTGCACTTCTCTTGCTTGTTTCTGCACCTCTCTTGCGTCTTTCTGCACCTCTGTTGCCTCTTTCTGCATCTCACTTGCTTCTTTCTGCACCTCTCTTGCCTCTTTCCTCTTTCTGCACCTCTCTTGCCTCTTTCTGCACCGCTGTTCCCTCTCTCTGCACCTTTCCTGCCTGTTTTTGCACCTCTCTTGCCTCTTTCTGTACCTCTGTTGCTTATTTCTGCACTTCTCTTGCCTCTTTCTGCACCCTTTGCACCTCTTTCAGCACCTCTCTTGCTTTTTCTGCACTCCTCTTCCTTCTTTCTGTACCCCTCCTGCCTCTTTCTGTACCCCTCTTGCCTCTTTGTGCACCTCTCCTACCTCTTTCTGCACCCCTCTTGCCTCTTTTTGCACCTCTGTTGGTTCTTTCTCCACTGCTCTTGCTTCTTTGTGCACCTCTTTTGCAAATTTCTGCATCCCTCTTGCTTCTTTCTGCACCCCTGTTCCCTCTTTCTGCACCTTTCCTGCCTGTTTGTACACCTCTCTTGCCTCTTTCGGCACCTCTGTTTCTTCTTTCTACATTTCTCTTGCCTCTTTCTGCACCCCTCTTACCTCTTTCAGCACCTCTGTTGCTTCTTTCTCCACTTCTCTTGCTGCTTTCTGCACCCCTCTTGCCTCTTTCTGTACCTCTTTGTGCACCTCTCCTGCCTCTTTCTGCACCTCTCTTGCCTTTTTCTACAGTTCTCTTGCCTTTTTCTGCACTTCTATTGCTTCTTTCTGCACTTTTCTTGCCTCTTTCTGTACCCTTCTTGCCTCTTTCTGCACCTCTGTTGGTTCTTTCTACATCCCTCTTGCCTCTTTCTGTACCCCTCTTCCCTCTCTCTGCACCTCTCTTGCCTCTGCCTGTATACCTGTTTCCTCTTTCTGAACCCCTTTTTCCTGTTTCTGCAACTCTCTTTCCTCTTTCTGCAGTTCTCTTGCCTCCTTCTGCACCTCACTTGCCTCTTTCTGCACTTCTCTTGCTTCTTTCTGCACCCTTCTTCCCTTTTTCTGTACATCTCTTGCCTTTCAGCACCTCTCCTGCCTCTTTCTACTCCCCTCTTGCCTCTTTCTGCACCTCTTTTGCTTCTTTCTGCTGTTGTCTCTCATCTTTCTGCACCCCTCTTGCCTCTTTCTGCACCTCTGTTGCTTTTTCTGCACTGCTCTTGCTTCTTTCTGCATTTCCCTTGCCTCTTTCTGCACCCCTCTTCCCTCTTTCTGCAATTCTCTTACCTCTGTCTGCACCCCTGTTCCCTCTTTCTACACCTGTTTTGTCTGTTTCTGCTACTCTCTTGCTTCTTTTTGCAGTTCTCTTGCCTCCTTCTATACCTTTGTTGCCTCTTTTGGCAAATTTCCTACCTTTTTCTGCACCCCTCTTGCCTGTTTTTGTGCCTCTGTTGGATCTTTCTGCACTGCTCTTGCTTCTTTCTGCACCTCTTTTGCAAATTTCTGCATTCCTCTTGCCTCTTTCTGCACCCCTCTTCCCTATTTCTCCACCTCTCTTGCTTCTTTCTGCACTGCTCTTGCTTCTTTCTGCACCTCTCTTGCAAATTTCTGCACCCCTCTTGTCTCTTTCTGCACCCCTCTTCCTACTTTCTGCACCTCTCTTGCCTCTGTCTGCTCCCCTCTTCCCTATTTCTCCACCTCTCTTGCTTTTTTCTGCAGTTCTCTTGCCTCCTTCAGCACCTCTGTTGCTTCTTTCTGTACTTTTTTTGCCTCTTTCTGCACCTCACTTGCTTCTTTCTGCATCCCTCTTGTCTCTTTCTGCACTTGTCTTCCCTCTTTCTGCACCTCTCTTGCTTCTTTCTGCACCCTTCTTCCCTTTTTTGCATCCCTCTTGCCTCTTTCTGCAGTTCTCTTGCCATTTTCTGCACCTCTCTTGCCTATTTCTGCACCTCACTTGCCTCTCTATGCACTTCTCTTGCTTCTTTCTACACCTCCTTTGCTTCTTTCAGCAATTCTCTTGCCTCTTTCTGCACTTCTCTTGCTTATTTCTGCACCTCTCTTGCATCTTTCTGCACCTCTGTTCCTTCTTTCTGCACCTCTCTTGCTTCTGTCTGCACCCCTCTTGCCTCTTTCTGCACCTCTGTTGCTTCTTTCTGCACCTCTGTTGCAAATTTCTGCACCCCTTGTGTCTCTGTGTGCACCTCTCTTGCCTCTTTCTGCACCTCTCTTGCCTCTTTCTGCACCCCTCTTGCCTCTTTCTGCACCTCTGTTGGTTATTTCTGCACTGCTCTTGCTTCTATCTGCTACTCTCTTGCACATTTCTGCACCCCTCCTGCCTCTTTCTGCACCTCTGTTGGTTATTTCTGCACTGCTCTTGCCTCTTTCTGTACCCCTCTTGCCTCTTTCTGCACCTCTGTTATTTCTTACTGCACTGCTCTTGCTTCTTTCTGCACCTCTCTTGCAAATTTCTGCACCCCTCTTACCTCTTTCTGCACCCCTCTTCTCTCTTTCTGCACACCTGTTCCCTCTTTCTACACCTGTTCTGCCTGTTTCTGCACCTCTGCTGCCTCTTTCTAAACTTCTCTTGCTTCTTTCTATACCTCTCTTGCTTCTTTCTGCACCCCACTTGCATCTTTCTGCGCCCTTCTTCCCTCTTTGTGCACCTCTCTTGCCTCTTTCTGCACCTCTCTTGCCTCTTTCTGCACCCTTGTTCCCTCTTTCTGCACCTCTTCTGCCTGTTTCTGCACCTCTGCTGCCTTTTTCTGAACTTCTCTTGCCTCTTTCTGCACCTCTGTTGCTTCTTTCTGCACTTCTCTTGCCTCTTTCTGTACCCCTCTTGCCTCTTTCTGCACCTCTATTATTTCTTACTGCACTGCTCTTGCTTCTTTCTGCACCTCTCTTGCAAATTTCTGCACCCCTCTTGCCTCTTTCTGCACCCCTCTTCTCTCTTTCTGCACCCCTGTTCCCTCTTTCTGCACCTCTTCTGCCTCTTTCTGAACCTCTGCTGCCTCTTTGTAAACTTCTCTTGCCTCTTTCTGTACCTCTGTTGCTTCTTTCTGTACTTCTCTTGCCTTTTTCTGCACCTCTCTTCCCTCTTTCGGCACCTCTGTTGCTTCTTTCTGTACTTCTATTGCTTTTTTCTGCACTCTCTTGCTTCTTTCTGCACCTCTCTTGCCTCTTTCTGCACCCTTCTTCCGTCTTTCTGCACCTCTCTTGCCTCTTTCTGCACCTCTCTTGCCTGTTTCTGCACACACAGGGCTACTTTTAAACTGACCTCAGGGTCAGCAGTGCACACATACAAGTGCAGAAAAGGGTTGCTGGCCTCTAAACTGCCATGCCCTATTATATGCTAGGGGCTTAGAGGTAGTTTTAATCCCCCTGCCCTATTATGTACTAGGGCCTTACAGGGGAGGTCATGCCGATCACAGGGGTACCCCAACCCATAGTGTACCCTAGTGTATGTAGGTGTTTTCACTGTATTCTAAGTGTCTTTCAGCAAAGCACTGGCTCTGGCTCTTAGGCAGAGCCCAGGGTCAGTCAGAGTCAGTTACCACCAGTACCAGTCAGCAAGAAGTTGGGGGGTGCCCAGGGCACAGGATGACTTTGCAACAAGACCTCTTTCTGCACCTCTGTTGGTTCTGTCTGTATATCTCTTGCTTCTTTCTGCACCTTTCTACCTCTTTCTGGACTTCTATTGCCTCTTTCTGCATTTCTCTTGCTTCTTTCTGCGCCTTTCTTCCTCTTTCTGCGCATGTCCTACCTCTGTAGGCATAGTTAGAAATTAGCATTTAAAAAAACCTTAGAAATTCACTGAAAAAACCACAGGTTTCAGGGACATTATAGTTAGTTGGACATTTCACTCGTACAAAACCAGAGAAATTCGGCTGTTATAGTTAGTTGAGCTAACTATAACTTGCACCCCCGCAATGCACTGCTGCTGACGTCACATATTACATCATTCATGACATGGTCAGTGACGTCACTGATGACATCACTGATGACATCTCAAATGACATCACTGATGACATCATCCACGTGATAATCTGATGCACCTCCTCACACCCTAATATAACCTTTGATACTCCCACTCTAAAATACAGACTACCATTTTTGAAACCATAGACACACCAATACCAGTTACTACATACCCACTCACTGATTCCTAGGTCTACACACACATCCACTCATTCACCCATACAGTCACTCATACATGCAGTCACTCATCAATACAGCACTTTCATATGCACTCATACACCTATACAGACACTCACACACCGCCACTCATCCATAGAGTTACTCACACACCTAGTCAGTCACCCAAAGAATCAATCACACTCCCATTTACTCACCTATACAGTTACACACACACCACTTCACTTATTCACACAGATACTAACACATACTTACTTTCTTCTACAATCACTGACAGAAGCACACACTCATCCATACAGCCACTCTCACAATCACTCACTCTCACATATAGTCATTTACATACTCCAACACTCACATATACTGCCTTTCAAATATGTAGTTACTCACACATGTACCACTGAGACATCCATTCACTCACCAACAAGCCCATACACACACTCACCCACCCATACCGCCCTTCACGGATGTACTCTTGAACCCATGCACCCAGTGAATCACCCACTCACACATCTATGCACAGAGTCACACACCCCCCACCCACCCACACAGACACTCAGGCACCCATACAGATACTCAGACAACCAATCAATAACCCATATAAACACTCATGTAGCTACTCACCAATCCATGCAGCCGCTTACATAACTGACAGACTGATACAGACATTCACACAGTTTAGTCACTAACCCATGCATTCAGTAAGACACGTTTAATCACTCACTTAAACAGTCAGTCACGCACCTACTAAATCATCCATTCAGACACTTATACACCCACTCATTCTTTAATACACCTTGGCATATATATATATAAAACATATCTAAACTTTACAGAAACACACAGTCACTGGATGATGTCATCAGTGATGTAATTTGAGATGCCATCAGTGATGTCATCAGTGATGTCACTGACCATGTCATGAATGATGTATTATGTGACGTCATCAGCAGTGAATTGCAGGGCGCGAGTTATAGTTAGCTCAACTAACTATAACGGATGAATTTCTCTGGTTTTGTACGAGTGAAATGTCCAACGAACTATAACGTCCGTGAAACCCGTGGTTTTTTCAGTGAATATATATGTATGTATATGTACGTATGTATATGGCATTTTGATAGCTCCATCCTAGCCAAAAGCTATGGGAGCAATAAACATGGGCTTTGTGGGTGGGGAATGTGGCCTGATGCCATGGTGAGTAAGTCTCCAACCCATTCTTTTGGGGGTTTTTTGCTAAAAATGTTTTCTTGGTGTTCACTTTGCTTTTTGTCCCCCTTAGCAGGGGGGGTTGAGCGTGCATTCCCCAATCTGCCCCCTGGAGGGCAGAAACACTGTTGGGACTGTAGGGTGAAGGTATGACTCAATGCCAGAAATTATTTGCAGTGTGATGATAGGTACTTATGATTTCCAAAAAGCAGGTGAACTGCTGTATTGTTGGTTTTACAGAGTTGGAAGCCAGTGGACACAGCAGTGTTGTAGTTCAGATAAGAATGTATGAGTGTGCTCACTGCTAGAGAGTGCTTTTTTGATGAAATGAAGCATAGGCTTTTTGAGGAGATTAGTTTAATGCAATGCTGATTTTACGAATATGACGATTTTTAGTCTTCATGAAAAGATCAAAATCCAATATTACTCCATCGTACCTAGCCTTCAATTTCATGAGCATTGTGCAACCAAAGACTGTGATGTCAGACATAACAGTGTAACTTTTCTGAGTTGTCAATGCACGCCTAGCAACAGAATCACCATTTTTTGAGCAGTTAGAATCGTTATTCAAAACATAAGATAAAGTCTAACAGATACAAACATAGGACTAGAAAATTGAATTGTCTATTCCTTCACAGTTTTCATTAGTTATTGGGACTGCATGAGCTGATTCAAGAAGATAGCTCACAGAATGGATACTACGTAAAAATTTGACTACTTGATACAGGAGTTTTTTAACTTAATAAAGTTTTAAAAGTGGTATTTCGAAAATCTAAGTCATTTTGTTAAAATTAATTTAGTACACAGGCTATAATTAATCTATTCCGAAATTCACATTCTGCAGTAAAATAATGCACTGTGTACAATACCTTATTCAAATGTACGGACATCTGCGAAGTGGGTGAATTAGATGGGAAAAATATTATTGAAACCTTAATCATACATGAATCTGATCATAATTTCCCTTTTGATTTCTTTTTGTCTTCCACGTTTGACCCAGCAATTCACATGAAGCAAATTTAATCCATAAATTGCTTCATTTGAGAATGTAAAAGCATCCATTTTCTTTGGAGGAAATATTTCACACAAATTGGAAGACTGGGTGTATGTTTCTGCATGGTTTATGTAAGAAGCGAAATGCAGGCATACTTTATTTTTAGAGCAGACAATTTGAGGGATAGCCTGGTAGTCCTGAATAAAATAATTTCTAAATAAATGTAAATGACGTACTTACCCTAGGAGAAAACTCAGAGGGTGTCGGGTCATTGGTATTTTGTTTTTCAAAAACAGCATACACATTTGGGAGTTCATTTTTTAAAATAAAAGTTTATTGAAACATGGTGGGCACTCAACAAATTTTCAGTGCCTTTAGATGAACTTCTGCAGTGGTGATTCCATGAAACACATATTGATCTCTGCAGGGCTGGCAGAGATCTCTAAATATGGCTGAAGGCTTAACTGTAAATCAAGCCCTAAATGTCCGGGGGGAGATACCCTCATGTGAGACCACAGAGACCCCAATTAAAACCTAGTGTGGTGAATGAAAATCTTCCAAAAGAAAGGAAACCGCAACAATCCCAAGAATAGAGTACAATGTTATGGGGTGGATTTAAAAAGAATTCACAATTTCATTGTTAAGACAAAGAGTAGGGAGTATATAACCTGAGAGATAGGAAAGAAATGAAAGCTCCAATGAGATATTGATCCTCACAGATCACTATTCTTATTTTTCCAAGAATCATGGAGAAAATGAGACAAAGTCAATCAAAGGTTGCCCTTTCTTCCCCAGGATGTGAAGAGGGACAAGCCTATTAACAGGAAGGTAGGGATAAGCGAGGTTCAGGAGCCTCAATGCAATATTTTCATAAGCAAAGGGGCCCTGCAGCAAAGAAACTAGAAACTACACTGAAAGAAGTTTCTGCCGAAAATAAAAACAGGGGCATTGGCTGTACTAGACAGTGCAGTGCAAAAAGATATAGCCCACCATACGTTCAAACTCCACTTCATTTTGGAGGAGACTAATGACTAAATACAAACTAAAATGCCTGATGGGAATTTAAATGGACCGAATTTAATTTGAAAGGTTCAACTACATCTTGAAGGAGATACTAAATGAATAATCTCTATGATTCTCTGGACTAACTTGACTGATTCCTATGACATCATTCTAAATGATGAAGATTGATCCCTACAAATTATGAGTGAGGATCAATTAGGGGAGGAAGGGACCATTTTCTTCACTAGTGTCCAGCCGCTTAAGGACCAATCTGTCACAAAGTGGGCATTACAATTGCTTTAAACAAAAAAAGCAGGTTGGGATAACAGTGCAACACCACAATTGACTCCTTCAATAGATGAACCACAAGTTTAAAAACAATATCTAATAAAAACAAAAATTATAGGTGAATAACAATAGCAGGGAATTGTAATTATGTACCCATTGACAATAAATACACTTCTTTACCTGATTTTAAAGCTGGGAGACTTGGAGAATTGTACTAAACTTTTACAATTTGAACTTACATTGTATAGGAAGGTGGAGTATAATGTAGTGATGCTGGTTAGGATTCACTAGGCAAAGCTCTCACCCTACCCCAAAAATGGTCCTTGGATTCACAATAATAAATCCTTAGCTCAGTCCTGGTAGAGTGGCAAATAGCAGTCAGGCTTTACTAGGGGAATATGTGCTAAGCATTTCAGAGTACCAACGTGGATGATAAGTAATTGATTCGACTCTAAAGAAATCTGATACCAATTTATAAAAATAAAGCAGTTTTTATATAAATTTAGATACCAAAATGAAGTCAATCGGATAAGTATAACCTGAGTTATGGATTTTAGGAGCAAAATTAAATCAGTGCAAAACATTACCTCAAACCTTTATCATTGTGGTCAATAGGAAAAAGCACTAGTGGCAATCAGTCAGTTGCAGGTTACGTTGTATGTAACCCAAGGAAGGTAAAGGTGATGTAGGTCCCAGGACCAACCCATGACAGTTATATCAATTTTACCTGGCTCTAGAAGTTGTCTTGGCTGTCCTTGGTGCTGAAGTGGGAGCCGCAGGAAAGCTGGTTTGGCCACTTACACAGTGTTTGTGAGGAGACTGGAACATAAAGTTGACAATGAAGCCACTGCTGACATCAGATGAAGATTTAGCGGTGTTTCCTTGAGATGCAGCATCTAGTAAAGTGGTGGTTGCCTGACTGGCCACAAACAAGGTATGGCAGGGAAAATTCAGCAAAATGTCATTTCAACGCCCGGAGGTCTGGAAGAAAATGGTAGATGCCTGAAACTTGCTGCAAGTCAGGACTATGTTTCCCACAATGCACTGGACCTTCTTCTTTTGGGGGACCCCTCAGAGGGTCCGATGGACAGCGATGTTTTAGTTCTGGTATGTTGTTTTCATCTGCCATGTGCAGGGGATTAGTGCCACTAGTCCAGGGAAGTCTGGAGTTGCCTTTGGCTCTCAAAGTGGTCCCCCTGTCTGGGGGAACCAATCTTTGGTCTGGGACAAGTAGCAGTTGTACAGTTCCAGAAAGGTTGCCACAGGTGCAGAGTATTATGTCTTTGGTCTGTGCAGCTGCTGTTGTTGCAGACTCGGGTCTCTTGTGAGTCCTTTGTTGAAAGTCAGATCAGAACTGAGCTTCTGGTGACAGGAGCAGACAGTAAATCCTAGATTTAGAAGTTTTAGGGGTGTGGGTGCAAGTAGCCAATGGGCTACTAGCCCCAGCGGCTAATCGGCCCCTGAGGTGGCCACATCTGGTGATCTAGGTAACCTTTTGTACCCAGAACCCTCCAATCTACCACTTTTGAACATGGCAGAAGTCTTCCTCAGCTGTACAGACCAGTTAGCCCACCCTAGAGGTGTGGCTAGTCTTCTGGGGAGGTGTACACCTCCTGAAAACCTAATTTAACTGCCTGCTCTGGTGCAAATGTTCCTGGGGCGGGGGGAAGGATTTTCCCACGTTTGGGAGGCAGCCTGGTTGTATATCACTGGAGGTGCAGCCTTTGAAGCTCACCACCTTGATGTGCTACTTCACTAGCCATCTGTCAGGGAAGGAGCTGTGACCTCCTTCCCATCCAGGCCATTGTTTCTGACTCCTGGGAGAGCTCACACCTCCTGGCAGGGGCCAGATTACTGTTTTGGCAGAAGCAATTGCGGGCTGGCAGCCAGGCCACAAGAAAGGCTGAGGCAACATCTAAAGTAGTCACACAGGTGCATGCCACATTGTGTCCTCAAAACGAGAATTGTGTCAGGGGTGATGAGGCACATTATTTGGTACTAAACATGACATATCTCTGTGGTACCATAATGGAGCTGCCAACCTCAGGTTTGCCCATTTGCCAGCCCATTTTATACTATGGACCGCTTATCACTTAGTAGCCTTTAATGGTAAAAGCCACTATAGGGACATATAAACTTGCACTTACATGTCCACTCCTTTAATATAATGCACCCTGTCTCCTTGGATTGGGAGGTCTGCCTTAGGGGTGACTAGCATATATTAAAATATAGTGCAAAGACTTTGCAACACATGGTGAGGGCAAAGTCAAGTTTGAGCAATTTCCACTGCTCCTGTAGTCTGCAATGGCAGGCCTGATATCAGTAGTTTACTTGGGTCCCTCAGTGTGGCACAAATAGTGCTTCAGGCCCTCGTGACTCCTTTAACACCCATGCCCTGGGTACCACTGGTACCATACACTAGGGACTTATAAGGGGGTAAAAGACCTTGTTACCAATTCACTCATATCAGTTTTAGGGAGAGAGCACTGGCATTAGGGCCTGGGCAACAGGCTCCAGTGCACTTTCAGAGTCATAACCATCAGCACTGGAGCAAAAAGTGGTGGGTGACCATACAAAGAGGGCACTTTTCATGTAAGAAGCAATGTTGCTTTGTATTTCATTGCTAAATTACATCCAGTGTTGTCCAAGGAAGCACACAGAAGGGTGTATATCCCCACACATATCCAAGAACCTTGTTGCCTTCACCTTTTAACGTCAGTCAGCTACCAGGGTGTAGTAGCTACAGCAGGAGGTTTTTCCTTGAGCTCCCTTTAACAGTTTTGTTCATAATTTACTTGATGCAATGCTGCTTCACATAAACAGACACATTGCATTTCCAAACAATCCCTAAGATTTGAAGCAAACAAATTTACATTTTTTTAGAATTTCTAATTTTCCTCAGGTTATAAGCTGTGTGGATGGCACAAATGTTGTAATTTTTTCACCAAGTGCCAGTGAATATTTATATAAAAATTGAAAAAGCCATCATCCTTTAAACATACACATTGTATGCAATGCAGACTGTTAAATAACAGACCTTGTAGCAAAGTTGTCATGCTTTAACCATGATTCATACATTTTCGGGAATTCCTTATTTTTAAATCTGTATTTTGCACCGATTTAAACTGCAACATTATGTTTGTGTTAGATGAGAGTGCATAGGCAGTCCGTACTTGGGGGCACACGTTTAAGGGCCTTGCATCCTGCTAGCACCACGCAAAGTGGTACAAGCATGACCCAAAGCCCCAAGTCATATTTATGAATTCATGTAAAGCCACCTTGCATGGCTTAGAATGGCTTCACAAATTTGGAATTATGCAACACAGCGCAAATCACTGCAGTGCCTTACTTGACACAAGGGAGGTATTCCTTGTGTATTGCTGTGGGTAGTCCCACGCAGCTCCCATGATTTTTGACGCATTCCCATATTTACAAGGACTTGTAAACCTGGGAATGTGTTAAAATCTTATGCCTCCCGAGGTGAGGCATTACAAGGAGAAGTATCTTTAGTTCTCGTCGTTTTTATATCTTTCTACGTGTGCTGCATTCTGTATCCAAGGTAACTTGCTGCGCTGCCTTGCTCCACCAATCCCATAAATATGCCCCTTGGATCCTAACACAATACCTGAATGCTCCAACACGTAGTAAAAAAAGATACAATCTTGCTCGTAGATGAACTGGGGCAGAAAATTAGGATACTTTTGGAACTCTAAAGGCTAGACAGCCTACATAAATTGAGGGTGCTCTTCCACATTCCCCTGAAACAGCATGCAAAATTATAGCAGCTTCTGCAGTGTTACATAATATAGCAACTGCCTGATTTTCACTGCTCTGATGAGGTAGAGGAGCTAACACTACATAACCCACTTCATGATGCAACAAGGGCTGCAGATCGAAAGGACCACTATACATACATCACAACAAACCTTTTTTTCTAGGGTAAGGTCATTTAATATAATCCATTGGCCAAACATTGGTGAGCAATTCTTATTTCACTATTATTCACAAGGAAATGGAAGAATCAAAATGAACACAAATACAGATAATTTTGTGGCTGAAATTTTAGTTGGCAATGTTTATCAAAATCAAGATTTATGGTGTGCTTTTTAAAAACATATTTTAATGTTTCTTTCTTAACTGGCTTGGAACTGGTCTGTCAATATTTGTCTCTGACATGTTTCCTTTTTCAGCAGCCTCACTACGAGTATGCCTACATCTTATCACATCCGACATAGACAAATGTCTGTGGCTGGAAGCCTTCTCACTTTTTAGAGCAGGAGTTGCCCGATCACTGGAATGTGTTTGCATAATGTTCAGTAATCCCAGTAACAATGTTACCTGCTCCAAGCATTTAGCTATATTCTTGCTACAGTGTTCCATTTACTGTTGAAGTAACCCCATAGCAGTAGTCAATTTCTCAACATTTTTACCATATTTTTGCATTTTCAAAACTACATGGTCATATTCTACTGCTGAGTATCCGTACAGATTGCCCCACATAATGATTTAATAGCATCAGTTAAACTATCAATGCTATTAATAATGGAAAACAAACACTTCCTCAATGTTTCTTCCAATCATTTTTATAGCATACAATTGCTTTTTTTGGACATCCAACAAAGATTTTCCATTTGCACAAATTCCTCTTTTGAAGGCGCAAAACCCGACACATCATGTGTTACAGTAGACTGAGCACTTAATTGCTATGGAGACTTTGGATGTTGAGATTTTATCTGTGTCTTATAGGCAAACGTACGTGTGAAGCAGGTCTTGTTTTTCATCTTTTTGGAGGCGCTCTCCTTTCACACACTGTAGCAGGACTTTTAATGTCCATTGGTGGAGGAATATCAATGCTACCACAATGGTGTTCTTCTCATATTTATGCTAAATATCTTTCTCATGTTCCTCTGATATGTTTGCCTCAAGATATGTAGTGAAATGATGTAAGAATAATATAAATAATAATATATAATATACATTATCCTTTAAGATTTTCTTTGGAATATATGTCATTTAAGTGCTGTAAGAAATTGGGCTTTTGGTTGAGGGGGTTGGAAGTCCAACTCAGGCAACAACCACAATCCTGTTCAGGGTGAACAACAAAAATCGCTAAATTAACCTGTACTTAACCCTTTAAAAGCTTGGCATAAAGTGTTCAGGCTTAACTTAGAGGCCCTGTGTTAAGTTTTTATGCAGCACCCAAACAGTAATAAAGTCAAAACACAAGAAAAGAAATATCTCAATTCAATTTAGGAAAATAGTGTAAATTGTAATAAAAAAAATGATACCCGAATGACAAAATACCAAACAATAGAACCAATGATATTCAATTTCAAAGATTTTGGTAGATACAGAGCCTAAACGCACAAACCTCCACTCACGGTGATCTGGCAGAGCTAGACCGGTGGTCAGGCTGACAGCAATAGAGTGCAGGTCAGATGCCGGGACCAGGCTAATCTCATTGAAAAAGTTACCTTCTCAAAGTCCAGTGCAAAGAGTTCTGTTCGCAGTGGAGAAGGCCACAAGGAGCAGGGAGAGTGTTGTGGATGGTCACTGCTCATAATGCCAGTTGTCACTGACTGTCGCTGTAGCACGAGGGGTCAGGTTTACCAGAGCTTCGCAATAGCAGTCATTGAGGGCAGCAGAATTTTGACTTGATTAGGCCCGTACACAGTAGTGAAGAGCCCAAAACGTCAGGATTTCTCCTTTTCTTGATGAGGAGTGTCCTTTGATCCCAGATAAGTGCCCAGGACCTGTGGAGGCCTTTCTTGGGGATCTGGGATTCACTCTAGCAGAGGCCAGCAGCACCCAGGCAGGCCCAGTTGCAGGGCCAGGCAGGTCAGAGAAGCAGGTCAGCTGGTCAGTTGTAGGGAGGGCTCTGGCTCTTGTTGTGTCCCTGTAGCTCAGAACAGTAGGTCAGCCAATTGACGGATGAAGTTACTCAGGCAGTAGCGGCCCGTGGTGGGAGTGCTGCCGGGCGGTGATGCGGGGCTGGGGAGGGGCTGGGTGGGGGGTAGTAAACTACAGATTTCGGCCGCACTGAGGTAAGTAAACAAAACAAAAAAAACGAATTTTGTTGCGCGCGCTGCATCGCCAAATGCGATGCAGCGTGCGCAACGAAATTAGTTTTATTTATTTTTTTGTTTACTTACCTCAGTGCGGCCGAAATCCGTAGTTTACTACCCCTCCCCCGCCCGCGTCACCGCCCGGCAGCACTCCCACCACGGGCCGCTACTGGACTCAGGTAGCCTGGGATGAAGGGAGAAGGTCCAGCTTTCCTTCTCAGAGATCAGGGATGGCCTCAAGCAGCAGGACAGTCATCTGAGGGACAAGTCTGGCCTCATGCAGTATGGCAGTCCTCAGAGGAACAAGGCAGTCCTTCCTCTTATAATGTCTGCTGGTCTAGGAGTGTCCCAAAGAGTGTCTCCTTTAGGTCCAATATTTATACCTGGTATTAGCCTTTGAAGTGGAGGGATTCTCTATACTACCCCCAGATCTGGTTCTGGAAAGATCTACACTTTCCCTGTCAGGACTCTAAGAAGTTTGGGGTGACAAAATATCAGTGCCAGGTTCATTTGAGTGG
This sequence comes from Calotriton arnoldi, assembly GCA_963921515.1. NCBI lineage: Eukaryota > Metazoa > Chordata > Amphibia > Caudata > Salamandridae > Calotriton > Calotriton arnoldi. Next base: position 352,836 of record CAWUFW010012614.1, read on the forward strand.
GCAGGAGTCAAAAGCTTTTGAAATGTAAGGGGGCTGGGTAAAGCTCTGCCCCCAATCATCTTGGCAGGTTGGCCTATTCTGTCCACACCTAATCCCCTTTATCTCACAGTTGTGCATCAGTACACATATCCCATTTGCAGGACCATTCACAGTAGTGTGACCCAGGACACTGGCAGAAGGCGCAAAAGGTTAGGACAAGAAATTTCCAACTTTCTTAAAGTGGCCTTTTTACACTTGTTACTTAACATCCAACTTTACCATTGCAGAGAATTTTAAATTACAATTCATTTGAGTGTTAAGACGATTGTTCTATCTGCTCCCAATCAATAGCTATCCTTTATTAAATGTAATAAGGTAACCCTATGTTGGTGAATAGGAGAGATAGGCCTTGCAGTAGTGAAAAACGACTAGGAGTTTTTCATTACCATGGCATGTAAAACTTAAACCCACATATCTTACTTTTTAAATACAATGCACCCTGCTCTATGAGCCTTTAGGACCTAACTTAGGGTGACTTAGAAGTATTAAAAAGGAAGGCTTAGGCCTGAGGAAATATTTATTATTCCAGTTGGAAATGGCAGTTTAAACTGCACTACAGCATGCAGTGGCTGGCCTGAGACATGTTTTAAAAGTCTACCTTAGTGGGGGGTACAATAAGTGCTGTAGCCCTGCTAGTAGCATTTAATTTACAGCCCTTAGGTACATGTACTACCATTTACTGGTGACGTACAAGTAAATTAAATGTTCAAATTAGTTGTTAAGACAACTTTTCCATGCTTAGAGGAGAGAGCACAATCATATCATCACTGGTTAGCAGTGGGAAAGTGTACAGAGACCTAATGCCACAAAAATTGGATTTAGCAACAGACGTCTGGGGGAGACCCTGCAGAAGGGGCCATGTCAAACAAGTGCATACTTGTATGTAAATGAAAGCATCAATCAGCACAGCGGGACCAGGGGACTGCAAGTCCCAGCTTGCCCTGCGGCCGAGCACTGCCGCCATCGTTTGGTCACGCGCCCGGAGGAGCTTATTTAAATCGCCAGCTTCTCCCGCAGCGTGGGAGCCTCCATCAGCACAGCGGGACCAGGGGACTGCGAGTCCCAGCTTGCCCTGCGGCCAAGCACTGCCGCCATCGTTTGGGCACGCGCCCGGAGGCGCTTATTTAAATCGCCAGCTTCTCCCGCAGCGCGGGAGCTTCCAATTAGCACAGCGGGACCAGGGGACTGCGAGTCCCAGCTTGCCCTGTGGCCGAGCACTGCCGCCATCGTTTCGTCACGCACCCGGAGGCGCTTATCTAAAGCGCCAGCTTCTCCCGCAGCGCGGGCCGCACGCGGCCGCGGCTGCACCCGGGCCGTGCCCGTCCGAGACTGGACGAGGCTGGGCTGGGCCACCCCCCTCAAATAGCATTTGAAAACGGTGTAAAAACACGGGTGAGTGCTCTATTAACCTTGACAAAGGCTGCTTTGACCCCGCGCTGTTACTGTTGTTGCCATTAAGCTGTTACTATGGGGAAACGTACTACACCACAACCAGCACGTCCTATAACTGCCAGTATTGACAGTATGCTTCAAAGGGCCGTTAGTACTGTCTCAAGTGAAATTGAGCTTACGGAGCGGCGTCTGTCTATGGGTATTGAGGGACGGACTGACCTTATAATTTTTAGAGGCACATTATCAGAGCATACTGGAGACCTGCCCCAACCGCAGCTGGAGGGTACCGGGATTCATCAATCCCCAACTGTTCGTGGGAGCACAAGTGGGCCAGACATAACTGAGGAAGCAGACCCACAACCTGATACAAATATTGTTACATCGGTGGGAATTCCTGCTGTTAAACGGAAAAGAAAGTCTGGGCCTGGGAAATCAATCTGTAGTAAAAGGAAGCAGCCCACTCACAGCGCCCCTGCCCATACCCAAACACGCCCTTCTACCTGGATACAGCCATCATCAGGTATTGGTACAGCTGAAGCCCTTGACTCTTCTGTGTCTATACAGACTGTGAAACTGAGTTGCTCGACTAGTACACAGACTGAAGCAGTACCTAGCCTTGAGCACTATGGGGACATTGTCACCAATATTGCCGCGGCGTTGGTGATCAAACAAATCACTGAACTTATTGATAAAAAGTTTGTTTTATTACAGAGCCGCCTAGATAATTTGACTACACTCATAGGAGGTGCTGGTCAACTGAAGGGAAATGTACAAATGATGGTTGCTAACGAGGTTGATGGGAGCAGGGCCATCAATAGCGTAGGCGTTGGAACAAGTATTTTAGGTCCTGAAATTGTGTCGCAAACCGTCAGAGCTACTGCTCCCGCAATCACCCCTCGCTCGACATACGATCAATTCAGGGGCTGTCCTCAATTGCCTATAGATAGACACGGCTCCGAACCCCCCCTATACCAATAACCGTTTCAAATACCAACCCCACCAGGGATGGTGCTAACAGGTTAAACAGGCCCAGTGGCTTGAATCAGAACAGGTTGTTTAGTACCTCAAATAGTAATGTTCCTGCCGCCCCAAGTATCAACTGCCCGATGGCTAATCAGGATGTCCTGAGTCTGCCGCCCGCTGCTTGCCCTTATGTGCTGGTACTGGCAGGAGTACCAACTTTAAAGAGGGATCAGCATGAGTCATGGGACCAGCTACGCAATAAATTGTGCGGACTGGCTATCAAGGCACAGAAGGTTTCATGTATCCGAAATAAAGGATATTATTATGGCACGCAGGGTTGTGTGGGTCGGTGCATCTACAAAAAATATCGAAGGGGACTGTATTGTAATTAACTTTCGCAGATCTTCTTTGGTGAGACACCTACTAAGGGGTTGAGAATTCATAACACCTAATAGCACTAACATATGCGCACTACCCCTTGGTTATTATTACCAACAAGTCCTCTTTAATTACTGCCTCTAATATGTTCCAGGCCCTGTCTGGATTAGATACCCAAGACTGACTATCAACTTCTGGGGAAAATACTGATCCCGTTATTAGGTTACCTCATGCCCTGCCAGTAACTGAGAGTACTATTCCCCACAATCCGCTTATCCCCCCTATGCAAACGAAGGCTTCAGCTCGCTCAGACCTCCGTATTTTAAGCTGGGATGTTGCAGGGTTGTACTCTAAACTTTACCAACCAGATTGGGTACAACTTATTAAAGACCAAGATATCCTTTTATTCCAGGAAACATGGGCCACCCAAGACTTGCATATTGAGGGGTTTGAATGCCATAATATCCTAGCAACAACCCCCAAGCAGGGTCGACCATTTGGGGGCTTATCAATCTGGGTTAATATCAAGACAGGGAGAAGCATAAAAACTGTACATACAGACAATAATAATTTTCAAGGCATATTATTTAATAGGGGAATTTCCTTTTGGATAATTAATTTTTATAACAATGATTTTCATTCCGGGAAAGTCACTTTTCCACTATTTACCAAGCGCCTGCTTTTGAATTCGACCCTTTTATTAATAGGGTGCCACCTTGAGTCTCAATATCAATAAATGAGGTTGAGGAGGCTATACGTCACAGTGCGGGCAACAAAACCCCAGGCCCTGATGGGTTGCCCATCGATCTTATTAAATATAAACCAGATTTTTGGGCCCCACTGTTGTTAAATATTTTTAATAATCTAACCAATGCCCCACTGCCAAAGACATGGTCTACTAGCACGATCGTTCCCATTTTTAAAAAGGGCGATCGTACACAACCTAACTACTATAGACCGATCTCCCTCATAGATAACACCCTAAAAATTTTAGACAGAGTTTTATATACAAAAATGTTAACCTGGACAGAGGACAATCAGATTTTAGAATGAGGTGTGGTGCAGCGGCCAGGGCAGCTGACTTCAGAGCACAGGGTTCACGGTTTGATCCCCGGCTCCGGCGGCAGCTCAGCTCAGCACCATGTGACTCTGGGCAATAGCTCACTTAATTTCCACGACAGCCCCCAGCGCCTTGAGACCCGTAAGGGTGAGTAGCTGCGCTATATAAAAACGGACTTACTTTAGAAGAATGCCAACTAGGCTTCAGGGTAAAGTTGGCACGAACGAGCAATGTCTTAATCTTAATTTGATCATAGGGAAGTACACTATTGCACAGCACTCACCACTTTACTTAGCTTTTATGGACCTGTCCTCAGCTTTCCATTTTGTTAACAGGTCCCGTCTATGGTCCATCCTTTTAGAATATGTTTTGGACGAGGCCCTTGTTCACTTTTTGGCCTATCACCATACGGACCTGAAAGCGCGGGTCAGGATTGGTGGTGGGGGAGAAGTTTCCAATGACATCAGTGTAGGTAGAGGGGTCAGACAAGGGTGTGTTCTGGCCCCCCTCCTATTTATCATATATATAAACAATTTACATAAATCACTGATCACACTAACTAATGATGTTCCCAGAATTCAAGGCAAATCTTTCCCGGTGCTTTTATACGCAGATGATGCGGTTTTAATTGGTCGCACTTTAGTTCGAGGTTTCACAGATTTTATGTCCGGCCTAGATTTATGCACAAATTTTAAGAAATCTTTTATAATGTCTTGTGGGCCAAGGAAATGTCCTTTAAATTTTATCTCTGTGGGTGACCAAAAATTAACTTACACTGTTACTTTCCCTTCTCTGGGGATGGTCTTCGCTGCGAACGGTACCTGGTGTGAACACATGGCATATTGCAAAAATAAGTTCTCGAGGGCCTTTAACTCAATCCTCAGTCTCTCCCGCCCTAAAAGATCGGGGACAATTCCAGCCATTTTAAAGATTTTTAAGACTCAGTGTGTACCAATAGCTACCTATGGGGCAGAAGTATGGTGTATTGCCAAATGCTCTTGCGTCCAATCAGAGGAAAATAGATTTTGTAGAAAACTCTTGGGCGCTCCAATCTCCACCCCTTGTACATATGTCACAGCGAACTGAAATAGGATACATTGAAGACATCATAAGGGCCCGCCCCGCACTATTTTGGCTAGCCATAATGAAGAATCCTGAGGCTTCTCTCACAAGGGACATAATAGATGATTGTCTTCGCTGTGAGAAAGGGATGGATATTCCATGGCTTGCTGGGGTAGTCAAGAGTCTGGAATGCGTCAATCTTGGTAGACTGTTTGCCAATTCGAACACAGCTGTAACAATGGACAAAAAAGTTTTAAAGACAGCACTGTATGCACTTTATAGCACGGAAAGACTAGAAAGGGAATTGAAGAAACAAACTGTCGCAAAATTTATATCCATTGAGTACCCTGAGCATTGTCTACCAAGTTATATCGAACTACCGATGTCCCAATGAGAGAGAGGTCTCCTCTTCCATCTAAGAGCTGGGACAGTAAGATATTTGCTTTGTTTTGCCTATGGGTATAACACAAAACTTGACTCCCTGCCATGTCCATGTGATGGTCACAGCGGTCAAACACTTTTACACTTTTTATTCTTTTGCAAATACTATATAAAATATGCACAATGGTTGTTAATTCCGTATTTTAAAAAATTGTCACCTATTAATTTAACAGATGCTCTTGGACAATGTTGAATTGATCTTGCGCATTGGAACTTTTTTGAGAGTAGCTACGGGTGCACGGAAATCTATGTGCGATCTATGAAGTCATTCGTATTTTACTATCCACAATATGCACTTTACCTACGTTTACTGTATTTTGCCACATTATGGATTTGACATTGCTATCTATTTATTTTTTTAATGTGTTTTTATTCTGTACATGTTTTACTTTTATGGATACGTTGTTATCCGAATAAAGTCTTTTGGATTGGATTGGATTGGAAAGCATAATTTATTTTTCATGCTATATCTCATTACATAGAGGTCAGCATAAAGACAGTATTCTATGTTGCAGTTCCATATGCATTAACCTTCATAAATTACTGTGTATCAGCCATCTGGACATAAGAAGATTGCTTTGTTCATGTAATGTATCTTTCTACTTTCAACAGGCATAAAACTGTTTTATTCCATGGCTTGTGTAGCAGTGAAAAGGAAGTTTGAGGATTCAGAATATAAACTCGAGAGACACATTCAGACACATTGCATAAATTAAACACACCACTCTAAGCCTTGTAGAAAGCTGACAAATAAAATCCTAAATCAGTCATGTCCAATTATTCATTTTTTATGTAGGAATATAATGTTAAGCATTCAGAGACCAAATATTAAAATACTTTGAAGAAAAGATGATAAAAGCTAAACAGATTTTGGCTCAAATAGCTGTTGTCCAGGTTCCATTGGTGCAGGTCCAATATACGCTGGCACACCAGAGTGGGGGAGTTCTGTTATAGGGATTCTGCACACACACAGAGCTATGCACAGGATAATAGGACCTCGGAATATAGTGGTGAGCCAAGCATAAACCTTAGCACCTAAAACCCCAACCCAACTAGCCTTAGCGTCCCATTAGCAACAATGTACCAATGATTAGACAACCCAGAACACGGTATCTCTCTCTCTCAGGACTCGCAGTAGCAAGAACACCCTTTCGTCACTCACTCATACCTGTCCACAACCGGCGTAAGAAGAGACACAGTATAGGTTAAAATGTTTATTTCAACATACGTGCTCTAAGATACAGTACGCGTGACAGTACTATCAGCATAATGCATAAGAATAATATAATCAGCATAGTTACAACTCCATAGAATACTAACGGGGAAAGCATTTCATAAAGCAGTGGATAGAGGGCTGAATGACCTTACCACCCTCCCCGTGCTAATAGCTTTTTTATTATAAAAATAGAAGACCTCTGGGCTTTGACAAGCGAACCCCCATACCTCAGTCTCTAGATGCAAGAACTACATCAGCAGACAATCACAGCTCTTCTCCCTGGAAAGGTTTCCTTCAAGTCCCTCTCAACAGGGAAAAACGCAATAATAATAGCCCACCAATTTCCCCATGGCAGCTGTACATAGTGTTATGTCTAGGTGCGAGGGACTGGCCATATCAGCAAGAAACCAGGGACGTGTTTTTCGACCTTGTAACTGTTGTTCAGACTGAGCCCAAAAGGAACAGGAGAAAAGGTGAGAAACAGAAAATGCAGACAGTTGTAAAATAACTTGGCAGGAGCAGAGGGCGACAGAACAACGGCTAAGAGTAATGTGTGCAAAAGTCATCATGGCAGCCAGGCCTATGCCAACGTATCCAGGCAGGCCAGGAGGCAACAAACCACAAGACACCCTCCCCTGGACAGTCCATCGGCCAAGACTAAGGACGAAGACAGAGTTCAAAACACCTGAGCAGAACAGAGGCGTCCACAGTGGAAGGAGTGGAACGCGGCAAGGTAGCAAAAAGACAGTCAGCGAGGCAGTCCACGGACAGCGAACGGCAAATCAATCCAAAAACGTGGAAGTGCGGAAAATGCTATACCGTCCAAGAGGACATCATTGGAATCGTCAAAAAACGTAGACGCCATCCAGTCCAACAGGTCAAAGCTGCAGGAATGCTCCTCAGAGGACGGAGCATCCAAAAGCAATGCGGGACAGCTTGCGTGATATTCAATATAGCTTTGTTGTAGGAGATTCTGAGCAGCCGCCCAGATATCCCATTGTGCCAAAATCCCCAGTGCAGTCACACGCGTCATGCAGCCTGCAACGGAACAGTCCCGTTCATGGGCCTCTAAGGGACCCATCAACCGAACAAAATCCGGAACAGACAACGACGTATTGGAGAGGCAATAATCCATGGCCCAGGTGAAAGGGCAGCGAATGCAAGACATCACAGGTTGCACGCAAGTGAAACACGCAAAGCGAAAAGAAAGGGTATAGGACACACTCAGTGTCGCCAACGGCAGAACTCCGAAGCCAGATAAAATGCGCTCACGGAGCAACAGTAGGCGTCCGGGGTCGAGAATGGCCCATCGGGGAGCAGCCATTGCGAAGGAAGCAGATCAACAGCAGTACACCAGCCGCCAAAGCAAGGATTAATGGAAAGCCACCAAAGACACTGGAAAAAATAGAATGAATAAACGCCGGTATCACACCTAAAATAGTGTGGAAGGAGGACACTAGGCCGGACCCCACCACCTTAAAAAAATGCACTAGACCTTCAGTGTTAGATGCGTTAAAAATACGGTGAATTAATTCACCGAAATGTTGTGGGAGGGTAGTGTTCAAAAGGGCCTGTATTTCACAGTGGGTACTTGCCACCTGGAGAACAAATGTCTCCCGGGCGGAAGTGAGCATAACCTCCTCGTTCAATAATAGCGCCTTTATTCTGCTCAGTTTATTGAAATCCACCTCCACAGTAGGAATGGAAGGCCAAATAGAATTATCTACGATGTCGTGAGGGGGAGGAAAAAGCACATTCTTGCAGCAGACAACCCTGTGTGATACAGTAACAATATAAGGGATGCCGGCCTGCATACCACAGCAGTTGTCGTTATTTAAAAGCAAATAGCTACCATTTGTAAGCAAAGTAAAGGTAGGAGAAATAGTAGGAGCAGGAATGCCCTTTAACACACAAGCAAGATTCGGAGCGGAAACATTACAAGCTCCGTGCAATTTAATATGTTTACAAACAAGGGAATGACCCACTGTTGAATCGCATGACTCCCCGTGAGAAAAACTTACTTGTCATCTCTAAGGCATTTATACATGAAAGGGAGGGACCAAAGTTCATGCAGGAAGGCACTACCCAAAGGCTGGAAACGGCCCACAGGATAATGTTTCATGCATGAACTAAATTCAAACAAGGAAAAAGGCAATGCGATAACCCCATGAACTAGCCACACAGCAGAATTTATTTCCGCTACAGAGAATGGTAAGGGCTCCACTTTCTCGATATGTAACAGAGTGTAAACTGCATCTTTCATGGACATGAACTGCTGTTTGTCAGTTAAATTAAAAGGCAGAAATAAGGCAGTGGTGTTCAAAAAGTGCCAAGGAACCTTACCCAACTTAAGTGTTTGCAAAGTCCACGCAAATTGCATAACTGAACGTAATTGATTTTGACCATGATACAACACAGAAACATCATCTTGTACAATATCAACAACAGAGGACACAATATTCTCCAACGTGTAAATGCGGGAAGACAGGGTATTAATACTATTGTCAACAACAGCAAGCACCTTTTCCAAATTTGCTTGGTCTATTTCCCGTAAACGGGAAGCAGCCTCCATTTGCGATAGCTTCCAGAGTTCATTATAAGCTTCATAAATGAACCTCTTCGGTCGTGGACCACGAGGTCCCAATATAAAGTCGGACAGATCAATATTGCCTGAAAGGAGGGACAAATGTTGTTTAACAGAGTCTAGGGAAGAATGTTGCAACCATTGTTTACATAATTTACCAACAGAATAGGTGGTGACAGTACGGGAGTTAGAAAACCTAGGATCGGGCTTGTCCTGAGTATAGCCAGAAACTGTGTCATGAAAACGCAGCTGGCACTCGTTAGATGATATGGGCCAAGACAACCAAGGGGACTGAACAAGCGTAGACATTATAAACGAATTGTTCTGAAACAAAACCTGTAAAGTCGAAAGGGACATATTGAAGTGCGAGCTGTGGTTTAGAGTGGAAGACAGGGACGGAATTGATGGTGCATTCATTTGTTTTGTAGTAGCCAGACCCCAACACGTAGTCTGATAGATCGAAACATTCAAAAACACCATTTGGGCTGGGATTAGGCAGGCACGGTGCAAGGCCTCGGTGCCTTGCACCTGCCAAGGCTTGGAGCCCCAGATTGACTTCAAATCCACCGTTTCCGTCCAGTATTCATAACCAACCACAGCTAAGGCCTTTAAAAAGAACTCGAATAAAGCAATTTGGTGTGGGTCAACATGAATTTCTGTGTGAATGGGGCAGGTAATTTGAAATAATAGGACCCAGGGTTCGATCTATTAAAATCAGTGAAATAAGTAAATTTATTTCGAAGAGTCCGGGAGCTACCCGATAAAGGGTTTGGGCAATGTTCCCATTGAGTGTAGGTCACAGGGCTACGTAGTGCACTCGGTTTATGGACAAAATGGTTGCCCCAATGCTGGTAACAGTATAAATCGGCATAATTCACAGAATTCATATATAAATCCTCGGCATTAAATGAAGCATAATATTTCAAATCAGCAAACAATGCTGCAACTGCATGCACATCCCAATCATCAGAATGAATATTACTTTTTACTACATCACCCATGGAAACTCGAAGGACATTCGGTACATTAATAACTTCTGTTGGTCCATGAATTTGAAAATTTACTGCATCCCATACGATGCCATCAGCAACTGGAAAAGCTGAAATGTTCACCAATGTGGGGTCATGCTTCATGATGTGAGATGAGGAATGTGGAGCCAAAGTTCCAGCAACACTGTTCACAGCAGAGCGTTCAGGCAAATAGTGACCATTGATCAGTAGAAAAAACACTGTGACAAAGCCAATGGACATGAACAAAAAGATCAAGAAAAGTACCAACCAAATGTATGTCCAAGGAGGAATCAAAAAATTGTCTCTAAACCAGGATACAAAAATACTGAACTTGGACGGGACAATCGACGTGGTGGAATCCGAGTCAAAGGAATAACATGTCGGACTCAGTGGCGTTGTTGGTAAATGAGCCACAGATTCTGTTTCGGGATAGGTATACTCGTTCTCGTCCATGCAGGGGGTAACTGGAGGTTCGAGTATACTTTCAGGCAAATCAATCATCTCAATTGTAACATCAGTGACCGTTCGGGCAGGAGGGCCTCGAACACAAGTCAGGTAAATTGCAGGACAAGAGACCGCTGGTGTAACACTATTTAGGATCGGCCAGTTGTTGTAGCTTGACATTTTCCACTGAGATGTATCTGTTCTCCTTGCGACCAGGAAGCGGTGGTAAGATGACTGTACGTGTTCCCTTCAAACCCAGGACTGGAACCGGTGCACGATAAGAGGGGCCGAATTCTTTCTTGTTCTCCACCTTCTCTCGAACCAGGTCTCCAATCTTCGGAAGCCAGCCGGCAACCGGAATATGCAGGGCAGTATCTGTGGCTGAAGGTAAATGTGCGTTTGCAAGTTTGTTTCGGGCTTCTTGTAAGTCCTGTAACATAGTAGAATGGTTATCTACATCAAACTTGGCGGGTTGCGCCGCCATGTCTAGACCATCAAGGTCAGGCACAAACATTCTTATGCCAAAGAGCATTTCGTATGGGGTCCGCCCACCCAGAGATCTTCTAGGGAGATTATTAAGTGCACGTTGTACGGTATACAAGTGGGCCAGCCAGTTCCTGCCAGTACCTAAGACCCTAGCTGTCAAGGATTGCTTTAAATCACGGTTCATTCGCTCCACAATTGAATTACCCTCAGGTCTGTATGGAGACGAAAACTTCACCCGTACCCCCAGTGAACCCATTGCGTCCTTGTATGCCTTAGAGGCAAACGCTGGACCTTGGTCAGAATGGAAGGTACTGCATGCAAAGATTCCCACAAAGACACGCAAATCCCTGATGACATTTCGAGCGTCAGCACTCCGTTGTGGCCAGACCCAGATGAAACGTGTGCACGAGTCCACTGCCACTAAGATATATTTATAGGCAGTGTCTGAGGAAAATGGACCGCAGTGATCCAAGTAAACACACCCAAAGGGTCTGTTAGAAATGTAGAGCGAGGTCTGTGGTGGTCGTGTACCCGTAGAAGGCTTAATCTGTTGACACACGTCACAAGAAAGCACATAAGTACGGGTGTCTTTATATAAACCACGCCACCAGTACCGCTGCTGCAAGATGGAAACGGTCGCAGACACTCCAGCATGAGCCGAAGCCATGCCTTCGTGTGCTGCCATTATCAAGGAAAGTCTGCGATCCGCGTTGGGTATCAGCCGATCACCAATGTTTGGTATTGTTACATAAGGAGCCTGTTCGGGACCTAACTGATAAGAATATTTGGAAGGAAAACCCCTAGGGTAATTAGCACCTTCCTTTGTCGCAACAATAGCGGCCATAATATCGGTGTCAATTTTTGACATGGATCTGGTAACTGCTGCTACTGAACACGTGACTACTGCTGATCTGGCTGCTTCGTCTGCCAGACCGTTACCAACAGCGTGTGCGCCCACCCGCTGATGGCCTAGGGTGTGAACCACTTGGGTGAGTGGCAAACGTTGTCTCAATTCTGCCACCCGAACCCAAAGCATCTTATGCTTGATTGTGCTACCTTTAGCGTCTCTATAGTCGTTTTGTGACCAAAAGAATAGATTGTCATTGTATGATTGAACACAGTAATAAGAATCGCATACAATAAGTGTGGTCACATCCGGATTTACGAATTCAAGCGCAAGCACCAATGCGCGCAGCTCGGCCAATTGCGCAGTACTGTCCCCGAGTGTTTGAGTATGCACTACAGTGGACTTGAACTCTCCGTTCACAAAGGTACCTGCAACAATAGCACATGCGGCTGAATAAGCATGCTTGGACCCCGTGGCCGGTTGTGCCGAACCATCGGTGTAGATCACACAGTCGTAATCCTCAAGCGGCAGTAAAGACAGAGGAGGAGGATGAACGAATTCATACTTTAAAAACTCCTGAGTCTGTAGAGAAGAATCGAAAATGAAAGTGACATCCGGAGACGTCAAGGAAGTTGCCCATTGTATCCAACGGGGATGCAAAGCTTTAGAGTTCGGTACACTTGCCTTTGTCACTGCTTCTAGAGCAGGATAGGGTGTTACCACTAGAATGCGCTTTCCCTGTGCCAGTGCGCTCCTTCAGAATCGCCATTTGCACTGCAGTCAGAACTTTCTCCACAGTTGAAAAGCGCAGTTCTGCGGACGTGTACAGATGTGACTTGTATGCGATTGGTACTGTGTCACTCTCGTTAAAGGTTAAATACGTGAAACCCACTGCCCCCGGAATTATTCTAATCACCAGGTTTGTGTGGTTATCACGCGTCAACAGGTACTTAGACTCAAGAAGGTCTGTCTGCAAAGACTGCAGAATGGAGGAATGCTCCGGAAGCCAACAAGACTTTGAAAAGTTTGGTTGTATCAAGGCATACAATGGCTTGATACGCTGGGCGTATTCGGGAATATAAGTACGCCCGAAGTTCAGGAAACCCAGCAAAGACTGAAGTTTTTTCAGAGTAGTAGGAGGGCACAAAAGTGCAAATTTTTCCAAGAAGTGGGGGCTAAGCCCTTACCTTCATTGTTGAGCTCGTAGCCCAAAAACAAAACTGTTAATTCAGCAATGTGTGATTTGGCAAAGTTAAACTTATAACCTAATACCGCAAACTCGAGAATAATGCGGTCCACTCTGGAAAGATGCGGGTATAACTCGTCGTCTATCAGGTAAATATCATCGACGTACGAACACGCATCTGGGTCTATGCCGTCTAACAAAGAGACAACACGGGCGGCGAACACTCCTGGACTGTTTTTGTAGCCCATAGGGAGTCGCCTTAATTTGAACTGTTTACCACCGGAGGTAAAAGCACTCCATTGGCTACACTCCGTGGCTAAGTTGTGCGTGTAAAATCCATTGGATAGGTCAAGTGTCGTTTTATATTTTTTACGAACAAGACTGTCTACAAGCGCAGAACTGTGGGTATTTTGCACCGCAAAGGTCCGACAATGAGAGTTCAAATGCCGGTAATCCAATACTAGGCGGTACGATCCATCGGGTTTAGAAACTGCGAAAAGGGGATTATTCATGGGTGATACGCATGTTTCTATTACTCCCTGATATTCTAACTGCATCAGAATTTCAGAAACGGGGCCTTTGGCTTCACGTTTAATGGGATATTGGGGTTGTGGCTGCGGTAGGGACCGTAAAGGTATCTCATGGGGGAGAATCTTCATCCCAACCCACGTGGTTGCGGTATAACGCAGGAGCCAGGGACACAGCCCACTCAGCTGCAAGAGCCTCCGCTTTGTCCTTTGGGACATGTCGAGAAAAGCTCGGAAGGATTGCCTCCTCCCCTTTACGTGCAGCAAGTACGAATGGGGTGGCCAATCCGCCTCTGCTAACAAAATGTCGTATGAAGAGGTCAGATTTTCCCAAAAATCCCTTTAATTACGCGCTGTATATCACCTTCAATTTGAATGGCGATATTAAATAGTCTGTCAGGGGTGCCACTCTGGTGTCGGCTGTTTCAACAGTAATGAATGTTTCAGTTGCTGTCGCCTCCATATGAGGACGTAGCGCCTCCCGCACTATGGTAACTTCCGTGGCGCTGTCTAGGAGGGTTACTGCCCACGTCCAATTCAGGAGTCTCGTTCTCACCGTCTGTGGCATATTTCGCTGTTACAGCGGCAACTTTCTTCTTCTGAAATTGTGGACGAGAACGTTGAAAGTCTTCTGCTTTCCCTCTGACTTGTTGTTGAGGTTGATCTCGTCCCTGGGGAGCCTCCCGACCCCTTCCTCTATCCTGGCGATCCCCTCCACTGGCTTGCGAAGTTGTCTGTGCCTGTGAAGAACGAGGAGAACGCGTATCAGGGATCTGAAACCTATCCGGAGATTTAAGTCTCGCCCTATCGCGCAAATCATATGTGCGTTCAGAAGAGACAGAAACAGGGGATGCGCCTCGCGACCCCGCTTCTTCTGTTGCTTACCCTGTTTTTTCAACCTCCAGCTCTTTTTAGTAAAAACTGGTTTCTCATCTTTCTCAGATTGAGTTTTAGGTTGTTGTTGCGATTGTGTTTGCTGTTTTGCAGAAGGCTTATTGCCCAGGCTATTTCGGCCAATAGTTTTATAAGCCTGGGTTATAATTTTCGGTAATTCGCGCGGCTTGTCCAATTCTGGGACTAAAGCCAAAGCATTAGCTACTTGAAAGTTCACTGCATCGCCCTTGACATTCGCAAGGATCAGCTCAGCTACTACTTCGAACACTCCCACCAGTCTCATCCCTAATTCCACAGCCGCTTCAGGGCCATGTTCATCCTGTACTTTTTTAATTACAGAGGGGAGAACCGTCATGGAAGGAGTGCCGAAACACTTCGAATAAACTGCTGCGAATACCCTACCCCAGTTGTTGCATGCTGTCAACTCGGGGATTAAGTCTTTTGGAAAACTAATTGTAAGAATTCTATGTTTATCCACTGGTGTCGTGTTTGGAAAAACTGCCTCCAACTGGTCAAATTTTTCTGCAAGCCAATAAGGTAAATCATCCTTATTTTGTGGACGTTTGCCCATCACTGATTTCACCATGACGGGACTTATGGTCACTCCGCCTGCAGCAGCTGGATGGCCCGCAACTCCAGGTGGGGCCCCCTGTATGTTGCCTGTAACATGTTGCACTAAAGCGCGATGCACTCGCACCAAAGCCGAATACATATTGCGCAGGTCAGCTACTGGTATCTGCATATATCGCGGATGTGGGGTGTACCCGGCCAAAACAGGCCAAGTGGCCCCGTCAATAGACAAGGGGCCTAAACGAACCGTTGTTACCGGTTGTGGAGGGCGCCATCAAACCACACACGGTGCTGCCAAGCCGTGAGCGGTACTTCAAGATTAGTATAAGGTCTATAGGCAGCAGGAACAACGGTGGGTTCATATTCATGGAACAGATTATCGTTCGCTTCCACCGCTGGAAAGGTGACCCAAGAGTAGAATACTTCAAAGTGGAAAGCCGGATCGGCTTGAACCACAAAGATCAGTTCGACTCCCGTGTCCGGCACTCCATACACCCTTAAGTGATCACGGAGCGCTGCGCGGCTATGTGCCGCTATGTTTACACCCGCCATTACGATCGGGGTTGTTCGACAACCTAACAGTAGGCAGCACAATAGAGGGTTCGATTAAGAAACCTTTTGAATAACTTCAAGCGTGAAATAACCTACAAAAACGTCAATATAGGAGGTATAACCGTCACACACGCTTCCGGAAGCATCTGTGAGGGGTGTTGTGGACAAGCACAAGCACTACTCAAGCGTCTCGCAGATAAGCAGCCCAATCATTGATCGCGCCATCTTATAGGGATTCTGCACACACACAGAGCTATGCACAGGATAATAGGACCTCGGAATATAGTGGTGAGCCAAGCATAAACCTTAGCACCTAAAACCCCAACCCAACTAGCCTTAGCGTCCCATTAGCAACAATGTACCAATGATTAGACAACCCAGGACACGGTATCTCTCTCTCTCAGGACTCGCAGTAGCAAGAACACCCTTTCGTCACTCACTCATACCTGTCCACAACCGGCGTAAGAAGAGACACAGTATAGGTTAAAATGTTTATTTCAACATACGTGCTCTAAGATACAGTACACGTGACAGTACTATCAGCATAATGCATAAGAATAATATAATCAGCATAGTTACAACTCCATAGAATACTAACGGGGAAAGCATTTCATAAAGCAGTGGATAGAGGGCTGAATGACCTTACCACCCTCCCCGTGCTAATAGCTTTTTATTATAAAAATAGAAGACCTCTGGGCTTTGACAAGCGAACCCCCATACCTCAGTCTCTAGATGCAAGAACTACATCAGCAGACAATCACAGCTCTTCTCCCTGGAAAGGTTTTCTTCAAGTCCCTCTCAAGAGGGAAAAACGCAATAATAATAGCCCACCAATTTCCCCATGGCAGCTGTACATAGTGTTATGTCTAGGTGCGAGGGACTGGCCATATCAGCAAGAACCAGGGACGTGTTTTTCGACCTTGTAACTGTTGTTCAGACTGAGCCCAAAAGGAACAGGAGAAAAGGTGAGAAACAGAAAATGCAGACAGTTGTAAAATAACTTGGCAGGAGCAGAGGGCGACAGAACAACAGCTAAGAGTAACGTGTGCAAAAGTCATCATGGCAGCCAGGCCTATGCCAACGTATCCAGGCAGGCCAGGAGGCAACAAACCACAAGACAGTTCACTGTAAAGGCAATTCTGCCACTGATCTAGCTATGACATCTGCAGTGCAGGTGAAGATATGCAAAGTAGCAGCAATGACCAGGTCAAAAATCACAATCAATCCAGCTAGATACTAAGCATTCCAATCATCACACAGTAAAAAATAATGTCTAACTTTCTGGAGAAGTAAAAATACTTCCTATGCCAAAATGGGCACCTTACAGTAAACATACCTAAAATATGGGCTATACAGAGAGATATAGAAAAGACAGATATAAATGAATACTGATAGTAGTACACTCATGCACACAGTTTATGTTGTGTATCCCCAGGGTTGGGTCACAGCTCATGCAGTCATAAAAGACTTGTTAGACTGAATTGCAAAGGGAGATGTTTATACATAAAATTCTGACCACTGTCCAGTTTTTACTTATAAAGCATTAGCAGTTCCATGTGTACTTTTAAAATAGGTCTGACACTCGCCAATAGCCTTCAGCTGTGGGTTTCAAGTGAAACAAGGCTCAGGAACTCTGAAAGTTCTTCTATGTGAGGTTGCAATTTTTTCAATGAAGCAAAAGCTTGATAACTTTAATTTTATTCCAATATTTCACTTTCTTAGCTTGATAACTAATAATTTCATCCAAATATTCCATTTTTTTTTGCCTCAGACATATGCTTTGCTTTTTATGATCTCTTTGGTGGAGCACAACAGGTAGTGAGTTCCAAAGTTGTATGCAGCATAACATTTAAAGACCAGTGCTACAACAATACATTTTTAACATCTACACAGCCTGAGGCTTCTGTTACTGGGTGCCAGATCTCCCTAAACCTGACTGACCGGAGTGATAATGCCAGTGCTTAATTTGTAAAATATTAAGTGCCAGGGCTCTAACAAGGAGGCCACTGCAACTTGCACCACATATCGCCCTGGTCATCGCTGCCAAAATAACAACTAACCATCTCTCTTGCATGTAAATGTGACAGTTCAGATTATTCCAGGTCCCCAAAGCTAAAGGAATGGCTGGGGAGGCAGGTATTAGCACTATTTTAATGTATATTTTACTCCTAAACAACCGTTGTTCTGCTCATCTCTAAATTACATGAGCAGCGCCACCATGTGGTAGACTGTCAACACCATACTTAAAACAGTTAGGTGCCGAGCACCGGAAACCAATTAAGTGCCGGTGCTGAGCACCGGAAAGCACCGGCTCAAATTAAGCACTGGATAATACGCTGAACATGACATATGTCAGATTATTTGTATTTGTTTTTGCACAACATAGTAATTCCCTCCAGTCTCTGTTATACAAGAACATATCCCTGCTGAGGCTTGGCCACCAACTTTGTTTCTCTGAGTCTCCTGAACATGATAATAGCACACTTGTAAGGGTGTTCAATTGGTTTGAGGTGCCCACAGGTGATAAACTGGGTGCAGTTTTTTTTTTGTGGAAAGCTTCCGCTGGCCACATTGTAGTTTAGGCTACCTATCATTTGTTCACAGGTATCATCCTTGGCATGTGAGGAAACATCCCACAACTATATAATTTTAACACCTATATGTCGTAAGGTATCTGTTTCTGGGTGCAGATCTCCCTAAGCATGACTGGCTGATAAGGAGCCCAAAATATATAAGCAGGTTATGGCTTTTTTGCCAGGAACTTCTATAAATAAAGAGCCTTATTTATGAGTAATTGGCATAGGGCAGCACCGCAAGTCTTCTTGCTGCGCTGCCTACACCAATGTGAAAGGGCAGAAATCCACCATATTTATGAAATACAGTGCATTCCTGTCCTTTCCCCCTGTGCTGGTTCATAACTTGCTGCCTAGCACCAATGTAGGCATTCTTGCACCATGGTGCAAGGTTGCCTCAGTTACAGGCAGGATTGTTTTTGTGCAGGAAGGGGCAACTTCTGCCACAAAAACAATCCCGTGAAGCGTTTTCCTCTTGCTATGTGTGCTGCTAAATCTAGCACAAATGGATGAGGAAAAAACAAGGAGAAAAATTATTTTCTCCTCGTTACGCCTGCTCTGGGGAGGCGAAGGTTTGGGAGCTGCCCCAGGTTTACGTGACTGAGTAAATATGGGGCAGCATCAAAATCCATGGGTGCTGCTTGGGAAAACCCACTGCAACACCCATGGAACGCCTCTTTGATGCAGAGTAAGGCAAGGCAGTGAGTTGCACTGCTTTGTCTTACTCCATATCTATGAGGCCATGCAAAGCCATGCAGAGTGGCTTTGCGTCGCCTCATAGATATGGCTGAGAGACTTGCGCCGCCAGAGCGCCCAAAAAGTGATGTTCTGGCACAGCATAAGGTATGTTGGTCTGCTGTATACATATTTTCTTTGCGTGGGTTATCTGAGTGTCGGATACCTGAAATGCATAGATGCGTATAGGGGTACCGATCCAGAATATGTTGTAGCATTTTTGTGCACTTGCCTTCTTTAAAGTAGATGGCACCCTACTATGATACTGTCTCTCTTAGAGGTATGTGACTTTTCTTTCACCTTTCTAGTTCTAGGACAATAAGCTGGTTGTAAAGTAGACCATAGGCAAGAGCAAAGTTGAACTTGAACAATGTGATCTTGTGACTCCTCAATGTACTCTTGTAGAGGACATATAAAACTATAATAGATAATAGTGAATAATGGATGTTCTGAATCACATCAAATATAGAACAAAAGATCATGTTTTCTTTGATGTCACGCATAACCTCCAGTTTTTCACTTTTTACCTATCTATAATATGGGTTCTGTATTGACCCAGTGGTAGCAAAACCACATACCCCAATATTTAGGACAACCCAAAACTCAGATTACCCCAAAATTTAAATTAGGCAGTTCTGCTCCAGGTTGATCTTGCACACAAAGTCCCCCTCCTCAACATCAATTTAGCAAAATAAATCATTGCGACCACTCAATAACTGAGCCCTAGATCAGAGGAAAGTTAACGTGTTTTGTTACAGAATTCTCAAAATCAACTGGTTCAGAAAAAATGCCATGCAGGCCCAAATGCAAAGTTTTACAGAGTAGTCAAAATAAGAAATAATCTTAAGCCTCCAATGAGCATCAGAAATCAGAACAGAAATGAACAGCATTCTTCCTAAGAGAATCAAAAGTCTTTGGCTCACCTCCAAATCTAGGGGTCCTTATACACAATTCTTGCATAACAAATTAGTAAATCAGCAAACTCATTGTGGCATGACTGCAAGTAACATCTCTCTCAGCAAAAATGAATAACCTACATCAGTACTTTAAAAAAAAAAAAATTTAAAAATTATTGAGCAGAATAAAACAATCTGCATTGAAGCCAGCATCCATAAGCATAAATATACATTCTAATATAATTAATACGTAGAGTGTAAAACAACAACTTTTATAATCGGGGGATGATCATATCACAGAAACTGAAGTGTGTCTAACAAAGTATTACCAACTCAGCAAACTTGTTTTCGGACTAAAGTGCAAATGCAAATAGAATTGGGGTCATAAAAATATAATTAAACAGCATAGTTTACACAATCAGATAAAGTGCAAGTGCAAATGCAAATATATGCTCCCAAGGGAAGCCATTCTCATCAACTAGAGTGCAAGCCTTCCCTTATACTAAAGTGCAAATACAAATAGAATTAAGATCATAGAAATATAATTAGACAGCGTAGTTTACACAATCAGATAAAGTGCAAGTGCAAGTACAGGTATATGCTCCAAGGGAAAACCATTCTCATCAACAAAAGTGCAAGTGCAATTGATATCCCTGGAGTATGATTCAACAGAGAAAATCTTACCCCTAAGCCTCCTTACTAATTGGAACACAATCCAGATAATTATTTGGCAATTCATATTAAATCATGCCAAATTATCCCTGAAGATCCCTTTCCATTTGATCGAAAAGTTTCCAAATTGAAGCAAATTTCTTAACAGCTCTAAGTTCTAACTCGTTTCATTTTTTTATATCATTCAATAAAAGTTGGGATTTTAGTTGTTTTCCAATTCTGCAGAATCAGTGAATGTGCCACCAAAAGGGAGATTGATATAAACATTTCGCCCCCTTTTGTCAACACCTGGTTTGGGCTTTGTTTTTGTAAACCAAACAATACCACCTCCGCTTCTGGTTGTATATTGGTTCCGAGAGTGCGGCTAAGCCCTGCACATAATTCCAGGCAGAACTGCCTCAATCTAGGGCATGTACAAGCAATATGTAGCCAAACGCCATCGCCGGCTTGCTGGCAACGAAAACAGGTATTTTCCACCTCCGGATAAATTTTATGGAGAGCCTGTGGCGTGTAGTAAGCTGACCATCGGGACAAGAAAGCCATCCTTTTGAAATTGGCAGCCCTAAGTAGCTTATTGCCATACTGCGAAATCGCTTGCCATTCTCTGATTGAGAAATTGCAGGCCAATTCATTTTTAGTTTTTTCCAGAAAATTAGTAACAATAAGAGGCTACCCTTGATTTTGAAAAACTCTATACCAATTCCCTATGCCTCTCAATTTGGTTCTAAACACGGATGCAAGGACTGAAGGGGTGCCTGTGTTACCTAAGGGTGCGTGTTTATCTATCAAGGATCTTACCTGAAGGAAACTAAAAAAGAGGAACCTACTCTGAGTGCCACATCTAAGCTGCACCTCCTCCCAGGTAATACATCTACCTCCTAATAAAAAATGGCCTAACTCCTTAAAACCTTTTAATTCCCAAAGTTTAATATGGCTGCTACGAATAAGGAGGCCCAAGCTTCTAGCCTCTGACAACCCCAAATATTCAAATCCCGTCGATTTAGCTTTTTGCAAAAAAAAAGCCGAAGTCTAGAAGAGAATTCTTGAAGCGTCTTATATCTTACTTTTTAGGTCATTTTGATGTTTTTAAAAACACCGGAGCTGAGTCCCTGCTTCGTCAGCCATTTTCCTCATAAAAAAACCATCCAAAGACCCCCTATTATCAAGCAGGCGAACTAGAATATCCATAAATGTAGCCTCATAATAGGTTCGAATATGGGGGAGTGCCAACCCACCCCAACTTGTATCTAATTGCAGAACTGATAGTTTTACTCTTGATGCTTTTTTATTCCAGATAAACTGGCGAAAAAGTTTATCCAATTCTCTAAAATATGCTGCGCTAACTTTAATCGGGACATTTGAGAAAAGGAAAATTAATAAGGGTAGTACTGACATCTTAATCAGGGCGACACCCCTATCAAAGAAAGAGGAAGGAATCCCCACTTACCCAATAAATCTTTGATCTTACTCAATGTTACTTCATAGTTTAGTTTATGTAGATCTGCATATTGATTTGATACATAAATTCCTAAATAGCGGATCGGTTCAGAGGAACACGCTTGTTGTTTCAGAATATCTGGAAGAAAATTACAACAAACATTTAATGCCAATAATTCCATTTTTTTATGATTAATTTTATAACCTCCGATTGCCTCAAACTGAGTAAATTCCTTCAATATTTGATCAACATTATGTTTTTCCGGTTTGAGGTAAAGTATCACATCATCAGCAAATTGTTTGATTTTCGACATCCCCCTATTGGAGTTTTTATATCTATGTTCTACCTAATCTTTACTGCTAAAGGCTCTATGAAGAAAGTAAATAAAACGGGCGATAGAGAGTACCCCTGCCGAGTCCCACGTTTTATATCAATTAAACCTATGGATTTAGAATTTATCCTAATCTGGGCCTGGGCTCCTTGATAGATATTCCGAAGCATAATGATTATTTGCCCTGGGAAACCGAACTTTTCAAGGCCATAAAATAATGCTCCCAGTTCACAAGGTCGAATGCCTTTTCGGCATCAACCATCATTATTATTGCGGGGGTTTGATGGGTATTAAAATAATCAATCGCTTGAATAAGAAAACCTGTTTTTGACGACATTGATCTACCTGCTATAAAGCCCGATTGATCTGTATGAATTGCAAACTGAGCCAAAGATGTAAATCGATTTGCCCAAATTTTCATCAAAATTTTATAATCTACATTTAACTAATTGGCCTATAAGAGCCAACTTCCCTAGGATTTTTTCCCTTTTAACGAAGCTGACTATTGATGATTCCTTAAAAGCTGCTGGAATTTCCCTCCTGCGCTGACATAATGAAAAAGCTCAAGCATAAAGGGAGTAGCTCTGCCGAAAAGCTTTATAAAATTCGGTCGGCAGACCATCATTCCCGCAAGCCTTACCTCCGGGCATCGAGGCCAGAGCCCTGGAGATTTCTTCTATCGAAAAGTCGGCCAATAAGGCCTCTTTTTGCCCTATAGAAAGTTGAGGGAGAACTAGATCATCAAAGTAAGACTGAATGGCATGATTAGATACCTGGTAGTCAATTGAGTAGAGATCTTTATAATGATATACAAAAATTTTAGAGATGTTATCTTGTCCAGAAACTAAATTCTGGGTTCCAGGAATTAACACTTCATTGATTTCTGCTGCTTCTTGTTTAACCCTAGTTGACCATGCCAGTAATTTCCCTACCATCTGACTTTCTTCATAAGTTTTCTGCTGGTATGCTTTTGTACTGCATATCTCTTCCATGATGAAAAATTCCCTCAATTCCTGTTTGGCTCTATTAAGTTCCTCTCCGGCTGCCTGACCCCTCATAGAAGAGCCACTCTTTTTATTAGTCAAAGCCATATCCACTGCTTTCTGAAGTTCTCCAATTCGAGCTTTACGTTCTCTAACTTGCCCTGCCATAAAAGCTATCATTTGTCCTCGTATTGCTGCTTTAAATGCCCCCCAAACTGAAAAAAGACTCGCTGTTCCTCTGTTAATCTCAAAAAATTCCCTGATCCATTCCTGCATATTCCCCACCCACTGTTGGTTGGTTAAGAGAAGTCGATCCATCTGCCACTGGATTTCTCTCTAACCCCCAACCCTAAATCAATTTCAAATTTTACTAAAGAATGGTCTGAGAAAGAATTAGCCATGATCTCAGTATTCGAACAGCTCAGAGAGCGAGATACTAAAAAAAAATCAATACGAGAAGCTGACCAGAATTGGCTAGAATAATAAGTAAACTGTTTAGCTACACCATGAGCCCTTCTCCAAGGATCAACCAATTGATGATCCTGTTTAATGACATCTATCAGCTTCTTGGTCCCAGGTTTCATTTGCCTTTTTGTTTTATTAGATGTATCTAATTGCAGGTCCTGTATAAAATTAAAATCTCCTCCTAAAATGATTGGGCCTAGCGCTGTTCTTGCTTTATCATTAATACTTTTGAGCGCCACACAATCATCTACAACAGGTGCGTAATAATTCACCAAATTCAACAGATTTCCCCCCACCCTTACCACCATCCAAATCCATCTACCATATGGATCTCTATCAATTTGAACAATTTCCCAATTTAGGGGTCGATTCCGATTCGGGCCGGAAAAAGCACCGACCGACTCGGATCCGGAAATAATACCGACCGACACGTACCTGTGGCGCCCGACACGCCAAGTACGATGCAAGGCGTGCAAAATCCGACCGACACGTACCGAACCCAAGTCGACCGACCGAGCCGCACGGAAAACAGCAATCCGGTCGGAAAAACACGCGAATCCAACCGACCGACACGCACCCGGAACAAATCCGACCGAAACGTACACGCGAACTCCAAACCGCAAAGTACGATGCAAGGCGCGAAAACCACGAGCGAGTCGGACGGAGGCCAAGCCGTACGACCGACACGCATACAAAATCGAGCCGAAGCAACACAAAACACTGCGACCGACGCGTACGCAGCATAGAAAACTGCACATACACAGCGTGAACGAAACGGAGAAGACCGTACGAGACAAATGCAGGGTCCGACTCGGTCACAAGAACGTTTCCAACATACACAGACAGTACAAAGGAAAATTCACCCAAAAAAAGGCCAAACAAGCAATTACCAAGCCAATAAATACTGGGGGGGTAGGGACAGAGAACAAAGACACACCCACAACTCCACCCATATAAAGGACACAAATCACAACCATGAGCCTTTGCAAATGCCATTCCACTGCCAGCACCCAAGAGAAAGCAACCACACACCCACAGCTCATCCCTCACACACGCCACACACCATCAGCACACCAACAAATACCTACCTCACAAACACCCAGCAAAACACACACTCACACACCCTCACCTGCACACCAACACACACATCACTCACCATCACCACCCATCACCATGCCCCCCAAGAAGAATCCCAAGTTCCTAGATTGTGAATTGGAAGTCATGGTAGACGAGATCCTCAGGGTAGAGCCACAGCTGTTTGGCACACTGGTCCAACAGACCCCCATCTCCCAGAAAACCAAGATGTGGGAGAGGCTCATCAACAGGGTGAACGCACAATCACCATGTCAGCGCACAAAGAGCGACATCCAGAACAGGTGGTATGACGTGCGCAGGAGGGTACGGGACCTGCTCAAAAAGACTACATCAACAGCCAACACACCGGCAGTGGCCCTCCTGCCAAGCCAATATACCTCAGGCCCTGGGAGGAGAAGGTGCGGGCCATCCTTCCGCCAGTGAGCGTATATGGACTAGAGGACATCCCAGAGCCTGGTGAGTACACAACAAATGTACACAATATACTGCCACAAAACACACACACATCACTGTCAAGGGAGAGTCAAACCATGTACTCATAGCAATTACACAGCAACCAGAACAGAATCATCCCAAAATGTGTATGTCAGTCAGATAAACACAACACATGCCATCAAAAAAGTCACATCCAACTGTGCCATCACATGTACAAACACAACTACAACTACAGCTAGGCAGTGGCACAAATAGAACTAACAAACACATCCAGACATGTAGCCACCACAACAACACCAACACACAGTGAAGACCACTCAAAGGAAGGAATTCTGTGTATGCTGGCCAAGTCAGTGTAGCCAATAGCATCATGGGAGTCGCAGTCACACATATTGCCCCCCACAACTGTCCCATCAACACCACCATGAACCATGCGCACATCACAGGGAGTGGAGAAGGACTCACAAGATGGCTGACACTGGCAACTGCTGTGGGGAGCACAAGGCCCTGCTGGCAACTGTGCACCAACAAACAGCAGGACACCACTGACTGACATCCTGAGAGACAACTTCCACTCCCTGCAATGCAAGCACGTTCCATGGTGGAATATCTGGCTGGCTGGGTGGGAAGGAGGACTTGCAGCACTGACCATAGTCACAAGCACCTCCCCTCACACACCCCCAACACAAACTCCACATAACCCACCTGGTAGAATGCAATGCCCCCCATCCTAACACAAGATCCCACAAAGAACCACCACCCTGGGTTATGTTGTGTGAAGCACAGGGACACTCTTGGGACTCTTAGCCAAACAACTGCCAGGACAACACTCCCAGCCATCCTGTCAGCACAGCCAGCCCACCCCACAGGGAAGCAGAATCAAAAGGAAGGAAGCATGGGCATGCTGGGAAGGGGGTGGAGGCAATAGCATGATGGGAGTCGTAGTCACTGATATTGGTCACCCCCACAACTGTCCCATCAACCCCACCCTGAACCATGCTCACATCACAGGGAGTGGAGAAGGACTCACAAGATGGCTGACACTGGCTACTGCTGTGGGGAGCACAAGGCCCTGCTGGCAACTGTGCACCAACAAACAGCAGGACACCACTGACTGACATCCTGAGAGACAACTTCCACTCCCTGCAATGCAAGCACGTTCCATGGTGGGATAATCTGGCTGGCTGGGTGGGAAGGAGGACTTGCAGCACTAACCATAGTCACAAGCACCTCCCCTCACACACACCCCAACACAAACTCCACAGAACCCACCTGGTAGAATGCAATGCCCCCATCCTAACACAAGATCCCACAAGGAACCACCACCCTGGGTTATGTTGTGTGAAGCACAGGGACACTCTTGGGACTCTTAGCCAAACAACTGCCAGGACAACACTCCCAGCCATCCTGTCAGCACAGCCAGCCCACCCCACAGGGAAGCAGAATCAAAAGGAAGGAAGCATGGGCATGCTGGGAAGGGGGTGGAGGCAATAGCATGATGGGAGTCGTAGTCACTGA
The DNA here is from genome assembly GCA_963921515.1 of Calotriton arnoldi. Taxonomy (NCBI): domain Eukaryota; kingdom Metazoa; phylum Chordata; class Amphibia; order Caudata; family Salamandridae; genus Calotriton; species Calotriton arnoldi. The sequence goes on from CAWUFW010012614.1 coordinate 379,628, forward strand.
TATTGGTCACCCCCACAACTGTCCCATCAACACCACCCTGAACCATGCTCACATCACAGGGAGTGGAGAAGGACTCACAAGATGGCTGACACTGGCTACTGCTGTGGGGAGCACAAGGCCCTGCTGGCAACTGTGCACCAACAAACAGCAGGACACCACTGACTGACATCCTGAGAGACAACTTCCACTCCCTGCAATGCAAGCACGTTCCATGGTGGGATAACTGGCTGGCTGGCTGGGTGGGAAGGAGGACTTGCAGCACTAACCATAGTCACAAGCACCTCCCCTCACACACCCCCCAACACAAACTCCACAGAACCCACCTGGTAGAATGCAATGCCCCCCATCCTAACACAAGATCCCACAAAGAACCACCACCCTGGGTTATGTTGTGTGAAGCACAGGGACACTCTTGGGACTCTTAGCCAAACAACTGCCAGGACAACACTCCCAGCCATCCTGTCAGCACAGCCAGCCCACCCCACAGGGAAGTAGAATCAAAAGGAAGGAAGCATGGGCATGCTGGGAAGGGGGTGGAGGCAATAGCATGATGGGAGTCGTAGTCACAGCTCTACATCCCCCACCACATGGCCCAGCAAGCTCACACTCACGCATGCACATCCCACAGAGAGTGGAAAGGCCCATCAAAGATGTCTGACACTGTTGCTGTGTCGTGGGGAGCACAAGGGCATGCTGGGTACTGCACACCAACCAACAGCAGGACACCACTGTCAGCCATCTTGCCATTGCTCTCACACCCACACACACTGAACTCCCCACAAAAGCAAGTAAGTATGGGAATGCTGGGAAGTGGGGTGGAGGCAATAGCATGATGGGAGTCGTAGTCACAGACATAGCTCACCCCCACAACTGTCCCATCAACACCACCCTGAACCATGCTCACATCACAGGGAGTGGAGAAGGACTCACAAGATGGCTGACACTGGCTACTGCTGTGGGGAGCACAAGGCCCTGCTGGCAACTGTGCACCAACAAACAGCAGGACACCACTGACTGACATCCTGAGAGACAACTTCCACTCCCTGCAATGCAAGCACGTTCCATGGTGGGATAACTGACTGGCTGGGTGGGTGGGAAGGAGGGCCGGCTGTCAACCAAACACAACCAATGCAGACCATGTTCACACCCCAAAAAATACATAGAAATGCCCAAATAATGCAGGACAATGTGCCACACCAATATCAACCCCTGACTGTGACGACTTAGGACAATGCACTGTACAGGCCCACACCCAGAGGCACAGTCACAACTGTCATGTGTGTCAACCGTTGATGCCTGCAGAAACATAACATACATTGTGTGTGTCTCCCAAAAACAGGTGATGATGGGGACACAGCAGCAGACGCTGAGGAGTCCCAGTCCCAGGCTCAAGAGGATGCGGAGCTCACTGGCGTCGTACAGCCTCTGTCCTCCTCGGACGATGAAGACCAACCTGGCACATCCGGTGCAAGTCTACATGCAGCACCAGCAGGACCACCAGCTGCAGCACCAGCAGGACCACCAGCTGCACCCCCTGCACCCACCCCTCCAACGACTGTCACCACAAATACCATCCCTGCCGACATGGACAGAACAAGGAGCAACACCAGCACAGGGACCCTGGACCAACCTGGGGCCATGGACACCACCACCACCACCAACCCCAAGGTGGACCAGGGTCATCTGTGCGTGCCACTGCACACACTGCACATGTCAGCAGGGGTGGTGGGAGGGGTGGGAGACAGAGGTCGCTGCTTGCAGACGTTGCTGGTGTGCATGATGACCCACAACTGGTATGCATAGCTGATGCGTACCAGTCCAGCACCGGAGACCTCAGCCAGGTAGTGGGGCTCCTCAGAGACATGAAACAGCAGCAGGCTGCCCATCATGCCCGCTTGGACTCCCACATGTCCCACGTGGAGTCACACATGTCCCGCGTGGACTCACACATGTCCCGCGTGGAGTCCAAGTGGGATGCACTGCATGAGATGACGGCGGTGCACAGGGACATTTTACAATGCCTCCGCCAGATGAACAGCAACCAGTCCACACCTCCCTGTGTGCCAACAACATCTGGTGCCGAACAAACTGCAACTGCCACAGGGAGGGAGGATGACTCTGGCGGAGAGTCCCCTGCACCGCAGCAGCCTGTACTTGAGGGCCCCCCCCAAGAAGAGGGGTCGTCCGAGGAGGGGCAAGTGAGAGGCCGATGGCCAAGCGCAACTCCCAGGAAGCCTGAACCTGTTCTGGATGTTCACCTTTGTGCACAGACTGTTCACCCTGTTGACGGCAACACTACTCCCACACATTGCATGGGGAGTACAAGTTGGACCAATGTGTCAGACAACTGTGGCCCCGATACTGGGGATTCTGTCTACCAGGACTTTCAATTCACCTAGGAACTTCGGATTGCAAGATTTATGTACAGCACTACCCATCCTATGCACTATTCACACAAATGTATCACAATAAACACACTAATACACCATACTTGCCTCTGTTGTGATTCCAACGTGGGTGCTGTTATGGGGATGATGAACTGCAAAATTACACTGTGTATGCGAACTGCAACAGCAAGGACAACACAGGCATGTGAGTAAAGGCAACGTGACACATATGAGGGAGACACACCACCAGGGCTACACAACACATACACACCTAGGCCATCTGACTCATTGCCTACACTGATGTTGCCAGGGAAGACGGTGCAATGCACAGACACCACACCCATTCCCAGTTGTAGTCAAGTAGCCCACAGGTGCAGTAAGCAAATGGCAGTCAAATGTGTGACCACAGACAACGCACATCACAAAGTGAAGCACAGGTTTATTACACAGTTGCAACATGTCGTAACCACTACAGATGCAAGGTAATCCCACCTGGCAGCGGGCACACAGTCAACAACTGTAGACGGAAGGAAGTCCATGGGTGTGGCGCACATCACCTGTAGGGACACAACAGCTACCAGCCTGGAAGTGCAATCACGTCGTCGGTGGACACAGTTGACCAAACGAATCTGAAAGTACCCTGTGAAGGACAGAAATGACACACAGTCAAAAGCAATGGAGTACAGGACAGAACAGCAAAACTCATGCACAATACATGTTACAAGATACCCACCCAGAACCAAGTTAGCATGTCAACACTGTTGGGGAGTACAGCCCACCTGTAAGCACACATCGCAACACACATCCAGTCAAGTAGCCCATGGACACACTCCAACAGCACCAGAGCACCACCTACACATCATGCCAACTCACATCATTGACATGACACCTCAGGATACTCACATTCAGCTAAAGAAGTTGGTGATGAGCTGTGTGCGGACATCACCATCATCATCATCATCATCATCGTCACTGGCATCGTGGTCCAGGCCAGGATCCTCCACAGGTGGCGGATGTTGGTCATTGTCATCCTGGATGAGAGGCAACTCCTTCCGCACTGCCAGGTTGTGGAGCATGCAGCAGACGATGATAATCTTGCACACTTTCGCAGGGGCATATGGGAGGGACCCTCCGGTCTTGTCCAGGCAGCGGAAGCGGCTCTTCAGGAGACCAAATGTCCGCTCAATCACTCTCCTGGTCCGACCATGTGCCTCATTGTAGCGCATCTGGGCTGGTGTCACAGGGTTCCTGAGGGGTGTCAGCAACCACGGCATGTTGGGGTATCCCGAGTCACCTACGGACAGACAAGTGCACATTAGCTGACTTGGAAAAGTGGGCGGAATACTACAGATCAGATCACACACAATGGCACAAAGTCAGTACACACCGACAAGCCAGGCACGCTGGTTCTGCATCTGTGCCATCATCCTGGGGATGCGACTACTCCTCATCACAAAGGCATCGTGTGCTGAACCAGGGAAACGGGCACACACGTGTGTGATGGTCATGTCTGCAAGACACACCACCAGTGCATTGACCGAGTGGTAGTGCTTGCGGTTCCTGTAGGCCTGCTCCTGGGCCTGTGGTGGTACCAAAGCCACATGTGTCCCATCAATGGAGCCAATGACATGCGGCATCCTCCCCAGGGCATAAAAGTCACTCTTCACGTCAGTGAGTCGTCGCAGTCTAGGGAAATAGATGTACCGGTTCAGGAATAGCAACATTGCCGCCAAAACATCGCGGAGCACACGGCTCAACATGGTCTGTGACATCCCACCAGCAGTCGCCACAGTATGTTGGAAGGTACCGGTGGCAAAGAAGTGTAGGGCTGCCATCACCTTCACCTTGGGGGTCAGCGCTGTAGGATACGGCCGGCCAGGCTGCAAATGTGGGGACAACTGCACTGCCAAATCCTCAATCAGCTGCCTGGTGAAGCGGTACCGTCGGATGCTGTCCCGTTCCACCATCGTTGCCAGGTCTGGGAATGGTCGATGGACAGCAGGAGCCCTGCAGTGCAGAGGAGAAGTAAGCAAGATTGTCAGTCACCCCACATATGCGGCATTGAACACACTCAATATCCCAACATACATCATTATGAGGCACAACTACATGAAGTGTGCAGTTCCGTAAGGACATGTATGGTACATACATGGCCAACATCTGTCAACACGGTCCAACAGGTGGCATCAATTAGTCCCAGGTTGGCCCATTGGATATCATGAGGCCGTGTCACAGTTCCCATCTCCTGCTGCCGTGTCACAATCACCCCCCACAGTGACATGTGAGGACAGATGTGCCCCAGGCACCACAGCTCAACGACAGGTACATTCCCAGGGACCCTGTATTGCCACATGGACACTGGCATTACATGGAGTATCATGTATACACCACAGCAAAACAACCATGACCCCCACAGGTAGTGGCCCCACTTGCCACGGCAGGACAGACATGGACGTCTGTGACACACACACGCACAACATCAAAGTCCATGCACACACAACCTGGATGTGGAGACTGTCTCCCATTGTGCACATGAAATCAGAGACATTGTAAACACTACATGCACAAAGACTGTGGAGGACCATCACTATTGTGCCACTGGGACACCCTGGCTCAAACATACCGTCCCACATGGGACTCACGGGGTATGTGACATGACATACACATACACCACCGTGAAATGTGACCATGGCACATGCACAGATATGAACAGTTGCACATCACAGTGGTCATGTACACGTAACACCCAGGATCCTGTCCCCATGAACACGTGCACAGCCTGGGGGTGGCTGCCCACAGGTGACACCCACAGGACAACATGTACACCAACATACACACAATAGGAAATGCAGCCTTACATGCCTTATGATAAAGTTTGGACAGGCTGTCGTGATGTAGGTGTGCCCCTCACTCCCTGGGAGCTATCTGTGGCTGGCATATGTCCATCTGAGACAGGCATGCTGACATATGCCAGTCACATGTACAGTGATGCGTTGAACAGCAATGGACCGATCGGTGCCCCCGGCCGGCCCATTGCATTCAATGTGTGCGGGTACGCGTTGTACCCCTGTACGCGTTGTACTGCAATGGACCGGTCGGTGCCCCGGCCGGCCCATTGCATTCAATGTGCGGGTACGCGTCGTACCCCTGTACGCGTTGTACCCCTGTACGCGTTGTACTGCAATGGACCAGTCGGTGCCCCCGGCCGGCCCATTGCATTCAATGTGTGCGGGTACGCGTCGTACCCCTGTACGCGTTGTACCCCTGTACGCGTTGTACTGCAATGGACCGGTCGGTGCCCCCGGCCGGCCCATTGCATTCAATGTGTGCGGGTACGCGTTGTACCCCTGTACGTGTTGTACCGCAATGGACCGATCGGTGCGCACCCATTGACAATGGGCATGCCTGGCAACGGACGCGTTTTCGAATTTCGAGCGAGTCGGTTGCTGGAAAATCAGTTGGTCACCCACAACAATGTTGCAAAATCATGTATGTCATGAAGTTGAAGATTTGAAGGATGCTGTGGGCGTGTTTTGGTGCTGCTATTCCATGGATTGGCCAGATTCAGAAGATGCAAACGACTTGGACCTATCACTTTGGACACAAGGGACAGTATCTGCCTCTCCAGCACATATATATTGCTGGCTGTTCCCCTGAGAGCTCACTTGCCTGCACTACATGCTCCAGGACGACATCTGCCACTGCACTGCTGCTGTCTCTGCCCCTCTGGACCCTGCAATGGCACGTACTGTGGAGAGAGCCCCAGCCTTCAGCCTTGAGGAGAACCAGGCCCTGCTGGACAGCCTACTTCCACAGTACAGCAAGCTGTATGGGACACCAGGGGAGCAGGTGAGTGTTCTGTGCACTGCCTTTCTGAATGTGCATATTGTCTGACTAGCAAGGCTGAAAGTCTGCACGCCACTGGCTAGCAGGCTCACTGAGTAGTTGTCACCCCCATAGTGTGTAGTGACATGCACTGGACAGGTATGGTGCAGTGACAGTGCATTTGAACAAGGTTTTACTTCCCATGGCAATGATACCATGTAGTGACGTCTGGCAAACTGTCCATGGGCAGCTTTGCACTGCCTGTGTACATCATGTGCCCCTGTGATTGAGACATGTATATACAACTGTGTCATGCACGGATATGTTGCATGTGTAGTAATGGCCTTTTCACTTTGTCATCCTGACAGGTTAATGCCCATCGGAAGCAGGAGATCTGGAAGGACATCGTCCGGGCCATCCGGTCCGTGGGGGTCTACAAGCGCCGGATCCGCAACTGCCAGAAGAGGTGGCAGGACCTTCGGGGCTGGACCCGGAGGATTGCACGGGTCCAGCTGAAGCTGTCGCCTCCTCGCAGGAGGGGCGGAACACGGACCCTGACCCCCACATGCTCCAGATCCTGGCGGTGGTGTTTCCAGACCTGGATGGGCAGCTGAAGGCCAGACAGCAGCAAGGAGGGGTGAGTCAAAGACTGCACTGTGAACTCTGTATTACATGCTTTGTGCCCTCCTCTGGCCTGGTTCAACTGCCACAGTGCAGCAGTCATGTTGTCCAGGAGCCATGTCCCTCTATTGTGCACTGCCCACTGCTCATCTGATACCCAGGTGTGGCCCTTACATTCAGGGAATTGTGTCACTTGGGACTGTGTCCTTGCAGTTTGCTTCACTAAAGGTGGGGGACAGCATCTGTTTCCCTAACTCTGTTGTGGGCATCATGGGTGGGTCCATAGTTCACACAACGCCTGTGTTCGGACATGTAACCTGCGTGTTGCTTTGATATGCGGTCCACTTGCTGTGCTGAGCCACCACATGTGCCTGGGGTATGTGGCACACGCCCATGCAGCGGGTGGGAACAATGTTTGGGCCCCAGGAGTGTGCAGATTACGTGTGTCACACATACATAGCCAGCTATCCACTGTCCAGGGCTCATCCCTCATTCATGTGGAGCAGGACAGTCATGCCTACTCCAGGCCATGCAATGCACTCTGTACTCCCACTCCCGTGTATCAGCTGACACATTGTGCGCAGTGATTTGACCCCTCAGGTGTCTGCCTCTGTGTCAGTGTGCTGTGGATTAGTTGCCAGGACTGCTGGGGTGTTTCTTGGTAGGGGCTCAGCATGCCCCTGGAGATGTGACCATAGGAGACGATACTTGTGTGTCACATAGGTGTTTGATCAGCTGCCCGTGCAGACTGGGGTATGCGAATGTGAAGTTCAGGCAGCTGTTCCCCATTCACAGCAGATTGTGAGGGGCTCAGATTCAGAGGGTAGTGTCACAGGTCTCCCATATGTCCAATAGGTATGAACTGGACAGATGAGGGTTAAGATGATGTGTTGTGGGGGGGATGTACATGTGCACTTGTGCAGCTCCAGGACTTGCATTCCCCATGACCTACTATTGTGACACAGTGCATAGTGTTGTTGTCTGGCTGCCAAGTCATACATCACTGAGACAGTGATGTATGACTTAGCAGTCATGCCTCTGCCATGGCATGTGTCTACTTATTGGTGATCCTGCAGGGGAGTGACATGTGCTACATGCACACCATTGTGGCGATGGCTATCAGGACATGGGTGCATCATGGTGTCTGTCGCTGGTATGCATCACATGCATTTCCTATTTGACTCTGGGCATCCCTTTCATCCGGAAACCTGTACTGACTCAGTGGCAAGAGCTGTGATGTGTGCATGTCCACATGCCACACCGTGTCCTCTGCACTGTCCAACTACTGTGTACTTGGTGCATGTGTCCACACTGGGGTGTTGCAATCCAACAGACACCAGACAGATGGGTGCAAGGCCATGTGGGATGTGAGTGCCATGCTTGGCATCAGACTGACAATTGGCTTCTCCTGTTCAGTTAGGGCACCTTTAGCAATGTACAACTAATGATGCCAGGGCTTGCTCTGTAATGTGCTGTGCTCACAGTGGTGTGTGCGTTTGGTGCAGGTGACTGATGTCTGTCTGTTTCCCCATTGTTTGCAGATACATCCACGGCCACGGAAGGGGACAGCTCCACGGACCAGGAGGAGCCAGAGAGCCAGACTGGGTCAGCAGCCGAGGAGTGGTCGGAGGGACCCAGTGGCACGGAGGGCGAGGGGAGCCACACCGAGGAGTCCTCAGCACCATCCACCTCAGCTGAGGACCAGAGCAACTCGGAGGATGACTCCCTTATGGAGGCGGGTGTCAGCAGCCACCACACCCCAGCTAGTGTTGCTGTCCCCGCCACCACCAGCACCACCACCGCCCTCCCATCGGCTCCCATTCCCCAGGTCCGTGGAGGCTCCCATGTTCGGGAGCGTGTCTCCTTTGGGCCAGGCACCGCACCCCCTGCCCCTGTGTCCCCTGCTGCCCTGAGTGAGGAGTCTGTGTACCTCCTTCGCCAGCTCCATGTAGGGCAGACAGCCATGCTGAGTGTCCTCCATGCGCACACCGCTCTGTTGACTCAGCTGGTGTCGTTCATGGAGGGCATCTCATCGGGCATGTCTGACCTACAGAGGGGCAATAGGTCCATGGACTCCTCCCTGACGGCAGCAGTGTCCCTCCTCAGACAGTCCCTCACCCCTCCTGCCTCTGCTCCATCCACACTCCCCAGCACCTTACCCGTCCCAAGCACACACACACCGGCACAGGCACACACCAGCACACACACGTCCAGCACACAGACACACACGCCACAAACAAAACGCACACGCACGCACAGTCAGGGGACTGAAACCAGACTCACAGGGGATGGGGCCCTGGTACACACACACGCATCCACGGGCACTGCGCAGTCCTCAGTTGCCTCTCCCTCCAAAGCACCCTCCCTTGCCTCACCTGCAACCCCAAAGACCCAGCGCCTCTTCCTCAGTGACCTCGGCCTCTTCCCCTCCGATCCAGCTGCTCCAGCATCCAGGGGGAAGAGGAAGCCCCCACACGGAGCAGAGTGCCCCTCGCCCCCGGACACCCTCCCCCAGGCGCAGACAGACTGAGGCCCCCACCCGCAAGTCCCCCCGGAGTGGTAAGAGCAAGACCCCGCCGCCGCCCTGCAGCTCAAGCACCAGGTCTCCTTCCTCCATCCCTCAGGCCCCCACTCCACAGGTGCCCCCACCACACCCTGCCCCAGGTTCCCCCACCCACAGATATACCATCCCCAAGAGGCTCCGGCCTTCTCCCCCTGGCACTTGCTCTCCCGGCACCACACCCCCCGCTGCGCTTGTCTGTGCCACTGATGTGGTGAGGGTGTCCTCCCCCTCTGTCCAGCCCACCTTGCCTGTTCCCCATTCTCCTCCCCTGGTGGTAGGCACTGCAGTGGAGTCCACTACCACCCTGTCTGACTTGGGCACTGCAGTGGCGGACCTGTCCACTCCATCTGCAGGGTCCACTGCAGTCGTGCCGGCACCCACAACATCTGAGCCATGCCCCCAGTTGTGCCGGCACACACCATGTCAGACACCTCCACTGCAGTTGTCAGTGGCTCTCCAGCACCCACCACCCCTTCCCTGCTTCCTCCTGGTGAGCCCTGATCCTGTCCCTGCGGTGCCTGGCCTACCCCCCGGTTGCCCCTCCTAGTGGATTGTCCCTGGTTTTGTGCAGGCATGTGTAGGGTGGCATCTGCCACTGTCACCCACTTGTGACTTTGTTGATGGACTGGCCATTGGCCTTTGTTTATTTTCTACCGGACTTCTACTTTTAATGCCACATATGCTGAATAAAGCAACTTTCTGTTCTCTAGTGCTTTTGCTTCTGATGTACATGATGTTGATGATGCTAACCATGCCCTTGCTGCAGTGATGGTGATATTTGGTCTCATGATAATGAAGTGTTACTGTGCAGGAACCCATGTGGTCCAGGGGGAATGTGTCCTATCCTGTGGTGTATCCATGTCATCCATAGCAGCATCTGAGGGTGTCATGTGTTCAGTATTTGGCAATGGGATTTCCTACTTAGATTGCCTATTTCACATCTGTGGCTTCCACCCCTGCACATCTGTTGTGCCTGCCATTGTTCAATTCGTCTACTTCCCTGACCGTGTGGCCATCTCCAGTGGACATGCAGGTTTGGGCATCAATGGGGAAGGACTCATCTGTGTTGTCAGTGCAACATTGCTATACAAGTGTGTTGGATCTGTGCTGATGATTCCGTTGGCACTTCCATGACCAGGCTGATGTTACGGGAGCCCTCATTTGGTGCTAATTGTTGATTGTGTGACCAAGTGCTCAGCTGACATGATGGGGCCCTACTGAGGCAACATATGGCACAGCTTTCCTCACACAGGAGTGGAGTCCCCTCATGGCAGTGTGTACTCCTGTGACATTGCCTGCGCCCAAGGTGTGTGTTGTATGTGCATGTCTGTGTGTTCACTTCCGTTTAGCTGTGCATGCTGTGATCCCTAGTGTTGTACCTGTTTGTGATGCTAGCTGAGTTGACCTATGTTCCCCCAAAGTCTTCGCCCTGGGTTCTCTGTGATGTGGGTGCATGGCACATTACTGGTCATCAGGGTGTCACCCATAGGTGTGTTTGCTGTCAGGGCTGAGTTTGTGTGCAGACGCAGATGGGTCACAGTCAGGTTTCCCCTTGGCACTTGTTGTTTGCCCCTGTCATGTGATTTCCAGTTTGTGTTATCTTTCAGTGATTGTGACACGTTGTGTGTGTGACTGCTGGCACTCCTCAGGGTCCGGGCTGCAATGTTGGTTGTTGTCTATGTGTGTTCTTTGTGGGTGACCTTGGCTTCTTCATTGGTGTGTGACTGTGGCTGGGATCCCATTGGTTGGTGTGGTATTGCCGTCATGTCCATGTACAGCGTAGTGTGCAGTGTGTCAGACATTCAGGAGTCTTGTTGAGTGGCCATGTGTGATGTGTTTCTGCACCTTGGTTCCCACCCACCACCCTGGAATAGTCATGGGTGCATGTGCAATGTCACCAGTGCATGTGTGCTTCACTGCTGCACATTGTTGGAGGTCGAGGGGTGTGGTGTTGAGTGTGTGCAGATGAGAGTTGTTGCCCGGCTAGGCCCCTGCCTCCATGTTGGCCTTGGCTTACTGGCCATGCTGTTTGATTTGTGCCTGTGTAGGTGTGATGGTAGTTAGTTGCTCAGGACACATGACTGTGGTTCACAGTGTGAACCACATTTAGCTTTGTCATCACAGTGGGATTGTAATGCAGCCCAGGGTCACCACATTGTGGGGGCCCTGGGGGTGGTGCTGTGGTGTGTCTGTGTCTTGCTGTGTCAGTTGCTGTCCCTACGTGCCTGTGTGACATGTGTGATTTGTGCTCCCTCTCATCTGACAATGCCTGCTTGCCCACATAGGGGATTTGGATCCATGAGTTACCTTTGTGTGGCACTGTATGCACATCTGTATGATTGGTATTCAGGTCTCCTCATGTGTTGTGTGGTTGCCTGGGGACACTGGCACCCCCCTCACCTGTTGTGTATGATGTGCAGTGTGGGTCTGCCTGTTTGTGTTTGTGCATCTGCACCACTGCATTGGCATATCTTGGGTGTGCCATTGGCTGTATGTAGTTTGGTGGGTTTCCCCTGCTGTCCCTGGGACTCCTAGGTCATCGGTCAGCACAATGATCATGGTTTGTGTGTCCCATTGCTGCCATGGTATGGTATCTGTTCACCTCACATCTGCAGTCTCCACAGGGTATCTGCATGTGTGTGCCCATTGGTGCAAATATGTGGGTCTGCATTCTGATGGTCACTTCTGTCATTGTGTCATTGATGATTGTTGACGGTGTCAGCCCCCATGGGTGTTGTTTGTCTGCACATGGCCAAAGGTATGTCTTATTTGCACTGCAGTATTTGGCTCCCCCAATTTATGTTGCAATGGGACACATACACTACTTTGCCACTGATGTGTTTGTTGTTCTGTGACCAGGAATCATCCATGCAGTTTGGCAGTTGCACCTCTTTCTTTGTCAACACTTACCTTTTGGTCACTGTGATGATGGGGGTTTGGACCCCATTGCCACAATGTTCAAAGTGTGCTTCAGCTATGGACCCCACACTTACATTTTGGTCACTGTGATGATGGGGGTTTGGACCCCATTGCCACAATGTTCAAAGTGTGCTTCAGCTATGGACCCCACACTTACATTTTGGTCACTGTGATGATGGGGGTTTGGACCCCATTGCCACAATGTTCAAAGTGTGCTTCAGCTATGGACCCCACACTTACATTTTGGTCACTGTGATGATGGGGGTTTGGACCCCATTGCCACAATGTTCAAAGTGTGCTTCAGCTATGGACCCCACACTTACATTTTGGTCACTGTGATGATGGGGGTTTGGACCCCATTGCCACAATGTTCAAAGTGTGCTTCAGCTATGGACCCCACACTTACCTTTTGGTCACTGTGATGATGGGGGTTTGGACCCCATTGCCACAATGTTCAAAGTGTGCTTCAGCTATGGACCCCACACTTACATTTTGGTCACTGTGATGATGGGGGTTTGGACCCCATTGCCACAATGTTCAAAGTGTGCTTCAGCTATGGACCCCACACTTACCTTTTGGTCACTGTGATGATGGGGGTTTGGACCCCATTGCCACAATGGTCATGGCCTGCTTGCATTGTGGGTGCCACACACATATATGTGTGGCACATGTGCTAGGGGGTCACATTGTATGTTCAAAGTCATGTTCGGTGTTGTAGGCATTTGACACAGTCTACACACGCTTGTCATGGTGTTGGGGGGATGTCTTCTTCTTGCATTCCCTAGGTTGTGGTGTGCTGGTTGTGTCATGCATTGTCCATCCTATGAGTGGGGGTGGTAGTAGTGGTAGGCATCCAGCCCCCCTGGGTGAGGGTGGTAGTAGTGGTAGGCATCCAGCCCCCCTGGGTGAGGGTGGTAGTAGTGGTAGGCATCCAGCCCCCCCTGGCTAAGGGTGGTGGTAGGCATCCAGCCCCCCCTGGGTGAGGGTGGTAGTAGTGGTAGGCATCCAGCCCCCCCTGGCTAAGGGTGGTGGTAGGCATCCAGCCCCCCCTGGGTGAGGGTGGTAGTAGTGGTAGGCATCCAGCCCCCCCTGGGTGAGGGTGGTAGTAGTGGTAGGCATCCAGCCCCCCTGGCTAAGGGTGGTGGTAGGCATCCAGCCCCCCTGGGTGAGGGTGGTAGTAGTGGTAGGCATCCAGCCCCCCTGGGTGAGGGTGGTAGTAGTGGTAGGCATCCAGCCCCCCTGGGTGAGGGTGGTAGTAGTGGTAGGCATCCAGCCCCCCTGGCTAAGGGTGGTAGTAGTGGTAGGCATCCAGCCCCCCTGGCTAAGGGTGGTAGTAGTGGTAGGCATCCAGCCCCCCTGGGTGAGGGTGGTAGTAGTGGTAGGCATCCAGCCCCCCTGGCTAAGGGTGGTAGTAGTGGTAGGCATCCAGCCCCCCTGGGTGAGGGTGGTAGTGGTGGTAGGCATCCAGCCCCCCTGGGTGAGGGTGGTAGTAGTGGTAGGCATCCAGCCCCCCTGGCTAAGGGTGGTAGTAGTGGTAGGCATCCAGCCCCCCTGGCTAAGGGTGGTGGTAGGCATCCAGCCCCCTGGGTGAGGGTGGTAGTAGTGGTAGGCATCCAGCCCCCTGGGTGAGGTTGGTAGTATTGGTAGGCATCCAGCCCCCTGGCTAAGGGTGGTGGTAGGCATCCAGCCCCCCTGGGTGAGGGTGGTAGTAGTGGTAGGCATCCAGCCCCCCTGGCTAAGGGTGGTGGTAGGCATCCAGCCCCCCTGGGTGAGGGTGGTAGTAGTGGTAGGCATCCAGCCCCCCTGGGTGAGGGTGGTAGTAGTGGTAGGCATCCAGCCCCCTTGGCTAAGGGTGGTGGTAGGCATCCAGCCCCCTGGGTGAGGGTGGTAGTAGTGGTAGGCATCCAGCCCCCTAGGTGAGGGTGGTAGTAGTGGTAGGCATCCAGCCCCCCTGGGTGAGGGTGGTAGTAGTGGTAGGCATCCAGCCCCCTGGCTAAGGGTGGTAGTAGTGGTGGGCATCCAGCCCCCTGGCTTAGGGTGGTAGTAGTGGTAGGCATCCAGCCCCCCTGGGTGAGGGTGGTAGTAGTGGTAGGCATCCAGCCCCCTGGCTAAGGGTGGTAGTAGTGGTAGGCATCCAGCCCCCTGGGTGAGGATGGTAGTGGTGGTAGGCATCCAGCCCCCCTGGGTGAGGTGGTAGTAGTGGTAGGCATCCAGCCCCCTGGCTGAGGGTGGTAGTAGTGGTAGGCATCCAGCCCCCTGGCTAAGGGTGGTGGTGAGGCATCCAGCCCCCCTGGGTGAGGGTGGTAGTAGTGGTAGGCATCCAGCCCCCTGGGTGAGGGTGGTAGTAGTGGTAGGCATCCAGCCCCCGGCTAAGGGTGGTAGTAGTGGTAGGCATCCAGCCCCCTGGCTAAGGGTGGTGGTAGGCATCCAGCCCCCTGGGTGAGGGTGGTAGTAGTGGTAGGCATCCATCCCCCCTGGGTGAGGGTGGTAGTGGTGGTAGGCATCCAGCCCCCTGGCTAAGGGTGGTGGTGAGGCATCCAGCCCCCTGGGTGAGGGTGGTAGTAGTGGTAGGCATCCAGCCCCCTGGGTGAGGTGGTAGTAGTGGTAGGCATCCAGCCCCCCTGGCTAAGGGTGGTAGTAGTGGTAGGCATCCTGCCCCCCTGGGTAAGGGTGGTAGTAGTGGTAGGCATCCAGCCCCCTGGCTAAGGGTGGTAGTAGTGGTAGGCATCCAGCCCCCCTGGCTAAGGGTGGTGGTGAGCATCCAGCCCCCCTGGGTGAGGGTGGTAGGCATCCAGCCCCCCTGGGTGAGGGTGGTAGTAGTGGTAGGCATCCAGCCCCCTGGGTAAGGGTGGTAATAGTGGTAGGCATCCAGCCCCCCTGGGTGAGGGTGGTAGTAGTGGTAGGCATCCAGCCCCCTGGCTAAGGGTGGTGCTAGGCATCCAGCCCCCCTGGGTGAGGGTGGTAGTAGTGGTAGGCATCCAGCCCCCCTGGGTGAGGGTGGTAGTGGTGGTAGGCATCCAGCCCCCTGGGTGAGGGTGGTAGTAGTGGTAGGCATCCAGCCCCCTGGCTAAGGGTGGTAGTAGTGGTAGGCATCCTGCCCCCTGGGTAGGGGTGGTGGTGCGCATTCAGGCCCCTGTGTGCATATGTGGCATTGGTGATGGGCATCCCGCCCCTATGGTGCTGCTGTTGCTGGTGTAAGTATATTCTGCATCCCTCTGTGTGTGTGTGATGTGTCGTGTACGTGTTGTATGTGTTTTGTGGTTGGTGTCTGGCTTACCTTCTGCGCCGTACGCGTCCGTGCCTGTTCCGGTAGTAAATGTAGAATATTGGTATGATCGGGACGAAGGGATTCATGGTTGGTTCGTGTCGTTCGTCCTTCTCGTTGCTTCGCGTCGTCCTCGTCGCTCGCTCGTCCTGTCGCTCGCCTCGTCCTCGTCGCTGGCGTGTTCGTCTCGGAGCCGTGGATCATGTTGTGGCACGAATCGGAGCTAATGTGCGCCTCTCCCGGATGCTTTGACGTGCCGTGCGTAGCGACGGGTTTGGCGCGTACGGAAAGCGCATCGTACTCGTTCGGCCGGACGGAGCTGCATTTTTCCTTCCGTGTGACTCGATTCGGCGTTTCCGGATTCGCCTCGGTCGGGGAACAGGACCTGGTTTGGGTGAGTACGGCTCGGCCGGATTCTTTGCTGTTGTGCGCATCGTACTTACTCGTTCGGTGTGCTGTACGGATCGGTCGGGAAACAGGCTTTCGCATGGCTTTTTTCCCGACCGAATGGTATTGGGTGCGCCTCCGACCGAGATCGGAATCGGCCCCTATGTCCTTGTCCAAAATAAATAGCCACCCCTCGAATTGCTGCCTGGGCTGAAGCAAAATAGGCCTTAGAAAAATATTTTGGGATAAACAAATTGGGTTGATTGGATTTGAGATGGGTCTCTTGCAAGAATAGAATTTGGGGAGAAAATGCTGCCAACCATCGTATCAGTCCACCGTACTTCCGCTTATTCGAGATCCCATTTACATTAATCGATATAATACGAACATTAGTACCCATTTTTCACCTCATTATTCAAAACAACATCAGTAAGCATACCCTTTTTTTTTATAATATACCATTTCAGATAATTCTGCTTATTTCCTCTTCCTATACCTTCTATCTTGCGTTTAATGCATAAACTATTCTGCTCATTTATTTTTAGAGGACCAGATGACCTCAATCCAGCTGCAGGTTTCAGAGGATAAGAAACAAAAAACTTTTTGGAACTGAAACTTGAGGAGCTGGAAAATCACTCACGCCTGACTAATCTTCGGTTGGTTGGTGTTCCTGAGGGCTGCGAAGGATCCCAACCGGTTCAATGGGTAGAGTCCTTCATAAAAAACAGAGTTCTTCCTGAATTCTCTGGGGATCTTACAATCACCCGTGCCCATAGAGTTCCAGCGCAGCCATTTCCAAATTCTAAACTTCCCAGAACTATTTTAGTGAATTTTGCGGACTATCGCCTAAAGGAGCAAATATTGACGAGGGCAATTCAAAAAAAGCAATTTTCAACACATGAGGTCCCTCTCTGCCGTATTTTTTCAGATATGAGTGATGCGGCTGCACGTCGCCGAAAGTAGTTTGTCAAACTCCTTTATTTATTTAAGGCACAGGGGGCGCAAGCAGCCATCGCCCAACAGTCAAAATTGCGAGTCCTAGTTCATGGAAAGTTTCATATGTTCTCAAATCTGGATGAAGCACAGGAGCTTCTACAGCGAATCACGAAGGACAAGTAAAAGGAACAAATTGGGTTTTTTTTCTGTTTTTTTTTCTTTCTTTCTCTCCCCTCTCTTTTTTTTTCCTTCTAGGGCGGGGTGGGGGATGGATCACATCAGGGTGCATTACCATGGCACCCGTTATGAAGGGGCCCCAAGGTGGGCCAGCAGAGGCTAAGGCGGGCAATTCCCCTTCTGCTAGGGGACAGGGTCATGGGGTTCCAGGGGTGGGTTGGGTTCGGGGTAGGGCACAGGGCAAGGGTGGTGGTGTAGAAAAAACCTACATCAGTACTTGAGTTCATAAGTACTATCCCACTTTTAAGAACGCAAACCATCCTGCTTTTTCCATGTTATTGCTATCCGGAGATGTTCAAACTAATATAAAACATTCAGGTGATAAACCTTTACAATGATAAAGAAGACATGGGTCAGGAACTGAACTAAAGTGTAAGGGCCTTGGAAAAATGTTACATTAGGAACACTAGAAAGTTAATTCAGAGCACAACAGGAAAATTACATCAACTTGTTTTTGTTCGGCAGAACTATGGGAAGAGAAGATGTGCATGGAGTCCAGAAGGGAGGGGGTGATTACAAGAGTGAAAACAGCATCAGAACAGCATCCATTTTATCCAAGATAGAGTTTCATGTAAAAAGGTGCACCAATAAATCATTTTAATAAACACACTTCTATACAATATGTTAAACTTGTTTCAACTGCAATCATATTAATTCGGAATTTGCCTATTGAATCTCACGTAAAAATCTTTATTCGCCATTATTATTTTTCCTCAAAAATATAAACCCAAAAAACGTTACTACAGCGCAAAATCGCTGCACCTGCTTCCAGGAGCTATGCCGGAGAAAAGAATTAATGGAAGAGCAATAGATAAGGGAATCTTTTCTCCCTGTCCCAAATGTAACAAATAAAATAAAAAAACACATGGCCTCCTATCACCTGCCCCTGACTACCCTCTTTGCCTTCCCTCCCTCTCCTGAAACTGTGTTGTCATCTATGCATGAAATAGAGAGCTTGCACTTCACTAACAGGTTTCCTGAGAGCCCAGTCAGGATTGCCTGGAATTTCATTAGAAATTAGCAAAAGGGGAGAATAACCTCTTTTTCCCACTGCTACTACGTCATAGCAGTGATTACCCAGATTTACAATCTGGTATTCATGATAGGGACTCTCAGTGGGAGGCATACATAACAAAATGATAACAGTGGAGATGGAAAACAATCAGTAACCGGCACTCCAGTTCTATTAAAATTTAATCCAATAGTTATTCATTTTCAGGGTGCTATCCTGGTCAGTGCTCTGTCCCAAAGTACCAAGAAATATTCAAATGTGATGCTGATGCATGACTATGTATCAGTCCCAGGATGAAACCACCGCCTAGTTAGATGAGGAAATCATCATACACAAAAAATTGTCCAGCTCACACCGTTTTAATGACTTGGTATTCTTTTTCTTGTTTAGTATGTAGAGATGGTGATTTCGATTTTAAAATGCTTGTACTATGCCAATCCAGGCCTTTTCTACAGCATGTCAAAATTCCCACTTCTAATGAAGTGAAGTCTTTAACGCAGCTTTCGGGCTTAACGCCCTTCTTCAGGGGTAACTGTGGTATTGAAAAAAACAACACATCAGAGAAGAAGAATTGAAACCTGTGTTATAAATGATCTATGGACTAGCAAAAGGAACCTAGGGGCATATTATCTAGGGTTGGCGATAATTATCGCCGAGTGCGTTTAGCGCGCTTTTCTGTATCGCCGGCTATCGCTCAAATATCTCGCCAAGCTAGCGCTGTATTACCAACGCTCAGCACTATGGCGATAAATATTCCAGCGATAGCGGGCAAATGGCCAAACATCGCCCAAAAAACAGCGATGTCCCTCCCAAAACGGCAATGATCTTGGTGATAAGGCCCTGTGGCCTTAACCCCATAATCCACCTCCCATGTTAGGTATGCCTAACACAGGAAGTTAGCAGACGTTAAATTCCTGCGTTAGACCCCTGACCTTGACTGGTAGGTCGCTCCCCCACCACACAGCTCCGTCTGTGTGCCCTGCTGCTGCCCCTGATTGTGCTCGTTTTTCCTTTCTGTGCCCCCCGTGCTGCCCCTGATTGTGCTTGTTTTTTCCTTTCTGTGCCCCCCTTGCTGCCCCTGATTGTGCTCGTTTTTCCTTTCTGTGCCCCCTTGCTGCCCCTGATTGTGCTCGTTTTTTTCCTTTCTGTGCCCCCTTGCTGCCCCTGATTGTGCTCGTTTTTTTTCCTTTCTGTGCCCCCTTGCTGCCCCTGATTGTGCTCGTTTGTTTTCCTTTCTGTGCCCCCTTGCTGCCCCTGATTGTGCTCGTTTTTCCTTTCTGTGCCCCCTTGCTGCCCCTGATTGTGCTCGTTTTTCCTTTCTGTGCCCCCTTGCTGCCCCTGATTGTGCTAATTTTTCCTTTCTGTGCCCCCTTGCTGCCCCTGATTGTGCTCGCTTTTCCTTTCTGTGCCCCCTTGCTGCCCCTGATTGTGCTCGTTTTTCCTTTCTGTGCCCCCCTTGCTGCCCCTGATTGTGCTCGTTTTCCTTTCTGTGCCCCCTTGCTGCCCCTCATTGTGCTAGTTTTTTCCTTTCTGTGCCCCCTTGATGCCCTGATTGTGCTCGTTTTCCTTCTGTGCCTGTTTCCGCCGCTGCGCCCCTGCGGCCCCGCCCCTCACTGCCCATTCGCTGCCCCATTCCCTGCTCCTCCCTCCCACCTCCCCATTTATGGCGGCCGCTGTGCGGCCGCGCAGCGGACGTGCGCAGCGGCGCGCCGCTGGCGCGCCGAAGGTGCGCCTAAGGCAAGCCCGTCTGCGCCCGTCCGTGCCGTGACCGCGCCCAGCGCCAGACCCCTGGTCCGGGCATCCCCCGCGCCCGCCACATCAACAGACGCCGATACGACGCCAGCACCCTCCACGCACTCAACCCCGGAAAAGATCACGCCTGCTACCAGGCCACCCCGAAGCGCACCCAAGGGCCCTTCACCTGCTGGAACTGCAGCTTCGCCAGCACCCGCCCCGCCAAACCACCGCCCAGGAAAGAACCCAACTACCTCAGATGCATTCTCCTCAACACCCGCTCCGCCCGCAAACACGCCATCGATCTCTGGGACCTTCTCGACTCAACCTCCCCAGACGTCGCATTCCTGACGGAGACCTGGCTGAATCCCGCTTCAGCCCCCGACATCGCCATTGCCATCCCGGACGGATACAAGATCACCCGCAGGGACCGCACCAACGGAGTCGGAGGAGGCATCGCCATCGTCCATAGGAACACCCTCAGAGTCTCAACCAACACCGACGACACCCTCAGCACCGCCGAACACATGCACTTCCAGATCCACACCGATCCCAACACCACCCTCAGAGGAACCCTCATCTACAGACCCCCGGACCCCGACCACAGTTCAGCGATTCCCATCGCTGACTTCGTCAGCACACACGCCATCGCCTCCACGGACTACATCCTCCTCGGGGACCTGAACTTCCACCTCGAGAACAACAAGGACACCAACTCCACCACCCTGATCGACAACCTCGCCACCCTCGGACTCAGACAGCTCGTGACTACACCCACCCACGCCGCCGGCCACACGCTCGACTCCATCTTTTCCGCAAGCCCACACGTCTCCTTCAACCACACCTCCGAACCCCACTGGACTGACCACCACTGCATCCACTTCACCTACAGGAAGCCCACCACGCACCACCGCACCGAACAAATGCCTCGCCGCTGCTGGAGCAGAGTCACGGAAGACCAGCTAACCACAACCCTCGCCCTGAGCCCACCCGCCGAACCCTCCGACCCCGACACCGCCCCGCAACCTCAGACACTGGATCGGCGACTGCGCCAACACCCTCGCCCCACTCAAGAATCCGCCCAACAGCCACACCAGCAAGAAAGCCACCTGGTTCACCGAAGACCTCCAGGCCTCCAAACGAACATGCCGAAAACTGGAGAAGATCTGGCTCCACGAACGGACAGCGGACAGCTACGCCGCCCACAAGAGCGCCACCCGCAGTCACCATCACCTCATCAGATCCGCCAAAAGGGCCTCACTCAAAGACCGCCTAGACAACAACGCACACAACAGCAAAGAGCTCTTCAACATTGTGAAGGAACTCTCCAACCCCAGCTCCAACACCAACGACATCCAGCCGTCGCGAGACCTGTGCGACTCACTGGCCACCTTCTTCCACCGCAAAATCGCCGACATCCACGACAGCTTCAACACCACGACCGCCCCGGCAACCACCGAGACCACTGCCCCCACAACCACCAACCGCCTGCTCTCCTGGACCAACATCAACGACGAGCGACACCAGCGAGATCATGAACACCATCCACTCCGGTTCACCGCTAGACCCGTGCCCTCACCACATCTTCAACAAAGCCAGTACAGCCATCGCGCCCCATCTCCGGAAAATAATCAACATCTCCTTCGAGACAGCAACCTTCCCGGAAAGCTGGAAGCACGCCGAGATCACCACCTTACTCAAGAAACCCAAGGCAGACCCCAAGGACCTCAAGAACTTCCGACCCATCTCTCTGCTCCCGTTCCCCGCGAAGGTCACCGAGAAAATCGTCAACAAACAACTGACCCGCTACCTCGAGGAGAACAACATCCTGGACCCTTCCCAGTCCGGCTTCCGCAGCAACCACAGCACCGAAACCGCCCTCATCGCTGCCACTGATGACATCAGGACCCTGCTAGACAACTGAGAAACAGCAGCCCTCATCCTCCTGGACCTATCAGCAGCCTTCGACACGGTCTGCCACCACACACTACGAACACGCCTTCACGACGCCGGGATCCAAGAGAAGGCCCTGGACTGGACCACATCCTTCCTTTCCGGCAGAACACAAAGCGTCCGCCTCGCCCCCTTCCGATCCAAGGCCACCAAGATCATCTACGGCGTACCCCAAGGCTCCTCCCTCAGCCCAACGCTGTTCAACATCTACATGGCACCCCTCGCCCACGTCGCCCGACAGCACAACCTCAACATCATCTCCCTACGCCGACGACACCCAGCTGATCCTCTCCCTCACCAAAGACCCTCACACCGCCAAAGCCCACCTCCACGAAGGAATGAAGGCCGTCGCCGAATGGATGAGGACCAGCCGCCTGAAGCTGAACTCGGACAAGACGGAGGTCCTCATCCTTGGTTCCAACCCTTCAGCCTGGGACCGACTCCTGGTGGCCAACATCACTGGGAACAGCCCCGCCACCCACCGACCACGTACGCAACCTAGGGGTCATCCTCGACCCCACCCTCTCCATGACTAAGCAGGTCAACGCCGTTTCCTCATCCTGCTTCAACATCCTCCGAATGCTCCGCAGGATCTTCAAGTGGATCCCCCACCGAAACAAGAAAAACAGTCACCCAGGCCCTCGTCACCAGTAGGCTGGACTACGGAAACGCCCTCTACACAGGAACGACGGCTAAGCTCCTGAGACGGCTGCAACGCATCCAGAACGCCTCTGCACGTCTTATCCTCGACATCCCCCGACGCAGCCACATCACACCCCACCTGAGAGACCTGCACTGGCTCCCTGTCAACAAGAGGATAACCTTCAAGCTCCTCACCCACGCACACAAAGCACTCCACAACTCCGGACCAGCCTACCTCAACAGACGACTCAGCTTCTACACCCCCACCTGCCAGCTCCGCTCGACCAGCCTCGCCCTCGCCACAGTCCCCCGCATCCGGAAAGCGACCGCCGGCGGCAGATCCTTCTCCCACCTCGCCGCCAAGACCTGGAACACCCTCCCCACCAACCTCCGACAGACCCAAGACCTACTGGCCTTCAGAAGACTCCTCAAGACCTGGCTCTTCGATCAGTAGCAGCACCACCCCCCCTCTTCCCCCAGCGCCTTGAGACCCTTGCGGGTATGTAGTGCGCTTTATAAGTGACATGATTGATTGATTGATTGATTGAGGTAGCGCGATTATTATCATCGCTACCCCTCCTTGCTAATATCGTGAAGCTGCCTTCGCGATATTTTCCCATGTTGTTTCTGTCAGCCACGCCTACTTTGCATCTCATTATCGATGCGTAGCGAGTGGTGACAGAAACAGGAGTTAAATCAAGGATACACGCGCTAGCGTGTTCTTGTTAATAATGCGTTAGAATTACCGCCACTTTTCGGCCGAAAACGGCCGCTAAAGCGGCGATAATTCTCTTGATAATATGCCCCTACATAACCTAAAGGCCTGCTGTTTCAGACCATAGCGTGTGTATGGGAAGGTGAATCAAGATAAAAATGGAGGTGAGGGGGGCGTGGCTTGGAGCCCGGCGGACATGGAGGCACCCGAGTGAGGCTCCCGGCTCGGAGCGGACGTATCGCGCTTCAAATGCAATATCCTGAGCGATGCTTGAAGAACTTCAGCGGGTGAACGGTTGAGCGCTGTGATGCGGTCCCTTTCACCGATGCTCCGATACCCCTGAGGTGCTTATTTTTTACTTTTAAGCGCGTCTGAGGAGTCGCGATGTAACGGCCGCCATTTTGTTTTATTCTCGCGGAGCAAACGCTCTTCTAGACTCCTAAAAGGCGGTTTTTTACTGTATTGCACAAAAGCATGGCAGGCTCATTGGCGCTTGGGCAACATCTTCTCTTTTCTCAGCAGTGACCTAATGCAGCACGATAACTCATTCGCACCTCACCTTTTCTATCAACACTGAGGTGATGTGAAACGGCCGCCATTTTGTGACTTATCATCAAATTCTGTGTGATTGATCCTCTTTATGGACGAAAAGCACGCTGGCTACACCGTTACTCAATTCTTCTTCAAGGTTCATTTGGTGGCGACGACTCAAGAGTCTCCAGTCATATAAGGACTTTCAAGACTCTTTGCTTAGTTGCACCTTTGGCTCCTAGCACTCTGGAGTGGTCCTCTTCTGGTTCACATTGTTGGATGGGCAGAACAAAAGGTACCCTCTCTGCTATTCCGAAACCAAAGCGCATCTTCATCAAAAATTCAACAATTTTCTCTGAATTCTCTCGGCTGGAAAAATCTGGGGTCCTTGATACTGATCAGTGCAGCACAAACATGGAACCTACGCAGGTAGCAACAGGAAAGTCCAATGTGAAACGTCTAAAAAGGACCCTCCCTCACCACCCAAATTGGATGCTCCAGTCTCCATGGAATTAATACTTCAGGAAATAAGAGCTCTCAGACCTTTTGTGGAAGAAACAAGTGCCAAACTACAAACCCTCTCAGACAATTGGTTACAGCTGGACGCGAGACTCACAACGGTGGAGCAGAATGTTTCCTCCTTCCAAAGTACCACCAAGGACGTACACTCCTTGCATTCTCAAGTATCTTCACTACAAAAACAGGTCGAGGACTTGGAAAATCGAAATAGGAGGAATAACATACGCATTTATAATTTGGCAGAGGGCCTCGAAGGTACAGATCCAATTGCCTTCTTTAAATCTTTTCTTCCCAAGGTTCTTCTTCTACCAGAAGGAACTATATTGAACATACAACGTGCTCATAGACTGGGTCGCATTACCACTAATTCTCTTTCTCCACAGAAACCGAGGGGTGTCATTTTGTACTTTGTGGAGTACACAGATCTGTTAAAGGTTCTGGCTGCTGCTAGGGCTATTAAAAAAATGTCATGGTCTGGTGCCACACTGTTCTTCGCGTAGGATTATTCAAAAGCAACTGCGTCAAGACGCAAGGCCTTTCTCGACATGAGGCCAGCTCTTCGTTCCATGGGCGCCAGATACGGCCTTTTCCATCCATGCTTATTCAAAGTTACTTACAACAACAAGACTACTTCATATGATGATCCAGTGCGCCTGCAAAGCTTCCTTAATGCGCACAATATGGATTTCATGGACTCTTCAAGACCATCATCGTCGCATGCTATTTGATTTGCCTGAGTCGCATATTTATGCGGTTTTTTTTCTCTTTTTCTTATGTATCACAGGTTGTATGCCGTTGCATATATGTATGGGTCCTTCATCCCAATGTTATCTTTGACAGCACTCATTAATGTTTTGTGATTTTGCTTCTTCATTGTTTCAGATTGGTATTTTAATTAATGTTATTCTGACCATCTTATCTTTCTTTATCTCCGCAGTCCCGTTTGTGTTTTGGCGTGTTCCCCTCCTGGCCGGTCTAGCTCTCGCTGGTCGTCTCGTCTGCCTCATGTGGTTCCACCTACCCCTCCAATTTCGTTCCCTTTATGTAGGTATGTCGTTTGTTTTGTTATCTGTTTTCCGTATTGTTTCACAATTTTCTTCTCTCTATGAACTTGGTGTCTTTTATAATCCTTTCCTGTTTTATTCTCTCTTATGCATTTCATCACTTACTACCCCAATACTTAATCCTCTTACCTCTTTACTCCCCTTTTGTATAACCATTCACTCTAGTCTTCTCTTTTCATTTTACCTATCTCTACACTTATGGCCTCTACTGTCTAAGGTATCACTCTCTTTTATATCTGAAATATACTCATTTTTCCTTCTTTCACCATTCTGGTCTATTCATACACAGTTTTGTTGTAATGAATTGGTTCTATGCCTCATGGTTTAGACCATTTTAGCTTTGATTATATATGTCTCTAAAACTCGTTTCATGGAATGTTAAGGGTCTAAATTCTCCCATAAAAAGACAAAGAGTACTCACTCATCTGGCTAAGTTGAACGCTGATATAGTTTTCTTACAAGAAACCCATCTTACAGATATTGAATCGTCAAAATTAAAAAGAGGATGGGTGGGAACTGTATTCTCGTCCCTAGGTGATGGGAAACGTAATGGAGTAACGATACTATGTCATAAATCTATTCCAATTTCACTTGTGTTGCAGGAATCTGATACAATGGGCAGATGGTTGAATGTTAAATTGTTGTTGAAGGATGTTCCAGTCTCCCTTTTCAATGTTTATGCTCCTACATGTGGTGAACCCTCTTTCTGGTCCACTCTGGCCAAACAAGTAACGCAGTCTATGGAAGATAATTTTATATTCGCTGGTGACTGCAATGAGGTTTTTGATCCATTTGTTGATAGGAATTCTAAATCTGCCTTTATTCCCAACAAACCACATAAGTCTTTTATCCACACTATTACCCAACATAAACTTCTGGACGCTTGGCGTTTATGTCAACCGACTACCAGAGAGTACACTTTCTATTCCCCCTCCCACCATACCCAGTCAAGAATTGATTATATTTTTGTTTCCCATAATATCTCTCAAACAATCTCTTATGCGGAAATCGGTCCCATTTTACTCTCGGATCATGCACCTGTCTCAATTGGCATAGACATTTTACCTAAATCTTTACTCCCTAGGAGGTGGCGTTTTAATAACGCTCTCCTTTTAAATCCAGAGTTTACTGCTTCCTTTACTTCTTTCTTCAATGAATTTTTTTAAATAAACTACACTGAGCATATGCCGTTTTCCACTATCTGGGATGCTTATAAAGCTTCAGCACGAGACTTCATTATTGGTTTCGTTTCCAAGAATCGCAGAATTGCACGTTCACACACTAAAAATCTCCTTAATGATATCAAAAAACTGGAGCATTCTTATTATACATCCCACTCGAATGAATGCCTGACAGCCCTGATAAACGCTAAATTGCAATTTAATAAAAAGTCGACTGATGATGCATCATTATACTTGTTAAAATCAAGTTCAAAGTTTTATGGAGGCAGAAACAAGGCAGGGAAAATACTGGCTAATTATTTAAAAATTAGGCAGAACAAGTCAAATATAGAATCGGTTTATGACACTAATTTAGATTTAAAATTTAAAGATGTCGAAATTTTAAACGAATTTGCCCTTTTTTACAAATCTCTGTATTCATCTGAAACACAGCCTTCAGAACAATCCCTATTACAATTCTTTTCTAATATGCCAAAATCCTCATTCTCTTCTATGGATCTATCACCTTTGGAGTCAGACATCACACAGCAGGAACTCATGAGTGCACTACAACATTTAAAAAAGGATAAAGCACCAGGCCCAGACGGTTTTACCGTTGAATTTTACATACACTTCTCCAAACTCTTGCTGCCTAAGTTGTTTTCTTTAATGAAACTCTTCCGCTCCTTGGATGACTCCTCTGGAACCTTTTCAGAAGCTCATATTTGCCTCATTCCCAAGGAAGGCAAAGACGCTAAATTTTGTAAAAATTATAGGCCTATTTCTCTGGTTAATATTGACTATAAAATTTTCTCTAAAGCGTTGGCTCTCAGGCTTGACTCCTTCCTACCGAACTTGTTGGGAAGGGAACAGTCTGGTTTTGTAAAAGGAAGATTCATTACAGACAATACACGTCTTCTTTTTAATGTTTTGTCCAAATCTTCCCGCCTAAAACATTCCCTAGCAGCGATTGCACTGGACGCAGAGAAAGCGTTTGATAGGGTTGAGTGGATTTATTTGTTTTATACTCTCAAATGGTTTGGCTTCGGTCCTAAATTCATATCCCTAAT
This sequence comes from Calotriton arnoldi, assembly GCA_963921515.1. Classification (NCBI taxonomy): domain Eukaryota; kingdom Metazoa; phylum Chordata; class Amphibia; order Caudata; family Salamandridae; genus Calotriton; species Calotriton arnoldi. Next base: position 407,168 of record CAWUFW010012614.1, read on the forward strand.
TTCTCTTCTTTATTCCCATCCTCGCGCTGCGGTTTGCGCCAATGGTTTGATTTCCTCATTTTTCAGCTTGGGCAGAGGAGTTAGACAGGGTTGCCCCCTTTATCCCTTTTATTTAATTTGGCGCTGGAACCATTCCTTTCCAAATTACGCCTCAACCCAAATCTACATGGTTTCCAAACACATAATTGTCTTATTAAGCTTGCAGCTTATGCTGACGACATATTGCTTTTTATGTCAAAACCAAATGAATCAATTCCTGCCTTTCTTGCGGAAGTTCATGCGTACTCCCTTATCTCGGGCTATAAACTAAATGATGATAAGTGCGAAATCCTGCCCTTAACCAAATACACTTTTAAACCGGAATTCAGTGCCTCCAACTTCACATGGACTCCCAATCATATTAAGTATTTAGGACTACATATTACACCATGTATTTCTGACACAGTAGCTTTGTGTTTGATGAAATGTACTCAAAAAATTTCAGACCTCACTACTAAGTGGCACCCCCTCTACTTGTCTTGGTGGGGACGCTTGGACACTATTAAGATGATGTTGTCGCCCATAGTTTTATATACTATTTCTAATATACCAGTCCCAATTCCTGTTAAGTTATTTAAGAAAATTAACTCTATTCTTTCTTCCTTTTTATGGAATAATAAGAAGCCCAGAATGTCTTTGTTGAAGCTGTTCCGTCCCAAAACGGAGGGTGGGGTCAACTTCCCAGATTTTCAGGCGTTTCAGAAGGCATTCCTTTTACGTCAGGCCTCTCTTTGGCTACTTGACCCCACAGATGATTGTCCCTTATGGACTTCCATTGAACGATTATTTCTGTCTCCCTTCTCTTTTCATGAATACCTCTCCTTCTCGCGCAGGCCACAGTCCCTTTCTACTCCCATTATTAAATTAACGACTAAACTTCTTCAACCATCACCCTCCCAGACTCTGCCCACTACTGATTCCTTTCTAAGTTCAACTATATGGCACAATAAATATTTGCTTATCCATAATAAGCCCTTCTATTGGAAAACTTGGAGGCAGAAGGGTCTGCTTTGGATCCACCAATTATTCTCTCACTCAGTCTTCTTGTCTTTCCCTTTGCTTAGTCAGTTGTTTCACTTACCTGTCTCATTCACTCCTAAATATAATCTTCTAAAGGAAGCAGTGATGTCCACATATAACCAGTTATCTAGAACACCTATTATTTCTAACGATTCAAAATCCCTTTCACAATTGCATGCCTTGCTGAAGCTTACACCCAAAGCTTCCACTATATACAGTTTTTTACAAGGTAGTGACACGATCAGGCAGAAATCCAGAATAGAGGAGTCGTGGGAGCACGATTTTCAGACATCTTGGTCAATTCCTCTCTGGAGGAGTTTATGGATTAAAATACGGAGATCCTCCAGAGCAGCAAACACAACGCAAACTTTATACTTTGTATATAATAGACTTTTATTGTCACCACACATTTTGAGAAAGAGTTTTTCAACTATACCAGATGTCTGTTGGACATGTTCCTCTCCAAATGCTGATTTGTTCCATATGCTATTTTCCTGCCTATCTGTATGTAACTTCTGGAAACAGGTTTGGGCTCAAATCAACCTAATTTTTGGAACTAAGTTTTCTTTTTCTTTTAATAATATATTCCTGGGTAGTCTCTCACCTGTTTGGGAAAATGTGATGTTCAATGTCAAAATTATTGACCTGTTATTAGCGGTTGCGTTTCAACAAATTACTATAAATTGGAAGGACTCCACCAAAATTTCTTACAGAGCTTGGTGGTATGCCGTTTGTCATAACCACAGGTTAGATACTGCTTTCGTTTATCCTATAACCTTGGCTATGAAGCGTTTGGAACTGTGGTCACCTCTTACTACATTTCTTGACACAAGTGCCAGGAGGCATTTCCAGTTACGACCATCTCAACAAGAAGTTCTTAAACCTCCTTGATTCCCTAACATTCCTAATATTCTCTGTATTATTTGATCCTTGTATGTTGTCTTCTATGAGCCTAATTCGTATACTTTCATTACCTTTATTGCGATTTCCTTTTTGATTGTATTGGTATGAGATTACTATTTTGTATTTTTCAATGACACCTTGATTCTTTTCAATAAAATTTTCTTGAACTTAAAAAATGGAGGTGAGTGTAAGTCAGAGGAAAAGGAAGTAGAGAGTTAGAAATGTTTTGAGTGCTTGTGGCCGCTTGTGGGACTTTCTGCCAGAAAACAACACGTAGTCACAAATCAAGTTAGCAATGTATTTGTCACATAAAAACTGCAATGATGGGGAGCCAGGAGATCTCTGATCGTCAAAGGATTATTAAGTTGTTAATATTTTCCATAAGCAGCTTTTCTAAAGTAGCAGCTGCCAATAATTTTTCAATAGAGTCTCGACCTAGTATCATGAACAATGTGTGCAGGTTGCAAAAATTGGTTTGCACCTTTTCAATTGCCCAGCTGCATCCGGGTTTCTCTGATTTATATGCTTAAACATAAAATGTGTGCAGATGCCCTATATTGTAATTAGTGCAGATGCTCATTTTACACTTTTCATCTGTTAATGACATTTTATACCGTTGTCCCTAATTGGAAATTCGACAACAAACACGTCTTCCTCTTTTTAAGCATATTCTCTGTAGGAATTACTTCATGAAAAATTGCACTAACTGAAGAAAAATGAAATCCGTGCATCTGTGCCAATTACGTTTGAAGACTGGTCATTAAGCAAAAACCAAAATCAAAACAACAACAAAAAAACGCAGCCCGACTTGTGCCAAAGGAAGAGTGCAAATCCATTTTTGCACAAGCCCGCGTAGGTTATGGCGCAGCCATTGCAGTCAGTAGCGCCCTACAAGGTCTACAAGAATCAAACACTCTGGCATGGCGTCGCTGAGTTTTGTCTGCCCCCACAGGTACCAGGAGGATGTCGATTAAATAGTTGCCAGAGTGGTAGATGGGACCAAGTCGTTCACTCTAACTTTACCTCAGGACAGGTTATTTCAGGTTAACAGCTTAAAGAGAGCAGCGTGAGACAGCACTGATGCTAAGTACTCAGATGAGCAGATTGTCACAGTCCGTACAGCAATGTATGACATTGAGCGGAAAGGAGAGAGAAAATGCTGGAAGGAACATCAAAGTGACAGCAACGTAATGAGGTTGTGTAATGGCTGTGTTCTGTATAGCAGATATGACCGTTTAATGGATTGTGAAAAGCTTGTCTGTGCTCCAAGGAATCGCAGCAGAAGAACGGCTATGACAATGAGAGCTTTCGCAGCCATTATACGCAATGTGTCTTAATTAAAGGGCCCATTCCGTGAATGATGTCATAATATATCTCAAAACAGAGGCAGACATGACCAATCAAAGCAGCATTCTGGAATGGCTGTTGTTAATGATGCAGTTCTCAGTAAAGCGTACTGTTTTTTTTTCTCTTCGCAGGATGACCTTTTTAAAGTGAAGGAGCAGATATGCTTGTTTATAAGAATGCTCACTGTGGGGCATATTTACAAGCCCCTATCGCCACCACAACGTCACTGAAAGTGACATTGTGATGGCGATAGGGGCCTCGCCTTATTTACAAGGCAGCGTTAAGCCACTTAACGTATGCTTAACGCTGCCTTGTAAATAAGGCACCCTTTCATGCTGCATTTAGAGTGAAAGGGGAGGGTTATGGGTGTAGCCGTGGGCATTCAACTGCAACACCCATTGATTTTGACACTTCCCCCTATTTACAAGGGCAGCGTGAATAGGAGGCAACGCCAGAATTAGGACCAGGGAAAACCTGATCTTAAACAGGCGAAACGAGGCGAAATGCCTTATTCCTCCTTGTTGTTGCTGTTTCCATGTGTGCTGCCTGTGCAGCACACATAGAAGCAACAAATTGCCTATGATTGTTTATGTGTAGGAAGGAGGATCTTCCTGCGCATAAACAATCTTCCCCCCAATACAGACACCCTTGCACTTTGGTGCAAGGGTGCCTGTGTTGGCGCTAGGCAGCTGAACTCAGCACCAGCGCTAGGGGAAACGCAGCGGTGCGCCGCATTCTTGTGAATACGGCACATCCCTGCGTTTTCAGAATGGAGAAGCGTGGCGTTAGCAATATTTGCTTAACGCCACGCTTCTCCATTCTGCTGTAAATATGCCTGATCCAGCGCAATATTAGCCAACAACATTCATACACCATATACTCACTTGGGCCCATACATTCACACTACACTAATACTTACGCTGGGTGTCAGATGTACTCTTTTATCAAAGTCCCTGCTACCAATTACCTTCTGATTGAAGAGTAATAACTTACCAATGGATCCTTTGCTAATTGGGAAGTTTAAAATGAGTGACATTCATTATAGTACATAATCCTGAAATAATCACTGAGTCAGGAAGTTTTAAAATGTTTATCTAAAGTTTTAGCAGAGTAAAATACAGAAAACACGGTACTTGATTGAAATACCCAGGAAAAAGCATAAAAATGATTTTGCTAATAAATGACGGTGTTTAAGGAAGAGGAGAAGATAGAGACAGCAGCGCAACTAAAGGTTGCAGTATAGTTACCTAAATGCGAGAACCAAGCCCCTTGGCCAAGGAGTTGGAAAAGATAGGACCCAGGAAGGATGAAGAGCAAAGACTTCTTCCAGGATCAGGACAGGACCGGTGACCTCTCTACAACGACGCCTGCGCCGTTCCCCTCTCTGATACTCAACTTCTCTCGATTCTCCCGTGCCTTCCTTCTAATGGACTCCGCCGCCCCCTCCTCAGGACCTCTTCTGGACAGGGATTCAGTCAGCAACCGATCAGCATGGCAGTCTGGAGCTCTTCTGCGTGTTCTGAGAGTCAGCTCTCTCGCAGCATGGACGCCTGTTCTTTGTGAAAGTATGCTCTCATGGAATCTTGCTCTGACTAATTAACTAATGCTATATTCTATTATACCCTTCTACGCCCATGTACCTCCCCTTAATGTTGCTAAAATATGGGACCACTACTTCTGATTGGACAGGGACAGGGGGTGGATTCTCGCACCATATCGATTTGGCCTAAATTGTAAAGCCTATTGTCTTTACGTTCCCTCCCCTTCAGATTAATACATTCACTTTATTTCCCACTCGTCTCACGTCAAATGTTATACAATTTACAGGGGAAAAGTATCATTTTTGTCCTCCGGAAACATGAAGTACAGCATCTTCGGCCAATGGGTCATGGCCTTGGAAGACGTCCAAGTTGACTTCACTTGGCAGGCACACAGGACACATGCGCAGAACCATCTGTCTCTCAAGTTTCAAGTCACCAACCCAGGCCCAAGTTTACGAATTACTAAAAGTGCAAGAAGAAAATATTAAAATCACAAATAAAAAGTTTCACTGTATACCCACTTTCCCTACTCTATTCCCAATTAATTATAATACTATCCTGCATTAGTAGCATTAAGAACACGACAATTTAATAATGACATGAGAGCAAGCTGAAGCATGTGAAAACATTTAGCGGCCATTTTAGTGCACACTGCGCAGAAGCAGAAGTTTCCCACCAAGCAAAGAAAGACGTCACACCATGTGATCAGGTTGCGACATGCGCATTGAGGTTCCCGCGCTTTAGCGGACATTTTGGATTACAGACAAGCGTTATTCATTAGTAAAACACATAAGCAAACTTCTGTCCCTCTTGTGTTTGTGAATGCAAAGTTTAGTTTTGACAATACAAGTTTAATAAATTAATACTATGAGGAAGATTGCGTACAAGCAACTTTCTTTTTTGAAACCTTGCTCCATCAATCCCCTCTCTGATGGCGTTTCTGAGCCATCAAAAATACTACCCTCAATCAGATGCCAACTTCTAGCAATTCGTTTCATTCTCATTTTTACATTTTCTGTTTTTCACTTCCCCTTTCAACTTTTTGTATAAATCACTTCTCCATTCTTCAAGTTCTATTTCATCTAGTTTTCTCTTCTTTCCTTTTCCTGTCACTTTATATGTTCCATTCTTTTTACAGCATTTGCACCTTATTGTTATTGCCAATATTATTATTGCTATCCCAGCTAGGGGTACTAATATTTGACCTATAAGTCCTTTCCCTATATTAGCAAACCATGTTCCAATTGACGAGATACTATTTGTCAATCTTTCCCATACACTATCAACTTCCAGTGGTTTAAGTTCTTTCTCAAGTTTAGTTATGTTCTGAATATACGTTCCAATTTCTGCACTCTTATCAGGAATATAAGTGCAACAATGTTTCGTCTTCAATAATTTACAGACTCCTCCCTCTTTTGCCAATAGAATGTCAAGAGCAAGTCGATTTTGCATCACCATAAATCTAATCGCAACCATCTCCGTATTAATCATTAGAAAACCTCCAGCAGTATCCGTTGATAAACGATCAACCACTGTAGACAATTTACATATTTTCCTTGAGTTCAGAATTATTCCCACTGAAGGTATCAATGCACCAAATATATCACCTACAATTTCTGAAAAACTAGCTCTTTTACTACGTATTAATTCATTATTGTTTTCATTGCTTCCAGTGTTTCTTTTTACGTGGTATATCTTTGGAAAAACTATTCCAAAATAACAACTTCCATACCACCTTGCAGGAAGCCTAAAGTAAGCCTTATTCCCACATACATAATAGATTCCAGGAAAAACTGAATCTGTTCCTCCTTTGAGTCCCCAACCTCCAAGAATTAAAAAATTGTGTTCAAATTCACTGGTACCGATGAAAACATTGTTATAATCAGTCTTTAACCTATGAAGACAAATTTTCCCTTTCTTTACGAAATCCAGAGCCATTGCAGCTTGAGCTTTACCAGGTGTATAACTCCCTTCCTTCTCCGCCCAAGGTGGCAACTGAGCCTTATGCTCTGAAGCTTTCTTTTGAAAATCATGTCTTCTATCTTCTACTAAATTCAAAAATATCTTTTCTTCTTCTAGTAAAGAACATGTTAGATTGTGTCTATGTGCATGTGTTATGTCTATCGATTTCATTGTTAAGAAAAATTCTCCCATAAACTGTGCGTCTTGACTACTAAGCACTGGGTTCATACTCTTGCGAATCGGAACCTCTGAAAATATCACATCTAAGTTTGAATAATAATACTGTAGCCTACCTGTTCTATAAAATAAACTTGTTAATACACTACATGAGATGCCATATGTCAGTGGTAAATGATGGTATGTTAATCCTTCCGCTACTGATTCAGGGAACTTCATACAGACATAACAATTACTAACTTCCATTGTGTCTACATACTGAAACAATAACTTTGTGAAAACATTTAAACTAGTGTCGTTATCAGCTATTTCATGATGAATTTCTGCCTCATCTTCTGCCATTAATTCTACTCTATTGCCCTTCATGTTTGCTGTCCTCCCTTTAGTTTCATTATTAATCTTCTTATCTATTATCATAAGGTAAGGAATCTGCTACAATCAGGACTAACCATACTATAAGCACCAATACTAGACTACATATGCATATTGCACAGCATCTCCTACAACAATTTCGTTTTGGTCTCCCAGTAACTCTATCGTCAGGCATTTTTCGACCAGGAAGATTGCTCTTCTTATCTCTTCTTCTTTTCTTTAGATGATTCTTTTGTTTAGTCAGGGTGGTCTTGTTTCTTCTTCGTATGTTAGTTCTGCACTTGTTCCTTCGCCACCACTGTCACTTGACTCTGAGCTTTCAAAATCTTCAAGAATGATATACGTCCAGTCAGGACCCTTGAATTTGTTATTCACAAGTCTCAGTCTTTTACTTTTTCTTTTTCCTGACTTTTTCTCTTGTTCAGTTTGACTTGTCACTTCAGGTACTTGTTCTGGATCTTCACTTCTGGTTGTTATGTGGTATTTTACTCTTTTAATGACACTTGGCCAATGATCTCCTTTTCTTGTTTTCTTTGTTGGCACTGTTTCTCTGTTTACGTCTTCAAAGATCTCGTTATTTTCACTGCTTAATACTGTTTTGTTTTCTTTGATTACTGCCTCTTTTGTTTATTCTTTTTCAGGCCTGATTGGTTTCTCTTCAGTAGCTCCACAATGACTTTCAAGATGTTGGCTTTGTTCCTTTTTTATTTCTTTATGTTCATTTGTATCAACCCCTTTTTCTTTAGTGAATTCTTCTTGATCTAACTGCTTCTGATCAGGGCTTATTGCACTGTGAACTTCTGCAGCCTGACCGGATTCTTCTAAACCTGTCTTTCCCTGTTCAAAGTCTATTAAGTCTTCACTGTTTTGAGTCCAATTTTCTTTCCCTATCTGACCTTGCTCAGGTTCTCTTATTGTCTTTTCTTCTGGTACCTGAGCTGCTTCTTCTTCACCTATCTGATCTTCTTCTATTTCTTCCAATTTTGTTTGATTTCTCGTTCTGTAATATACTTCAGGAACTTCTACCACTGGTATCCAATCCTGACTTGTGCTCGGTTGTTCTCCGTCAGCTTCCCTCGAACCTCTAACTTGAGATTCTTCTGCTGGGCAACCTTCAGCTTCTTCAGTGATTGGTGTTGTCTGTGAATTCTCCTCTTCAGGGTCTGGTACTCTCTTTGTGTGGCTTACGTGAATCCAATTAGGAAATCTTGCACACTTCACTGCTGTATTGGTGGTCAATATAACTTGACAAGGTCTGCTCCACCTGGGTGATAAACACGTTTCTCTGGTGTGATTCTTCACTACTACCCAATCACCAGGATTCAGATCATGTTCTAGTTCAGGCTGCCTGGAAACTGCGTCTTCTCCAACCTGATGAGAGACAGAACGCACTAGGTCAGCCAATCCTTTGCAATAATCCAAAACCATATCATCAGATATATTCACCAGTTTGTTTGTGGGAACATGTGTTTGTCTCATTGCTCTTCCCATCATTATTTCATGGGGTCTCAATCCTGTTGTTCTGTCAGGTATGCTTCTTATTCCCATCAAGACAAGTGGCAATGCGTCTGGCCACTCTAATGATGTTGATGCACACATTTTTCCCAATCTTGACTTTATAGTGCCATTCAATTGTTCAACCACTCCAGAAGCCTCTGGGCGATATGCACAGTGCAATTTCTGTTTTATTTGAAATGCTTCACAGATTATCTGGATCACTTTGCTATTAAAGTGTTTTCCTCTATCTGATTCCAAAGATACTGGGAAACCAAACCTAGGTATGAGCTCTCGTAACAACAGTTTTGCAACTGTAATACTGTCATTCCTCCTAGTAGGGTAAGCCTCCACCCACTTTGAAAACAGACACACTATGACTAGTACATATTTTAGTCCTCTGCATGGTGGTAACTGTATGAAGTCGAACTGGAGTCTTATAAATGGGCCCTCTGCCTTTCCAATCTTTCCAAACCCAATTATCATTTTCCTGCCTGGATTATGCATTTGGCAAGTTAGACATCTCTGGCAAAGACTCTCTGCAACAGCCCTGAATTTGGGATTGTACCAATTTTGTCTGAACAGCATCTCTCCCTATGTGATTGTCTCCATGATGCATTCTGGCCATTTGTGAGAGTAAACAGTCTGGCATGACTGGTCTGCCATCTGCACTGTTCCACACTTCATCTTCTCCTCTTTGGGAGCAACCCACTTTGATCCACAAATTTTTCTCACTTTCATCAACCTCATCTTGCAATTTCTTCACCTCATTCCAAGTTTCAGGTGGCATATACAGCATAAGTTGGCAGCTGATTCCCATTCTTTCCACCCTCTTATTGACTGACGTTCTGGTTTTGGCACAATGTTGAGCCACCAGGTCTGCATATCTGTTGCCGACTACCACCCAGTCATCTCCTGACTGGTGTGCGGCACATTTCACCACAGCCAATTCTTTTGGTGATTGTATTGCTTCTAGCAATTCTCTTACAAATTGTCCATTTTTAATAGGGGATCCAGAAGAAGTCATGAAATCCCTCTGCATCCACAGTTGGCCAAAATCATGCACAACCCCATAACCATATTGACTATCAGTAAATATAGTTACTCTCTGATTCCTCCCAATTTTGCAAGCTTTTATTAATGCAATCAATTCAGCTACTTGTGCAGATTTTACTCCTGGTAAATAGGATGCTTCGACTATTCCAGTTAATTCACATACCGCATAGGCAGCAGTTAGTTTACCATCTTCATGTCTTTGACATGAACCATCAACAAATAGCTCCCTGTCTGGCTTTTTAAGAGGCTGTTCTCATGTCTGGGTGGTTTTGTACATAATTCTGTAATTTGTACACAATCATGTTCATCTTCTTCGTCATCTTTATTTGTTTCATGATATGGGTCCGGCAATAAAGTTGCTGGATTTATTATTGTACACCTTACCATGGTCACATTTTCAGCACCCATTATTATCCTCTCATATTTAGTCAGCCGACTAGGAGTAAGATGCTGAGTTCGGGTTCTTGTCAATAGAATCACAACTGCATGTGGAACATACACTTTTACAGGATGTCCCATCACAATTGACTCGCTTTGTTCAATTCTCAAACAAGTTGCTGCCACTGCTTTTAAGCATCCTGGCAACGCGGCTGCTACTGGGTCCAATGTAGCAGAAAAGTACGCTATAGGACGTCTGTCTAGTCCATGTCTCTGAGTTAGGACAGAAAGTGCACAATTTTCTCTCTCTTGACAGAATAATGCGAATTCTCTTTTATAATCAGGCATGCCTAAGGCAGGTGCTGAACAAAGTGCGTTTCTCAATTTTACAAAAGCTTCTACACTTTCATCCTCCCACTCAACAGGGTCCTTTGCTTTCTTTTTCGTCATGTTAATTAAGGGCTTAGCTAACATGGAAAAATTTGGTATCCATTGTCGACAGTAGCCTACTATTCCTAGGAACATTCGCACTTGTCTTTGGGTTACAGGCATTTGCATTCTCTTTATTAATTCTACTCTTTCAGAGGTTACTCTTCTTTTTCCCCTCTCAATTTGATGTCCCAGATATTTAACAGCTGTCCTGCAAAACTGTAACTTTTCAGGTGAGACTTTATGCCCTTCCTCAGCCAAAAGATTTAATAATGCTATGGAGTCAACAACACAGTCTTCTCTGGTGGTCGACGCCACCAATAAGTCGTCGATATATTGGACTAAGACTGAGCTTCCTGGCATCACTAGTTTTTCCAGGCACTTTTTCAGTATCTGGTTGAAGATGGAAGGACTTTCTGTGTACCCCTGAGGAACACGATTCCACACATAGACTTTGTTCTCAAATTTAAATGAGAAAAGATACTGGCTGTCTGGATGTAATGGAATTGAAAAGAATGCTTGACACAAATCAATTACTGTGAACCATCCTGCATTCCAAGGGATCTGGTATAGAATTACTGCAGGATTTGGTACTGTGGGACAACATGGTTCCACAATCTTGTTTATTTTACGCAGGTCCTGAACAATCCTATATTTTCCACTAGGTTTCTTTAGTCCCATGATTGGTGAATTACATGGGCTACTCATTACTTCTTTTAGGACGTTTTGTTCTACCATTCGTTTTATTTCTTCAATGACTCCTGCCTTTACTTCTGCACTCATTTTGTACTGTCTGGTATTTGGGAAAATTGCACCTTCTTTTACCGTAATTTGAACTGGATCTATTTTTGCCATAAGTCCTACTTCTTTTCCGGTGAAATCCCATACTATTGGGTTTACTGTACCTTTTAATTCTTCTGGTAACTCATCTCTTGTTATTAACGAAAACATTTCGTCTATTTCTGTACCTTGTTTTGCAACCATAATTTTATATACATGGTCCTCATCTGGTGTCTGAACTGCCACACCATCTGGCGTGCAGAAAATTGTACAGTTCATTTTGCACAATAAATCCCTACCTAATAAATTTACTGGGCTAGAATCGCACACTACAAATTGGTGCATTTCTCTGAAGTTTCCTATTTTGACTTCCATTGGTTCTGTAAGAGGTGTTCTAATTCTTTGATTAGCTACCCCTACTACTTGGATATCTTCACCAGAGAGAGGAAGGTCTGGGATGTCTGCTGATCTCACCGTAGACCTGGTAGCACCAGTGTCTAAAAGGAAAGTAATATCATTACCTTTCACATTTCCTTCAACATATGGACCAGACTGATCTACCTGTAAGGATGCGCCAAGTACGCACTCCTTCTTCCCTCTCCTAGGCACCGTCATGAGTTGAATTCACAGTAATTGTCCTGCAAAAGAAATTGTGATGTCATATAATCATTCTTACCACTCCCTCCTGGGTATCCAATGTCTGTACCATGCTTTGCTCTGCTTACATTACCCTGAACAGGTGGAGGTGGTAATTGACTCTGGGGATTTACACCCTGCTGTGTGTCATTCTGTGTCTGTGGATTTAAGTTTTGATTTGGGCCATTATTATTCCGAATCTTTTTACATTCATCCTTCCAATGCCCCAATTTTCCGCATCCATGACAAGGAAATTTCTTTTTAGCTTCTTCTCTACTCATTCGTCCTCTAAATTTTCCACCATTTCCCGTATCACCACTCGTTCCAGAATCTTTTCCTTGATTTTCACTCGGATTTTCCAAATTAATTCCCTGCTTTTCTGCCATTTTCACCTGAGCCCACATCACCTTTTCTTGTAATTTCTTGTGTCTATCCTCAATATCGTCTCCACAATATTTTGCATACTTCAGAATCTCATCTATGGGCTTTCCCTGCCAACACAGCATGTGTTGTTTAATCATCTGGCAAATCTCTGGCTTCAGACCATAAGCAAATCGATACACAAACTGACTCATGTTTTTGTCTCCAATGTCCTCGAATCCACTATACTGTTTAAACACCTGCAATAAACGCTCATAATAGGAATGTACTGTTTCACTGGCTTCTTGGGTGGTTCGATCTATTTTCACCCAATCTGTTTCTTTCGGTGGTATTTTCCCTTTCAGGTAAGTTATCACCTGCTGATACTTTTTCATTACATCATTTGACGGGGCACCTGTTTTCGGATCTCTGGGATATTCATCACTAGGCCAATCGACTGTGATTTTACAATCTGTCCATAAATCGGCAGGTACCACTATGTCAAACAACCCATCTAAATCCTTCAACAATACCTTTGACACCTTCACAAACCTTTCAACCTGCTTGTACCATTCAATTGGTTTTTCCCTCAATTTTGGAAAATCATTCGTAAATGATAAAATATCCTGTCTGCTCCATGGGACATGTACATATCCTCCTCCCGCAACTTCTCGCATTGGATACATTTGATCTGCTTTTCCTGCTTCCTTCATCACATATTCAGATGCTGTTCTACTTGTTCGTGCCTCTTCCTTTTTCTTGGCCCACCTAGTTCTCCATTTATCTAGGTCTCCCCATTTGTGTAAAACTAACATTAATTCTCTTATTTGTAATCTTCTTCCAGAGGCATTCATATTTTCTAAGTCTTTATCTGAAAATTCTGCTCTATAGGGTTTCTGTAATACCTTTGATCTCCCTATTTCTATTCCCATCTGTAATGCTAAATTGGACAATTTTTCATGAAATAACCTTACATTTCTGGTGATACTCCTGCATAGGAACAATAATTCTTCTTCATCATAGGTATTTAAGCGTTCTAGTCCTACATTTCCTGCTATTATTTCTTCTAATTCGACTTTTAATTTATGAATGTCCATTATTTTCGGAGGTGTGCACTGTTTAACTGACCCTTGCACCCATCTTTCTAGATCTTCAGGTGTTACTATGGTAGCACTTTTTGCTCCTGATGAAGTTACTAAACTTACATCTTTTGAACCTCCAGGTACATCTTTTCTTGGAGTACTATTTACAGAACCTCGAATAGGCAAGTCCATAAGTGATATTGTGGATTCACAGTCACTAAATTGATCCTCAATTATAACTGGAGCTTCAGGTTTGGGATTACTCACAGGAGTAGGTGTAAGTATGGGTTGAGGACAATTTCCTGAGTACCATATAATGGAACTACTGGACCAATTGTTACAGGAATAGTCAACGAATCAGGATGTACTTTTATCTGGGTTATTTTCTGTATTAATTCTGCTCTGGTCTTTTCTAGGGCTTCTTTTTCTTTGTCATGAAGTATTCTAGTCGGGGTAAATTCATGCATTACTTGTGGTACCATTGGAGTTTTCGGTGGTGCACTTGGGGTGCATCCACTTGTCCCTTCCTGATATGGAGGGGGATTTCTTAACATTTCTTCCATAAATTCGTCTTCAGACTCCTCATTTCTCATTAAATGTTTTGTCTTTTCTGTACATTTTCCTCCTGATTTCTCTCCTTCTGTGAATAATGGATACAGTCCTTCTGTAATCTTTGCCCTTCTCCATTGTTTCATCTGACCCTCTCTAGACTCACGTAAATATCTGGGGTAAAATCCTGGTGTGAGAAGTTGGCCTGGTATATGCTGTTCACTAATTAAAGTGGACACCTTGCACCAGAACAATTCGACTCTTATGGTAGATAGGTTTAAGACAACCTTTATAGAAAGCTATCCTAGTGGTAGCTGTGGAGAGCAGCCTTCAGGCTAAGTCTTGAAGGAATGTAAAGCAGCTTGTTTTACCACACAATCTCTTGAATCACCAAATGAAAAGACACCACACAGGTATATATATCAAATATATATGTATTTATTAATAAACACTCTCTACTAATCTCTTTATGAGATTAGAGGATAGGAACATATGTACAAGTCAAATATTATCAGGATAAGTTTAGCACAATTGAATGTTACAATCTTAGTTTGCTAGACCTAGGTCTAGGGCATCTAGAATCGAGGGACCCCCAAGAACCACCCCAGGTAGTTGTAGGAGACCCACAGGGGACGGACGCAGTGACCTGGCACCGATGCGAATCCTGTACGAGTCTATGCACTCAGACGCGATTGGAATATCAATGTTAAAGGTCCCTTGCGTGTTCGAGGCGAACACACCGATCGGTCCTTGTACGAGTCGAAGGATACAGTTTTAGATAGTGTTGCAAAGGAGATGGACGCAGTGTGTCTAACACAGACGCGAACCCTGTACGAGTCAGCGCAATTGTCGCACTTGGAAAGTTAGAGTTTTAGGACACTTCTAGGAAGCTACAAGCAAGTCACTTACAGGGTAAGTAGTTCTAGGGCCCACACCCACAGGAGCACCGTAGTGCTGAAGTTACCTCACCCAGGGAGCCGGGTGCATAGGTGTTCTTTGGTGTCGGGTCGCGGCGTCGTTTTCAATGGGAGCCAGTGAAGACTTGCTGCTTGCGGCGACAGGAGAAGTGTCCGGAGGAATCCAAGCCTGGATTCGGAAGATGGAAGACCTGAAAGCAGAGGGGACAGTGTTCAAAGTCACTTGACAGTGACTCGGGGCAAGGAAGATGGATGCCCACCGTCGTCGCAAGATTCAGGTCGTTCGCAGTTGCCTTGACTCTTCAGCCACGAGGTCCAGAAGGCGTCGACGATGACCAGGAGCTGGATTCGGCGTGTCCCATAATGTCTGCAGCTTACTACGTTGTCGGCAACTCAATCGGAGCTAACAAGTCTTGGTAACAGCAAGTGTTGGGGAAAGTGTGAAGAGACAATGGCGCAGACCAGCAAGGTCTGTGAAACTCACCCAGCGAGGGTAAGTCAGGGCAGGCCTGGAGCAACCAGGAGAGCCCTTTGGTTTCTTTAGAAAGTCTTCTGGGGACCCGTAAGCTGGCTGGCAAGGGATCGCAAAGACGCCTCGGGAGGATTCTCTCACAGGGGCCCCCGGTCACTCGGGACATGGTAGGCCTCTGATCTTAGGAGAGATTTTTGCTGGAGGCTGGGACCATACGTGGTCCAAAGCACAAGTTTGTGGAACGTTGTGAAGGGGTTGCACTTGACAATAGTGCACAGTACCCAGGGGTCGCAGTTCCTCATTACTCTTGGGGTCCACTGGCCTCAGCTTCGCTGGGGACTCACGATGGCCTTTAGAGTCAGAAGTCCACTTCTTGGGCTGCAGGGACTTCGGACTCCGGCGGGAGCGGCGTAGTTTGTGACCGTCATTTGTAGTTTTTGGTGCCTGCCAAGCAGGGGAGTCACTCCTTGACTCCAAGGGAGATCCTTCAGTCTTCCAAAGGCAGTGGAACATCGAAGGTCCGGGATTCTTCTTGTAGAGCGTCGTCCAGGGAAATCTAGGTTGCAATGCACAGGTTCCCCCTCTTATACTAAAAGAAAGGGAGGGACTAGCTCTATGACCCTACCTATGGGAGGGTCAGGGGAGGGTGTGGCTACACCCACTTCCCTTTGTCCAGTTTCACGCCAGAGCAGGGGCAGGTAGCCCCTGAGCCGGTTTGAACTGGGGTATGCACAGAGGAGCCTTCTGCTCTCCTAGTGCAGGACTTCAAAGCACTCTAAGAGTGCACCCACCCAGCCCCAATACACTAAACCCTGTCTGGAAGGTGGTCACACCCCCTTGGGACAGGATATCTATTGTTGGGCTTCCTCCACTGCGAGTGTTGGTCATCAGCAGGAGGGCAGCCCAGTGTCTGTGACTGGTGGCATCCATTTTGTGATGCCAGGGCTCTGCAGGATTCTACCGCGTTTCCACAGTAGGTACATGTCTATCCCTCTAGATAGGTTGGAATGCTACCCCGCCGCCAGGACTGGTGGGGGTAGTATTCCAAGATGTTTGACACCAAACACGACATGTTTCGATGCAGCCATTCCAAAGTTAGCATTTTACCGCGAGGATATAATGCACTTAAAAGTATATGGTTTAACCGCATCCACAAACAGCACCAGAGAATGGACTCTGAGAGCTGCAGAGGGGCCCTGCTCAGGCAGAGGCACCCCCTCACATAGAAGCCAAGCACCCTGCCCTCAGGATTGATAGGGCCTGCCTTAGGGGTGACTGATAGGTTTATATGTGTGTGTAGGAGAGATATAGGGGACCTATATCTCAGTGAGGGGTGCTAGCACTTCCTCACCCAGGCTGCAGTAGCAGGCCTGTGGTGTCAGATGTAGTCTGCTTCCCAGGGGTGGCATAATACATGCTGCAGCCCCTGGTAGGCCTGTGAAGTACCTATGCCCTTAGCACCTAAGGTACCATATACTAGGGATTCATAAGGAACCACAGCATCCAATCACTAGTGCACCTAGAGTGCACTCCAAGTCGTTTAGAGAGAACAGAGAGGCTGGGGCCCTGATTAGCAGGGACCCAGCCAGACTATAGCCAGAAACCAGTGTAAACATCAGAAAAAAAGTGGGGGCAACATAAGAGGCAGATCCTACTCTCCTACACCTGGGTAACTCCTATTACTTCTAGATCGGTCCCGCTCAAATGCCTCGGTTTCCCATTCCTCTAGTGCTTCGTACTGAGTTAATCTAGGTCTGGGTTCTAAGTCATTCATCCTCAATCTCAAGTTCTGAAGAATTCGCCCATTGAACGTGCCATTCTGGGGAAATGCTAATATTCCATCATTTTGGTGTATTCTATCCAATTCTCCATCCATACACAAGTATGATAACCTCTCTCCATCATCATAAATGATGCTGGCGTTTTATCTGGTGGAATAATAATTCCTTCTCTAGTTTTGATTGGTTTGTCCTTTTTAAAATAATTCTTAATTTTTTTCAAAAATGAGATTTTTCTCCTTTCTCCGTACATTCTATCTAATCTTCTGTGTACAAAATTATATTCTGCAAAACCTAGGAATCTCCTATCCGGACGAGTTCCTATTAAAGTCGGATCACGTTTTAACATGCAATCCTTATCCACTAAGAATTTTTTTTCTATACTTTCGACCAATCAAATGTCTGCTGTCTTTTATTTCCGAGCCAATCCTTGCGCGGCCTTTTGGTGATGTTTCTCTGTCAACCCCTCCTTTACAATCTGTTCTTTTCTGTCCTCTCTGGTTTAACCAATCCCAGCGCGGCTCCTGTGACGTCAGTACTACTCCTGACTACTGACCCCTCCTTTACAAGTGTCTCTCCACACCCGCTGTTTCAACTTACCACAGCGCGGCGTTTTGTGACGTCAGCTCCCTCCCCGGCAACTGACCCTCCCTTTACAAAAATGTACGCAAACTTATTTTCTCTATAAATCTTAATTAAATTTCAGTAACAACATAAAACATTCGCTATCGTGCCAGTTTCCACTAATTTTGAAAAGGATAGTTTCTTCCACACTTTAGTAAAACCTTTCCTTTTACTAAATCATATACTACGAGTAAAACACTTCCGTCTACTCTTCACACAAGCTCCAGAAGTACCTGTTACTTCTCCAATGTTACCCTTACTAGGTGATATAACATCAAATTTTTATCAGCGTACCCTTTTTGCTATTACTCACACGCATAGAGTCCCTAACGAGTACTTGAAGTCCTGCTTAACTTCTCAGTACTATTTCTGCCTGACAGATAACCTCACTGCAGTATGGCTTCCACTTGCCACCCACTATTCTTTTTACCTACCCCGGGGTATTCTGGACAACATATAACAAAACTCAAAAATGTAAGCAGATGTTAGTTCATAAAAATACAAATAAAATTCTCATTACCCAATTAACAAAGAGTAACAAAAACCGTCCTCTGCTTACCAGAAAACTGATCCAGCGCAATATTAGCCAACAACATTCATACACCATATACTCACTTGGGCCCATACATTCACACTACACTAATACTTACGCTGGGTGTCAGATGTACTCTTTTATCAAAGTCCCTGCTACCAATTACCTTCTGATTGAAGAGTAATAACTTACCAATGGATCCTTTGCTAATTGGGATGTTTAAAATGAGTGACATTCATTATAGTACATAATCCTGAAATAATCACTGAGTCAGGAAGTTTTAAAATGTTTATCTAAAGTTTTAGCAGAGTAAAATACAGAAAACACGGTACTTGATTGAAATACCCAGGAAAAAGCATAAAAATGATTTTGCTAATAAATGACGGTGTTTAAGAAAGAGGAGAAGATAGAGACAGCAGCGCAACTAAAGGTTGCAGTATAGTTACCTATTTATTTATTTATTTATTAATTTATAAAGCGCCAGAATCGACCCCCGAAGGGGTATCTCTGCGCTCGGGACGGGGCACCTGAGAGGAACTCATTGCTAAAAATAGGATCAAAATCAGAAGCGGAAAAGAAAGGTCTTGAGCTGTTTCCTAAAAAGGGAATATTCCGTGCACTGTCTGAGCTGCACAGGAAGATTATTCCAGAGACAGGGGCCTAAATAAGAAAGCGACTTCCCACCTTGTCTGGACCGTTTAATTCTAGGTACTGCAAGGAGGGATTGAGATCCTGAACGGAGGGACCGCTGAGGTATGTAAGGAATAAATTTATCTGCAAGATAGCTAGGGCCAGAATTAGACAAGGCCCTGTGTATGGTGCAGCAGATTTTAAATTGTACTCGTTCTCGTATAGGAAGCCAGTGAAGCTTAAAGAGCAGAGGCCGAGAGGCTGTCCTAGGTGGGGCGTTCAGGATCAGACGTGCTGCTGCATTCTGAACGACCTGCAATCTATCAAGAGCAGCCTCATTAGCATTCAGCAATAGGCTGTTGCAATAATCCAGGCGGCTTAAAATAAGCGCCTGGGTTAGCGTCTTCCTGGATGAGTCAGGAAGCAAGGGAAGGATACGACGCAGTAGACCCAGCACATGGAAACAGGAGCCAGCTGTCTGTGCAGCGTGCTCCTTCATGGTGAGGGTCTGCTTTAGACGAACACCCAAGTTTTTTACACAGGACTTAGGGACGGGGGCAGTACCCAAATCTGTGGGCCACCAGCTGGGGGTCCACAGAAGTTGAGCCTCCCCAAAAAGCATAATCTCCGTCTTCCCCACATTGCACTGAAGAAAATTACTCCTCATCCACTGCGCGATGTTTCTCATTCCCAAAGAAAAAGCAGCCTGTACCGAGGAGTAAATTCTACGAATGGAAAAAGCAACTGAGTATCGTCCGCATAGGAGACGGGAATAAACCCGCTACTCCTTAACAGATTGGCCAAGGGAGCTACATAGATGTTAAACAAAGTCCGGCTCAAACAAGAGCCCTGTGGTACTCCCTTGGACAATTCTGACGCAGCGGAACGAAATGAACCAAGGTTAACCGCCTGTGATCGGGATGAGAGAAAGCTCGTCAACCACTGTAAAGCCAAATCTCTGAGCCCAATCTCCTCCAATCTCCTGAGCAAGATCTTATGGGAAACTGTGTCGAATGCGGCAGAAAGGTCCAACAGCACCAGAATCATAGAGTGGCCTCTATCTAGGGTCATCCTGATGTTGTCGGTGACCACTAGTAGGGCTGATTCTGTGCTGTATTTGGAGCGAAAGCCTGATTGAGAAGGGTCAAGGCTACATGTCCGTTCGACATAGTTGGAAAGATGGATGTTAATATGTTTCTCCAATAGCTTGCCCAGGAACGGAAGGAGAGAGATGGGCCGGAGATTGGAAAACTCAGTTAGCGGGGCCTTGATGTTCTTTCGGATAGGCATAACCTGTGCTGTTTTCCATTCCAGAGGGACCGAGCCTCCTCGCAGAGAGAGATTGAGGAGCTGTGCAATAGAGGGAGACAGGTGGCAGGCGAGAGAGGTAGTAATTTTTGCCGGGATAAATGCGAGAACCAAGCCCCTTGGCCAAGGAGTTGGAAAAGTTAGGACCCAGGAAGGATGAAGAGCAAAGACTTCTTCCAGGATCAGGACAGGACCGGTGACCTCTCTACAACGATGCCTGCGCCGTTCCCCTCTCTGATACTCGACTTCTCTCGATTCTCCCGTGCCTTCCTTCTAATGGACTCCGCCGCCCCCTCCTCAGGACCTCTTCTGGACAGGGATTCAGTCAGCAACCGATCAGCATGGCAGTCTGGAGCTCTTCTGCGTGTTCTGAGAGTCAGCTCTCTCGCAGCATGGACGCCTGTTCTTCGTGAAAGTATGCTCTCATGGAATCTTGCTCTGACTAATTAACTAATGCTATATTCTATTATACCCTTCTACGCCCATGTACCTCCCCTTCATGTTGCTAAAATATGTGACCACTACTTCTGATTGGACAGGGACAGGGGGTGGATTCTCGCACCATATCGATTTGGCCTAAATTGTAAAGCCTATTGTCTTTACGTTCCCTCCCCTTCAGATTAATACATTCACTTTATTTCCCACCCGTCTCACGACAAATGTTATACAATTTACAGGGGAAAAGTATCATTTTTGTCCTCCGGAAACATGAAGTATAGCATCTACGGCCAATGGGTCATGGAATTGGAAGACGTCCAAGTTGACTTCACTTGGCAGGCACACAGGACACATGCGCAGAACCATCTGTCTCTCGAGTTTCAAGTCACCAACCCAGGCCCAAGTTTACGAATTACTAAAAGTGCAAGAAGAAAATATTAAAATCACAAATAAAAAGTTTCACTGTATACCCACTTTCCCTACTCTATTCCCAATTAATTATAATACTATCCTGCATTAGTAGCATTAAGAAAACAACAATTTAATAATGACATGAGAGCAAGCTGAAGCATGTGAAAACATTTAGCGGCCATTTTAGTGCACACTGCGCAGAAGCAGAAGTTTCCCACCAAGCAAAGAAAGACGTCACACCATGTGATCAGGTTGCGACATGCGCATTGAGGTTCCCGTGCTTTAGCGGACATTTTGGATTACAGACAAGCGTTATTCATTAGTAAAACACATAAGCAAGCTTCTGTCCCTCTTGTGTTTGTGAATGCAAAGTTTAGTTTTGACAATACAAGTTTAATAAATTAATACTATGAGGAACAAGCAAGCAAGTTTCATTTTTGAAACCTTGCTCCATCATGCCCCTCGGTGCTTTCGAATAATCCAACTGGAACTGGAAGGTATTAAAATGCATTACTAGTTTCTAATTGCGATACATAGCCATCAGCCATTTGCCTACATTAAAATGTGTAGGAAATACAACGGAACATGGTTGGTCTGCTTGTGTCAGCATGTAAAGAAATTTTCATTTGAAGATAGCATATGTTGGTCTTGTTCGTCCTGCAGCTTCTTAGTTTTTAGGAACACATAATCATGTGAATCAATAGCAAAACTCCTCAAGGATGAAGGTATGTGCCAGCATAAATTACTGAAGAGTTTAAAATTATCAATATTTAGGGAGCACACGCATCTTTAGTTATTGGATCAAGTTAATACCCTGCCGCTACAAGTAGCACATTAGTGCCCTTGAACCTTCCATTATATAGAGTTGGCAGGACCAGAGCGAAAGATAATATAGAGCAATATTCAGGTCTTAGATTTTCCCTAGTCCTTGCGAGGAACCCTGGATCCCTTCTTTGTGTAGCGCAAGATGCATTCAGCGTCAGAAAGTTGCTAAAACATGCAGTTGCCTATATAGCTTGGCCTCTAGCAGCAAACTAGAATGTACTGTTTTTACATCCGTGCTAGCGACTGCTTTTCCTGTATTTCTCCCAAAGCTAATAACTAAAAGCTAATATATAGAAACAATGGGCAAAAGGTCAGCCCTCCTCAGCCATTTGTTGTTGTCAGCCCAGAGTCAGCAGCCCTTTATTAAATGCCTTGTCATAAATGACTGTTGGGGTTTTCTTTGTGCACAGCAGTATGCCACCTCATTGGTATAGCAGTGAAAGTGGTCTTCCTAAAAAATGTGTCCATTGCAATGCTTGGACAATGAAGCATTTATGCATTACATATAAAATGAAGTGATCAAACCTGTTTAAATTAAGGTACACCTTTGTAAGCAAGTGGGCTCTGACTCCCTGTAACTTAATCACCCCCCAAGTTTCTTTTTAATTTTAGGCCACTGATATTGCCACCTCATTTTCTGTAAGCTTCTAATAAAAATTAATGAGTGATACCTTCCAGTGGCTACCATTTAAAATAAGGCCCTCTGCTGTGCAGGTGGGTTATGAGGCTTTGCGCTGGGTACGATCAAATACATGTGCACATGAGTGCAAACTGAGTGAGGACAACTACTATCTGTCTCAGCCTGGTTGATATTCGTGCACAAATAGCATGTCACAGATAGAATCCTGTGTAAATTGGATATGGCTTGTGCTGGCCTCAAAATTTAATTGGGCATCCAAGAAAAATATCCAATTTTATTAAAGGGTATAGTGTTCTACTGTGTTTGCATTTAGGGTAAACACTGCAGAAAAGGTAATTTTGGATTACTGCAAACTAGTAAAATGATTCAAATTACTTCTCCTAGGTTAAAAGGTCCATTGCACAAACAAAACATTGAATTGTACATATTTGCACTACTTCATGCTTTTTTGTTTTTGCAATATGTTCCTTAACCAGTCCCAATGTAATTTGTGCTTAGAACTACTCTGATGGACCTTTATATTTACTCTGCTGAGCAGCAGACAGTTTAAAGACATCAGTAGTCAATAGGGTAATTTGCTTGGGATTAGCCTTCCACTAGTAGAGGAAGAAGGTGTGGGGGAAATCTACATTAGATGAT
The DNA here is from genome assembly GCA_963921515.1 of Calotriton arnoldi. Taxonomy (NCBI): domain Eukaryota; kingdom Metazoa; phylum Chordata; class Amphibia; order Caudata; family Salamandridae; genus Calotriton; species Calotriton arnoldi. The sequence continues at coordinate 430,507 of CAWUFW010012614.1, forward strand.
AGTGACAAGCCTGTGGATGCTCTTCTCACATGATCAAAGGAGGAACAAGCGGAACTTTGGCAGAAGTCACACCAAATGTACCCTTTGAAGTCACAGCCTATGGGCTGCTTCTAAGTAGTTGTATGGCACCTTTGGATTGGGCAGAGATACCCATCTTCTGTAAATATTCACCTCCACTTTCAAACCCCGTCAAAATGGAAACTATTTGAAAGAAGTAGGAACTACAGAAGAGTAGCGAGAGCCAACAATGTTGACAAGAAGACTCTATTCTTGTACTTCTTGGAACTTTATGGACTCTGTCTACATGGCTAGTGGCATTGGCTTCCCTTTTCCCTCGGGGACAGTAGAAGGTGGACTTGTGGGTAGCCTAAATGAGAGGGCCTGGACCTCTGTGTACCAGTTCTGGCTGGATGTACTCCAGGAAGGGGTATCCAGGATCCAGGACTCCTACAAGCTACTTAGATGACCTGCAAGTGGCTCGGTAGCCATGCAACAAGGGGAATGCAGGCCAGATGTATGGTCTGTCTTGAGGGGTACAAGGTGTGGCTATTAAGACACCCGATGCAAGGCTACCTGGAGCAAGGGGAAAGAGGGGAGGTCTCCAGACTCTTCATCAATGGAGAAGAGTAGCCTGCCAAAAATGCCCCAAGGGACAAGTGAAAATTCAGAGACCAAGAGGCCCTATAATATTACTTTTGGTAGGTGGAAAGTGTCACTGTGGTAGATGGATGGTAGACAAAGACGAAGAACAAACTTCAAATTGGTAAGAAGTTTTATTGAACAGGATCTTCAGCCACGGCAAAGAGCAGCGCACTCTCGGAGGTTCGATCCGCAACTGGCATTACCCGATCGAACCTCAGAGGACGCACACTCCAGACACGAGGCACAGAACATTAGCAGGCAAGCATTCTAATTAAGCATAAGCAATACTACATCACCTTCCCCCTAACATGAAAACAACAAGAAAAAAAAAAATACATAGATAAAGTTCCAAGCACCAAATATTAATAAACAACATCCCTGAACTCCAAGAAGGGATATCAAACACCATAAATCAGTATGTAATGAAATCCTTGAACCTGGAAGGAAGTTTTCTTACTCTAGATGTTCGAGGCGGTTCGTTCAAATTGTTCTCCATAGTGTTATTAACTAGCACTTCATGTGATAATCTAGCATTCACACCTGAGCATCTTTCTTGCTCCCGGTCATGCAACCAATGTGACCAATCAAGCTCATGTTCCACAAGAGGCCTTTTACATTTCTTAATCAAATCCGCTTGTTCTTTAGACACTCTCACCAACTGTCTCTTGTTCCACCACCCTTTGTCCTGTAAAAATGCTGCACCTTTACTAACCTTACAGACCAAAACAGGATTTGAAAAAACAGATTCTCCTTTTCTCACTTTAAATGGTTTTTTAAACAAAACCCAATCACCCACTGCAATTTCCAAATCACCAGAGGCACTACCTCTATCAAATTTTCTTTTCATCTTCCATTGTTTCTCTCTCACAACGTTTGCTACATTCTTACAATCAGAAACAACATTGGAAACTTTTCTACTGTCCAACCACGATGGTAACAAAGTATTGTTGACTTTTCTACCTCGAAGAAGTTCAAAGGGAGTGACACCTGTGGTGCAGTGAGGTGAAGTGTTATAACTCCACACTTTTTCCTCTAAAAATGCCCCAACATCACGACCAGCGGCTATAGCTGTTTGGATTCCTTCTTTGAGGACCTTATTACCCCTTTCCACCAGACCATTAGAAGCTGGGGAATACATAGCCACTTTTAAATGTTTGATGTCTTGGCTTTTCAAAAATGTACACATCTTGTCAGACACAAAGTGAGTTCCATTGTCCGTTACCAACGACCTAGGAGCCCCTTCCAATAAAAACACTTTCTTCAAAAAACAGATAGTATTATCCATATTGGGAGAGTCTACAAACTTATAATACATCCATTTAGAATGGTAATCCACAGCTAAAATTAAATACCTTGATTCCTCCTCTAGAACATTGTAAGGTCCTGAAAAATCCAACCCAACTTTTTCCCATGGCTTCTCAGGAAACTCAGTTGGGTGTAAAGACAATTTTTGAACTTTCCAATGCTTGTCCGACAGTAAACAATACTCACAACCATCCACCATACTTCTTACCTGGTTGTCCAAAGACGGCCACCAGTAATGTTGCTTAATTTTCATGCAAGTTTTAGATACCCCTAAATGTCCCTCATGAGCAATCTTGATTATCGTCCCTCTCAAACTATTTGGGGGTACAAATTTATCTCCCCGAAGTACCAAACCATCTTTAACCGAAAGTTCATACGCAACTAAAGAAAGATTTCTCAATTCACCCGTTAAATTTCTAGTTTCAGGCCATTTACTGGAAGCATACTCCAAAACTTTCGACAAAATCGTGTCATTAGAACAGGCAACCTTCCATTCCAACTCTGAAATAACTGTAATACAGTTTTCAACTGCGTCCAACACAGCAACGCATTCTACTTCATCTTCATCAACATTCTCTTCATCATCCTTTTCCATCAACATCCTTGACAAGCAGTCAGCACGAAAGTTTTTGCCCCCCTGAATGTGTTTAATGTCAAAATTATATTCTTGTAACTTTGAAATTAAATGGGTCAACCTTGCAGACATAGTGTTACTGGAAACCTTGCTGAAAACAAAAGTGAGTGGCTTGTGGTCTGTGATAATTTCAAATTTACGACCCCAGATGTACATTTTAAATTTCTGGACCGCCCAGACACAAGCCAAAGCTTCACACTCTATAGTGCTGTAGTTCTTCTCAAAATACTTGAGTGATCTGGATGCAAATGCCACAGTTAACTCTTTGCCATTTACTCTTTGACTAAAGATAGCCCCCAACCCCTTCATGCTAGCGTCCACTGTGATAATGGAAGGGCAATGATCTTGAAACGCATGTAATGCTTGAGCCGAAATAATCAGCTCTTTCACTTTAACAAACACAACATTCAGTTCTTGGGACCAAACACATTTTTGACCTTTCTTGAGTAATACCCGAAGGGGCTCAACAATTTGTGCATAATTACTGACAAATCTTGCGCAATACTCAGCAAGACCCAGGAAAGAGCGCAATGTATCCTTATCACAGGGGGGTTTTGCCTCTTTAAGAGCCCTAATAACAGAAAATTTTGGCTTAATACCTTCCCCGGAAACCGTGTGACCCAGGTGCTCCAGTTCATTCACCCCAAACTTACACTTATCAGCCCTTACAGTCATGCCATGTTCATCAAGAGCTGTCAAAACTTTTCTTAATAGAATAAAATGTTCATTAGCATCCTTTGAAAAAATTAATATGTCGTCTAAATAAGCTTGCACTCCTTTCATGTCTTTAAAGACTAAGTCCATTAGACGCTGAAAAACGCTAGCTGCGGATGCTAAACCGAAGGGGAGTCTTAGAAACTTATATGCACCGAAAGGTGTGACGAAAGTGGTCAATTCCTGTGACTCCATGGCTAATGGAATCTGATAATATGCTGATTTTAGGTCAATCAGTGAAAACCACTTAGCTCCCCCCAAATTAGCGAGAAGTTCCTTTATTTTGGGAAGAGGGTGACAATCGATTATGATGTTTCTATTTAGACCCCTCAAATCCGCACAAAGCCTAATCTCGCCTGTCTTTTTGCGTGCAACTACGATGGGAGCCACCCACTGTGAAGATTCTGTGGGTTGGATTACACCTTGTGAACATAACCCTTCTAACATGGACTTTAGCTCTTCCCTGGCACTCAAGGGGACTGGTCTGACCTTGTGTACTACGGGATGTGCGTTGGGTAATAACCTGATTTTATGTTCAAATCCTTTCACACAACCGATTTGATCTTTAAAAACAGATTTAAAATCAGATAACAAACTATTTATATCTAGACCCGGACCGTCCACACTACATACATAGGGTTCCTTAGCTCTCACAGGGTTATCATCACCTGGAACTAGATACAGCCCCAATCTAGCAAGGTCTTTCCAACCTACAATGTTCTTCCCCTTAATAGCTACATACACTTTAGTTATAATTTTACGACCTAAAATTTCCAAATTAGACATAAAAAACCCCAACATGTCTATGTCTTTTTCTCCGAAGGCCTTCGGGTTCACATCCGAATTGGACAGAGTAATGTTTTTACCCGTTTTCAAAAAAATAAGTGTCCCGGAGAATTGTAATTGGAGATCCTGAATCGGCCATGACCTTTGTTTCCACACCATCGATTACAGCGTCGCAAAAAGGACCTTTAATCTCCAAAGGATTATCTTTGTAATCCACAGTCAAAAGTAAGTTATCCAAAGACTCAGCACAATTGTTCATCTGAACCTCTACACTTCCAATTTGAACGGGTTTCCTCTGACTTCTGCAGAATTTTTGAAAATGTCCCATTTTTTACAACTGGAACAGCGTTTACCTAATGCCGGGCAACCCGGAAATTGCCAATGTGGAATTTCGATCCACATCTATAGCAGAACGGTTGTATTTTGTTTTGTACAAATTTAGTTTGCCTATCCTTCACACCAACGGCAAGTAAACCCTCCTCTTGTTCTTCTTCTTGTTCCGAAATTGAATTAACTTTGGTAGAAACAATGGTTTGCATGACCTTTGTAGAAATGACTGACCTTTCAATACTTGAAGCCAAGTCTATCACTTCCGTGAGAGAAGGATTTTTGCAGCTTAAAATCCTTTCTTTTATTTTCTGTGAATTGCAATTGAAAACAAACTGGTCTCTGATAATATCATCCCCTAAAGGACCGAATCCACAAGTAGTGGCTAATACCCTTAGAGCCGATATGTATTCCTCCACTTTTTCTTCCTCCCCTTGTTTGCGCTTGTAAAACTTATGTCTTTCTAACATAATATTAGGAGGTTCAGAAAACTGTTTTTTTAGTCTTTCGATCGCTTCTAAATAAACATTCCAATTTCCGTCGCCGGACTGACCAGTAGGAGGAGGAATAGGCGGTAAACTTTTGAAAATACGTTGGGCTGCTTGACCCAAACTACCAAAAAGAAGAGCGAATTTACGAGCAGAGGAGTATTCAGTTGCATCAATAGCCACCAAATGATTTTCAAATAGCTCAAACCATTCTTGCCAAAGTATACTTGGCTTGCCCGGTTTTCCTAAAAAAGGAGGCGGTTGAGTGATTTGATGAGTCGACGCTGTTGCCATAACTTCAAAATGTACGCAATATTTTGATAAACAATTAATGAATGGCTCTTATGTCTGTAACAGGGTTTGGAGTAAAATGCCGTGAGGTAAAAAGGGGTTTTAAGTAAACTGCAGTGGTGTGCGTATCACCGAATACGCTGGAAACCAACAGTGTGCCAGAGCGTGGAAATGGACAAGACAATAGAATGCCCTGCAATGATGACACCACTTGAAATGGTTAAAAGCACATTGTAACCCAAAACATTGTATGTTCACTCTCCCCTTTGCTGTTGTGTGTATCTTCACTCTCCCCTTTGCTGTTGTGTGTATCTCCGTATCAATAGAAGAAGAGAAAACACAGTTTTAAAGGTGTGCGCATCACTGTGATGCGCGAACAGCTGATCGAGTATTTTGACAGCTCGATCGTAATTCCCAAGCCAAGATGGCCGCCGACGTCCTCACGCAGCGTGAGCACGTAGAACCACGATTCCTTTGTACCGACGCGCGCGTAGAATCTGCGCGTGTCTCCTTTAAATCCTCAACGCAGTGTGAGATGCCTGCGCGTGCATTAACGCTTGCCCCAGCTTAAATGTGGAAGACCGGCGAAATTAATTTGAAAACGATCCTACCGGCTTCCAATGTTGTCCGTCACTGTTTCCTGGACCCAGGCGAGGTGAAGTTACATCTGGCAGAAATCCAAAGATGCCAGTCAGGATGCGTGGTGTTCTCTGGACGTGACAGGACCTGTGGCTGAAGGAGTTCCCCAGTCATCGCCAATATATGGTAGATGGATGGTAGACAAGGACGAAGAACAAACTTCAAATTGGTAAGAAGTTTTATTGAACAGGATCTTCAGCCACGGCAAAGAGCAGCGCACTCTCGGAGGTTCGATCCGCAACTGGCATTACCCGATCGAACCTCAGAGGACGCACACTCCAGACACGAGGCACAGAACATTAGCAGGCAAGCATTCTAATTAAGCATAAGCAATACTACATCCACCAGGAGCATGACAAAATAAACCCCTTGTGAAAATTCCCCAAAGGCCAAAAAAAACACCTTTTTTTAGTCACACATGTGCAGCCTACCTGGCGGGTCCCCACAGGATAGGGTGTGTGGTACCTAAACACTGGACATGTAGAAAATTAATATTCCCGTACCCCTAAAGTGATAGGACCCCAAAAGTTATTTTCACTTTGACAGGCCTGATTGTCCTATGCAAAAACCAGAGTACAGAATAAAATATTAATATTGCTATCCTAGGTTTAGGACCAACTAAAAAATAATTTAATCACTATTTTTAATAGTTATCAAATGTCCAATTCAAGGGTGAAGTTGGACTATTAATACATATAAAGAAAAAGTGCCTTTTTGGAAAGTTACCTTCAGGCTCCCTGAAGCTCCTGGAGGCTAACGTACATTAGCTGTCCAGCAGGTGGCATGTCTGTAGTTATCCCTTAATGAGGTGTGAAATACCTTCCAGGAGCCACACAATAGACTACTTTGAATGACCTTCATGGATAAAGATGACATCTCTGAGCTCAACTGGACATTCATAGTGGGGGCTGATGCCTCTACTGTTAGAACAACAGTTTCAAATCCTGCCTGAAAGGTGTGTGTGAGGTGCATGTAAAATATTTACTCCCTTGAAAGGGATTAACCAGTATCAGAACACAATTCATGTGTATCCCCTGTCGGGTTACTGAAGGAACCTACTTTCTTTCACTAGACATCTGTCTCATTCTGTTCTGTGGGTCCAGGACCTGCTTCAAACCAGATTTTGGGGTTATATGTGATTGAACACTGGTAATTTCCATAGCACACTCTCCCACACACCCCAAATTGCATAACCCAAGTTTAGAGTGTCTGAAGAATTTGCCCATCTTAGAATTACCCTGACCAATTACATTTTGGGCCTGTTTGCAGTAAGGCAAACAGGAACTACTCGTGTGGTGGGTAGGCCAGGACCTAGGAGATTTTACCCTATGGGTTAGGGATTGTTCAAGAGCTTAGTAGCTAGTGTCCACCATAAAAATGGCACCCCAAGGCATCCTCTTAAGAACACTTTCTGAATCTCTGGAAGTTCATTAGAGAACTAGACCAGCTGTCTGTGAGCTGTGAGGAGGCCAGATGGAATGGGGCTGCTCCCTCTTGTACCAAGTATTAAGAAGTGGACTCTAAGTGTAAATTAGCTGGCCTCCTATGTGGCTACAGGAACAAAACAAGCTGAAAAAGGCCTTATCTGTTAAGTGCCCAGCTGAACAGTGGCTACTGGACCTAGACTGGACTTTGCTTTTGGCATCTGCCTGACATCCTGAGAGCCTCTAAGTTCCTACCCTTGAGGTATTGGTGGCCATAGAAGTGTACATCAGTGGTTGTTTGGGAACCGGAAGAAAGTTTGGAAATTTTTGTAAACATTTCCTCCAGAGCTTCAGGGAAAAATATCCAACCCCTGATCCACAGTTAGATTGGACTTCAGCTTCATCCCACATGGAGAACTCTGCACCTCTGAAAAAGTGACACAGTCCCTTTCTGCATTCTGACTTTGAAAATTTTCAGCTGGACATGTCCAAAGCTCCATATTACCAGCGGAACCATCCTGCTTCAGGTTTCCATCCTTTGGCTCCCCAGCCGCAGCTACAATTTAAGCAGCTCCTGCATGATGGGTATTTTTCCTCTCACAAAAATGTCAAAGTCCCATTCATGTCTTAGGGCTTAGAAGAAATTACAATGCTTTTGTTCAAGAATATGGCCGAGTCCCTTTCTGAAATGAGACTTAGAAACTTTTTCAAACTTTTAGAGTTCCAGACTTTCACTGGCATAATTTCCATCTAAAATGTTAAAAACTCATATGCCAGATTTCCATTTTTGTTGTTCTTGTGCAATTTTGTTAATTAAATTCTCTCTATTTTTAAATGGGATTGTTATTGCTTGGTGTTTTGACCTCATTACTGTTTTGGCACTACATAAATACCTAACACATTGCAAGCTCTGACCATAACTACCAGGGGGCTGAGCTCAGGTCAACTTAGTGGCTTTGAGGGTTCACCCTGACAAGGATAGTTATTATTACTTGAATTGGGTAGCTACTCCCTCAACTAATAACCCAATATCTTAAAGTTGAGTATATGTGAGACTCTTTAGCGAATGTAGCTTGGGCATTTTCACACCTCAGTCTGAATAAAATTGTTAACTTGTGTAGAATCTAATTTTGTGTGTAATAATGTATGTTTCCTTTTGTTGAAGAACACAAAACAGTGATTCATTAAGTATTGTTTGTTTTGTCACTGGAATCTGAATCTCTAGCCCATGGCACCTTCTCTGGGCATGCCTTAGACTGTTTCGCCTTACTATCTTGACAGTGAAGCGATGATGAAATCACTTGGTTAGTAGTTTGGCATCCTCAGTATGAAGGCCCCAGGGCACTAGAGGTGATAGACTTTATTTGTCACTAATGGGCCTGTGGCATTGTTATACCTGCTGTTAAAACATTGGCTGGTCCATGGTCACTGGGGATTGGCCCAGGACTAGAAACCGCGGCGTTTCTTCATTATAAGATGATTTCACACTGGTGACTACAGACGGGATGCAGAGGACCAGTTCGTGTCGCAACTAAGCACCCCAAGGGGATGAATTTGTGGCAGGTACTTTGACGTCCCTCAAGAAATGGGAATCCACGTGCTTGTGGGAGTATAAGCCTGCCTGTATCCAGAGATTGTTCCGGGGTTGCAGAAGCACCTATGCCTGCTGAATTTCCCTTGAGGATCATCGAACTGTGAGTTAATCCCACCCCGGGTTGGATGTTGTTATCCTTCCCCTTTCTGTGCGATTTAGAAGGGGAGGCACCTATCGGAGTGGCCCCGTGGTGTTTGCGGCCCACTGGCCTCTGATGGAAAAAACGTATGAGGTGCGGTGTACGCTCTGCCTGTCTATTGACTTTGTGAGGTGCTGCCGGGCTCCACTGCATTTCAGGGTCGGTGGTCCTGTCCAACGAAGACCACAGCATGCAGGCAGGCGACTGAGGCTTTTGCGCTCTCATGTTGCCTTTCCAGCCTCCCAACTTGCTCCGATGGGGTTCCCTAACCGGAGGGGTAGGAGTGTGAGCCGCGTAGAAAGAGGCTTTCCCCTCAGCATGAAGTGCTCACCGTCTGTTCAAGTTGGCTCTCCCAGCTTATGCATTGTCACCTAGTGGTTTTATGGTGGAACTGCGGACACTGGGTGAGTGAATTTCTTCCAGTGATTCCCACACTAATAAAGGAAAAGAAAAAGGTTGTAAAAGGAATTTAGGGTTGTAGATTTGTTGTTGAAAAGATTTCCAGGGGCAGTTACATTGCAGACTTTGCTGGTGCTCTTTCAGTGATCCGCACACTGCGACTTTGGTCATGCAAACTACATATAATCTCCAAAGGAAAATAAATATTTAGAAAAAAAAAGAAAGTATTAACAGAGGTTTGAAGGGTTTCAGTTTTCCTTGCCTGATGAATCTACTGTATACCTCATCAGTGATTCCCAAACTGGTTGCCATGTGTTAGTGAGCTCTTGCAGCAAATTTGCATCTGGTGGCTACCTTGAAGAGTTAAGGAAGGGTGACGCTGACAAGTCCAAGGTTCTGAGAAGCGAACAAGCAGAGTGTCACATCCCCTCTTTTCTTTTTATCATGCCCAGGAGAACCCCCTTTGAGGTCGATCAAGTGGAAAAAGGTCTTCCACAACTATGCAGTAGTCTGCAGACCAAATTTAGGGCTTGAAAGGGGAATTACATTTTTGCTCCATTGCTTAAGTGCGGAAGGGCAGGAAATATTGGAGCACCTGTCAGATTTAGGGTGAATGCAGCCAGGGGTTTGAACGAGTACAAGATATCCAAAAATAAATTGGACAATGACTTCCTACCCCGAATTAGCACCATACTAGAATGCTTCCATTTTGGGAAAAGGTAGCAGAAGGACGGATAAAGCGTATCGCATTAAGGAAATTGTCAGCCACGTGCAATTTTGGGGCAAGTGCGGATGAGCACATTAGAGACCAATTCCTACTAAAATGCAACATAGAAAAAGTTAGGGAAGAGTTATGACTAAAAGACAATCTGCCATTGAGTGAGCTGCTAATAGTAGCCAAGCAGGTGGAGCACATGCTGAAGTGCGTACATGAGATAAAGAGGGATAACACAGGCTCAAGCAAAGATGAAGTGCAACAAGTAGACATGGAAGAGTACAGTGTACAGGCAATAAAGAAGAAAGTGATTCAAAGTGAAAAGAAGGATGGGGTGGATTTCAAAGGGAGGTGTTTCTGATGTGGACATGCGGACACTTTGCCAACAGCAGAGATTTCCCAGCAATAAAGGTGTAATGCAAGTGTGGCAAAAGGGGCATTACATGGCAAGCTGTATTACTGGGAGGTTTATAAGGAAACCAGATAGAAAAAATGTAACAGAGATCTGTGGTGAAATAGTGCTACAAGTGTCTGACACTAACCTTGACAATCTTAAAGATCTGGTTAAAATAGATCACAAAGAGATTGAAGTCATGTTTGACTCTTGCTCCAGGCTCACGATCGTGTCAGATGAAGTGTTTAAAAGAATTCATAATGGACAGGTGAAACTGAAAAAAATTGACATATCCCCTGTGGGATATGGAGGGTAGCCTATAAAAATGAAAGTTTCTTCATAGCAAGGATAGAGAACAAAAACAGATACGCTGTGTGTAAGATCTATGTATCGGTACATGGGGACAAAATTCTGGGCTGGCCGGCACAAAAGGATTTAGAAGTGTATCTTGATCCAAACTCTTGTCCACAGATTTTGGTACAGAGTGTTTCACAGAGGGGGTTGGATACGCTCCATATTGAGGAAGAGTTCCCTAAGGTCTTCACTGATAAGTTAGGGTGCCTAAAGATTTTTGTGCATAAAATAAAAATGAAAAACAATGCCACCCCAGTGTCTGCCAAAGTATGAAGTCTGCCCATTAGTGTATAGGAGGAGGTGAGGGTGGAGTTAGAGAAATTGTGCAGGTTAGGGGTCATCACGCCGGTAGAGGCGACAGAATGGTTGGCCCCAACAGTGGTCATGAAAAAGCAGATGGGAAAATCCACCTCTGCATCGACTTGTGAGCCCTCAATAGAGAAGTTGTGGTGGACAAGTTCCCCTTGCCCAAAATCCCGGAGATTTTTACCAAGATAGCCGGAGCCAAGTACTTCTCCACCCTTGATCTAATGCCAGCAAACTATCAGGTCCGCCTTCATGCTGAAGCCCAAGGCCTCACATCATTCATAACACCCATGGGGGCATACAAATTCAAGCTGATGCCGTTCGGCCTTGTGTCTGTGGCATCAGATTTCCAAAGGGCCATGTCAACTATTCTTGCTGATTTACCAGGGGTTTTCTTTTACCAGGACGACGTATTGATCTTTGGGAAGACGGACACCATTCATGAAGAGAGGTTATGTCTGGTCCTTAAAAAATTAATCGAATATGGGCTCACAGTGTAAAGGGAAAAATGTAAGATTAAGGGCCCAATTCTGGTGCGGTTAGGAAGGCCTCCTAACGGCATTTGCTCCGTCCGAATCGGAACGCGTCTTTCCGACCGAATCGGAAAGGTTTACGACTGACCGAGTACGATGCGAGTTAGGCGTTAGGAATATCCCAATCCGAACCCGACGGCATTCGAAATGACTGAGCCTTATGGAGCAGAATCGCACGTCTCTACGGGCCGTGTTTCCGACTGACCGATTACGATGCTGGATTCGGACAGACTTTCTGAATTGTTTCCGTCCGACTTGAATATGCAGTCAGAATTAGACATTGGGAGCCAGTAACAGGCCCCCCTGCTCCCGGAGCCTTCCCAATCAGGCCCATGGAGGTACCCATGGGTCCCCCCTGACCAGCCATGCACAGTGTGGCAGGCACCAGGGGGTACCCGCCACAGGGTACCTGATTTTCCCCAGCTACCTCTTTCTTCAATGGGAGCCTATGCATTTGGTCGGAACATAGGCTCCCATTGAAGTCAATGGGAGAACGACTGAATCGTATCTGAAAGCATTCGGATGCATTGTACTCGGTTGGTCGGACTCTCCCGATCCGAGTCGGTCGGAAACCATTCCCAAACCGATTCAGTCAGAATGATTTCCAAACTACATCGGAATCGGGCACTAAGTGTGCTGAAATTAATTATTTGGGGCATTTGATTCAACTCACGGCATACATCCAAAGAAGGAACTTTTAAACACAATCTTGAATTTGACGGCCGCCAAGAATAAGGATGATCTCAAGTCATTCTTGGGGATAGTCGAGTTCAATAGCAATTTCATTAACAACTTTACTGGTCGCACATTTCAGATGCGCACATTGCTCAAAACTAATGCCATTTACTCATGTGACGACGGGTGGGAGAGTGAATTTTTAGATATTAAGAAAGCAATGGCTAACACACCTAGTCTCCAGTCCTTTATACCAGGGAAATACACCATCATAGCAACTGATGCCAGCTCTAAACGTCTGGGAGCAGCACTATTACAAGACGATAGTAAGGGGGAGGAAAACATTGCTTTTGCTTCCAGGACACTAAGACCAGCAGAATTAAATTACTCCATAATTGAGAGAAAATCACTGGCTGTACACTGGGCACTCACCAAATTTATGGATTTCATGTGGGGAACAGTTTTCAGAGTACGAACTGACCATAATCCTCTTAAGGAGGTTTTCACTAAGAAAGGTTTAGTGGAGATCTCCAGCCCCATCAAGAGGTGGGTGGTAAGCTTACAAGAATTTAGCTTTGAAACGGAGTACATTCCTGGACTCAAGCACTACACAGCAGATTGTCTGTCAAGCTTAGTAAGAGAGGCAGACCGTAATCAGGGAGAAGTGATGGACAAAGTCCAGGTTGAGGACCTTCTCCTAGAAAATGTATGCATCATTACAAAAGGGGTCATAGAAGATGGCATGTGGAAGCATGAAACTAGCACTGATCCCATCCTTAAGAAGGTGTCAGAGTTGTTGATTCAAGGGTGGGACACTGAAAATAAAATTGAGGAACAGTTAAGACCTTATTGGAGTGTCAGTGGGAGCTGTCAGAGAGGTATGATTGTCTATTCAGAGGCATAAAGTTGATACCCCCAGCACCCTGAGAAAGAGGTTAATAGAAGTAGCACATGATGGCTCTTTGGGCATCACTAAAACTAAGCAGAGACTGCACCAGAGGTTTTTGGTGGCTGACAATTAATGTGGCAGTGGAAAAGGATGGTGAGAGACTGTTTGCCCTGTACAACCAGTGACAATGTCCTAAAAACTAACATCCCACCGATGGTGTACCGCGCGCTCCCCGAGGGGCCATGGATGTAGGTGGCAGTAGATATAATTGGACCTTTGTTAGGAGAAAGGAATGTCACATACATACTGGTTTTGGTTAATCTTTTCTCAAGATGGCCATAAATTAAAGTCGTGACTGATACCAGTTACGGTGTGTGGTGATCATATTTCTGGTGGAAGTGTTCATGAGAGAAGAATTGTCTACCATGATGTTAACAGATAATGGGACACAATTTTGCTCCAGGGAAATGAAGGAGTTTCTGGATGACAATGGGATAAGACACAAATTATTTGCCCTCTACCATCCATAAACTAATGGAATACTGGAGCGATTTAACAAAACAGGAAGGTATTCAGCTAGCCAAGAGCAAGGGTTTATGGTGGAGGTAGGAAACAATGAAAAGGTTGGAAGCCTATCGCCTCACTCCGAACAACTCCACTGACAGGACACTCTTTGAACTGTTGAGAGGTCATAAACCCAACTCAAGGTTAGAGCCAGGTTGGATGAAATGGTACAAGGAATGGGTAAAGGTGGACATCAACCAACCTTGAGGAGAAGGGATGTAGAATTGCAAACTGAAAGGAAGGAACGATATTCACAGGCACACAGGACCAAGTTAATCCAGTTTAAGCTGGGGGAGTGGGTCATGGTGAGAGCTCCCACTAGTCAGCAGGCAAGGTCAAAATTCACTGAACCTCCGAAGATTATCAAACTCTTCTGCATTGCAGTAAAAACTCAGGATGGAGGAATTTGGAATCTGGGAAGAGTGGTCTTATATGGAGGACCTGGTACACTGACAAAATATTGTGACCAAAATATCGATGTCAAAAATGTCTACATCCTATACTTATAATGGCAAGTACAAAAATATTGGGGAAAAAATTGATGTCATAAATATAGTTGTACAGAATATTGTTTTTTATATATATAGAAAATATTAATAAATATTAAATATATTAAAGAATAAAATGAATTTAAAATAGATAAATTAGATTTAATATACATTTGAACAAATATAATAAATAAACTAAATTAAAAAAGTTAAACACATATATATAATAATTAATATATATATATATTTACTTTAAAACAATTATTAAGCTAATAATTTTAATGTATTTTATAATTTGAAAATTATATAAAAATTTAACAAATAAATATATATATTTGCACGTTTGCACTAATGGTGTGGAAAATAAAAAGAAAAGAAAATACCTCTAAGAAACTGATTGTGGATTCCCTCTGTGCCGTGGAGACTCTGGTTCGTGTGTTTGGGACCGCGTTGGGTTTTGCTGTCAATATATATATATTATCTACTGGCGGTCGCCAGTAGATAGTTATAGTTAGGACCTATTTTCCATAGGAAATCCACGACATTCTATTTGAAATAACTCTCTTGCCGGTTGACGAATCTTTGCGAAATTTTCAAACTTTATGGCCCGCTACGGTCCGCTCCTACCCTGAAAGTCTCGGGGTGATTCGTCAAGCGGGGGCCGAGAAAAAGGGGGGTCCCAAAACGTGTTTTCCCCATTCATTTTCCCATAGGAAACTTTAGACACGGCTACAGCCTGAACTGCTGAACGGAATTACACCAAATTTGGCAAAGAGGTAGTTCTTGGTTCAGAAAGAACCCTTTTGTTAAATGGTGTAAATCCGTTCAGTAGTTGCGGAGAAATTAAAAAAATAAGAGTCAAAAAATCAATTTCCCATAGGAAACTTTAGACACGGCTACAGCCCGAACTGCTGAACGGAATTACACCAAATTTGGCAAAGAGGTAGTTCTTGGTTCAGAAAGAACCCTTTTGTTAAATGGTGTAAATCCGTTCAGTAGTTGCTGAGAAAATCAAAAGTAAAAGTACATATATATCTATGGGCGCGGAGGATCCGCGCACCCTCCCGATCACGAGCTGCATGCTAATTGGCTGTCAACACTCCAAATCAGGAAGTGTTGGCAGCCATTTTGTCCCTCGGTAGAACCGAGGGACAGAAACAAGTGCGCAAAGCACACAAAAGGGGGAAGGGTAGCAACACCCTGACCCCCTAGGTCTAATCAGGGGGTCCCACAAGGACCCCCTGGGCAAAACATTTTTTTTTTTTTTTTTTAAATCAGCAGGATGCGCTCAGGGTGCGCGGATCCTGCCGAAAAAAAAAAAATCGAAACGCGGTCTCCCGCGCTTTGATTGTATTTTGCCCCTGGGTGGCCCAAGTCCCGGGGGCATGGTGGGGGGGTTAAATTTATGTATGGGGGGCCTCAAAGGGCCCCCAAGCCCCGAGGACCGCCACCCCTGGGGCTTTCATTTTAAAATGGTGCGGGAGGGCACTCGGCCCTCCCGCAGCCCCGGGGACCACCACCTCCCCGGGGCTTCTTTTTTTTTTTTTAAATTTCCTGTGTGGGGGGCTCGAGCCCCCCACGCCCGGGGACCGCCACCTCCCGGGGCACTAACACATTTAAAATGGGGGTCCGTTTTGGACCCCCGAAGCCCCGGGGACCACCACCTCCCGGGGATGTGCTGATGTGGGGAGGGGGCCGCGCGGCCCCCTCCTGGAGCCTGTGGTGGCCCTGGGGACCGCCACCCCCCAGGGCCGGCTCCTGCAGTGTCCCGGGGTGCCTACAGTGCACGTCCAAAGTGCATCAAGTCCGTCGCAGGACAGAGAAATTAGGAAGTATGGTGCTCTTCATCGAGCACGGAACTGCGCCGCTTACTGCCCGAACACGGAGCACTTTTATCAAATACTCTCATAACTACCACGGAACGGCATAACGGAGGCAATTGTTTTTCCTCCTACTTTCTTGGACCATCCATTTGTACATACACTTGGAGGCTCCATACTTCCTAATTTCTCTGTCCTGCGATGGACTTGATGCACTTTGGACGTGCACTGTACCTTGCGGCGCACTTATTTATATTCGCCTTGCCCTGAATAAGCCCATGTTTGGGCGAAACGCGTTGGCTGTCTGGAATACCATTTATGAATAAAAACAACCAAAGATTACGAGCTACGACGTGGAATAGATATCTAATTTATTTATTGTATATACCTTTGAAGTGTTATTTTGCATATATTGCCTCTCATACCCTTGTGAATAAGGATGGAAAGGAACTCTGTGGGCCCTGGTAATTGTGAGATCCCCACTGAACTCGGGGAGGAATTTTTGCTTGATGAAGGATTCCACCCAATGCGATGCCTGGGCGCCTTCACTTCTCTCGGGAACTCCCACTATGCGCAAGTTCGAACGGCGTGTGTGATTTTCCAGCTCCTTGAGCTTGTTCTCAAGCGTACTGCTGTCTTTAGCCACTTCGCGTACTTTCGTTGACAATCCACTCATCTGGTCCTCCAGCTGCGAAATCCTTGACTCTGCTTCCTGGATTTTAACTGGGAGACAGGCCACTTCATCTTCAATCTTCCCTAAGCGGAGATGAAGGGAAGCAATTTCGTTTTCCTGAGACCTCTTCATCTCTCTTATCTCGTCAAGGATGAGATTAAGCAGGGTATTAATATCCATCTGTTTGGTGGAGACTGCTTCAGATAGATCATCTGCTGGAGTTTCTACAGATTCTAAGGCTGATTCAAAAGCTGGGAATTGTAAGATATTTGGCTCCTTCTGACCCCTCTGAGTATATCCCGGTTGTGTAACATTTGAGGCATTTAGCTTCTGAGTTGGAACCTTTCGCTGGTCTTGCTGTTCCCGATGTCCTGGGGAAAGTACCGGGGTGTTAGCAGGCGCAGTCTGGGTCAGAGGCAGGTGAGAGAGTAATGGCAGCGAGGAGTCTACAGAGGGCGAAGGGGCAAAATTCAGAGATTTAAGACTCAATTCTTGTGCCGAGGAGGTTGGAGCTGAAGTATTCTGGACATGTGGAGATGCTGTAGAGGCGGAAAGTGAGGATGAAGGTGATGAAATAAGGTAAAGTGGGGATTGACGTGGGGTGGCAAGGTCTTCTGCCCTCCTATCCACAGTCTGAGGGAGAGGTGTACCGGGCTGTGTAGGGACTGGCTGTAGTAGCTTTTTCACAAAGAGGGGAAACTCCTTGACACTCTTCCCCTCCTCCTTACTGCTTTCAGCAGTTGACAAATTATCTACCTTTGTCTTGCCCATATCACCAAACTCGAGTATAGGTGCCGTTGGGGAAGTTCTAACTTTCTGGCATGATCCAGAGGGCTCATCAGCCGGCTCATCCTCTGAGCTCTCAAAACTAGAATTAGGGTCAGGGCGATTTCCCAAAAGTCCTGCTCTGCCAGCCCCTGAAGACAACGCCTTTGCCTGTGCCAGGTGGGTTTTAGCCTTTAGGCCAGTCGCTGAGTCGACTTTAGCAACCGGATTGTTCTGCTTGTTATGTCTCCCCATATTCATTCAATACATGCAGAGGAGTGCTAGGCGGTATTTCAGTAGCACGGTAACACTTGGACCACTTAGAGCTTCTCGCCCTCCTTTTGTTTGTTGTTAGTTGATGGTTGGGGACAGAGACTAGCTCCTCCTTTCTCCTCTAATATCAACTGGCACAGTTTTCATAAAAGTCTCCTTATAAATCCTTTACACTCCTTTACAAACTGATTGTGTGGCTTTTCAGCTGGTGTCACCGACCCCTCGCCTCCTCACCACCCAGCCTCCTCACCTCTCTTTTTTCTTCCAACCGCCTTCTGCTCCAGCCCTGGTCAGAAATCCGGACCAGGTCTTTCCTTACTCCTGGTTACAGAACACTTATCCCTGAAGATTGCCACTGGAAAAGTATCCGCATTGCTTCCTCCTCACTCACTGCAGCCGCCAAGAATCACAAAAAAAACCAAAAAATAAAGGGCTCCACATCCAGAGCCTGTTCAGAGACTGGTAATCCCGTTGCCGTTTACCGGTTACCGCGGTTTTTACCGCGAATCGGCATGCACTAGGTTTTTTCCCCCGCACTCCTGCCAGGGAGACTCGCTATCCTAAATTCTTTCCGTCCGTTCTGTCTGTTTTCACCGCAAAAGACCGTTTATACGTTTATGCGGCGATATGTACAGCCGCGCAGAGGACGCCAAAGCTGCCGTATCGTGCCGCCATTGCCGATGGGGGGGCGTGGTCACCTACGGCTACACGGAGGTGTGGTTCTCCGTCATCCCGTCGGCCTTGATGATATATATATATATATATATGCATACACCAATAATATAAAATCTATTTTAAAAAATCATTCTATTATAAATTAAAACACTAGGGGGCACATTACGATGGCGGGCGGAAGCACCACCGCCGTGCTGGCGGATGCAAAAAGCACCAGTTACCGCCGGCACGCAGCAGTCCACACGCCCGTCCAATTACGATGCGAAAAGTAGGCCAAACACCGCCGGCAAGCCAGCAACACCGTCCGCCATCAAAGTGCGCCCGTACACGTAGCGGCGCAGCTCAACTGACACACACCGTCCGACGAAACACGTCCCGCCCGGCGCATAAATTACGATGCCGCAAACAAACGGCTCCCATGGCCAAGAGATACCGTACGACAAACCGGAAGCGGTAACACGGATGCCGAGCACGGACAACGAAGAAGCGGCTCCCCGAGCATGAATCCAGCACTGCAGGCCCTCCCATGCTTCTGCTGATGCACCACCAAGGACGCAACGTACCGCGGAGACGCAGGTAGGCACACACACAACAAGTGCACGCAAACAGCGCACACAGTGCAAGGGCGGAAAAAGCGGACAACCCCCCACCAGCGCGTGTACACTACACATCCACCATTGCATCCACATATGACACACAGGCCAAATCGTAACATCGCAGAACACATGTGTACACACCACCTGGGACTAGGAACCAACCACCCCGTCACGGCCCCAAAGCGCCGATGACGCCGCCACACATGCGCACAACGCAGAGGCCAACCGCAGCGCCATGCATGCGTCGCACACAGACACAGGGACACAACCAAGCAGCACACACATCAGCCCCACCCCGAACGCACATGACACGTGACAGGCCTGCCACAGACATGTCCCCAACGCCCAATTCACGGACAACACCCAACGCCACACAACCGACGCACACATGTCAGTGAAGACACGCAACAGCAGGACACACCCCAGTGTAACAAACATGGCGTAGCACACAGCGGCGGCAACACCAACTAGGAGAAGCAGGGCCCCTTCGGGAAGAGGAACGCCAGTACCACACAGAAACACCCATACCACCCTGCACATATGAACAAGACATATAAAACGGAACACCAAAGAGCCCGGGGACCGACAACAGGTGGCCCAAGAATAACATTCACACACAAGGCCCAACGCAGAGTGGAAAGGCAGCCTGCCGCCCACACAAGGGAGAGCAGACAGCACTGAATGACCTTCCATTCCAACTCCGAAACCACAGCCCTACGACAGAAGCCGGTGAATACAGCCATTGTCCAAGAATAGACCAACACAGGCATGCCGAGGAGACCGACCACAGGGCAGATAGCGCATATCACAGAAGCACACAACGGACGGGGAAGAAAGAAGAAAACACTCCCCCATGTCGGCCACATGCAAGTTAATTGGAAGGAGTCACACATCACTGACCTTGAACTGTCTGAGAAGCATGTGGGAAGAGGGCCCGTGTCCTCCAAACAAGCCAACAGAACACAAGTCCTGTCTCCCTACGACTACACAGAGCTCACAGCAACCTCGGAGCGTGCACATTGCAGACTGCACACACAGCCGGAGCACGCCACCTCAACGAACCGCTGCGAAATGGCAACCGCAACACACCTACCCAACTACGCCGAACAGCTCAAGCTGTACAAAACCAACCTGTTCCATACATTGGGATGCGATCTCCTGTCCCTGCTGAACGTAAGTTACCGACTGACTTACCGCATCACATTGTTCAGCTGCGTCATGCCCGTCTTCTACTGTCGGAGGTGTCCCTACCAGCATCCCGTCGAGATATGCCTCTCCAACCCGGCATGTCTGAAGGCGGACCTGCTACCACTACTCCTCCCTCTGGACGCACACGACAGGGCCTGCTCTGCCTATGGGGGCATGGCGTATGTGGCCAACATCGCACCCGCACTGAAATGGGACCACTGTGCCTCCACACGACGGATCATCGAGAACAGCTACATCGAATGTCACCCAGCATGCCCCATCATGGTCCTCCAAGGGACAACTTACGAACAACACCTTGACAGCCACCATCCGCTACATTGGCTGGCAAACATGTACACCACCAATGACATGGAAGCCCTGCTGGACGGCATCGCATACCTGACAACCTGTAAATTCGTCAGACCACAACGCAGGTTCCCCGAGTGACCTATGATGTCCAACCCCGCACCCATGCTTAGCTTCCGCACGGACTGGCCAGTCACCACCACAACAGCCATACCAAACGACCGGCAACTGTAACCACACCATCAACGACATCGCCATGACATCGGATATGACCGGGACATGCACACTGTTCCCCATCACATCCAGGAACACCGCATGCATCGTGGGAGGCAGTGGCATGGGCTCTGTGTATCGCACCCACATGGACGGAACTGCACGAACAACCAGGACACAACATGGATCCAGCGCCCATGGACACACACACCGCTCAGTGGACAGGTCGCCTGGAGTCTGTGGGTGCTGCACCCCTCCCACCCCCGCCCCGGGAATCCCATACCAGGACCTTTGCATGGACGACAAGTGCATACAACAACAACACGACCCCAGTGACTGTGACATGTCCAGTAACCACCACATTGCAACAACAAGTGGCACGCCGCTGCATGCACGCAAGCACATGCCCTGATGTCATCTCACATGCACGCGTGCATGAGGAACAACCGCAGCAAACCTGTCACATGGAACTGAGATGGACTGTGCCCATGATGCCAAGCGGTCTGGTAGGCTACATGTATACCGTCTGTGTCAAAGTCCGCAGCTCCGCAGCTATACGTAAATGTACATTAGCACAGCCTTGGCCAAGCAGATGTCACTCTGAAGCCCACATCCCACATGCAACAGCCAATCACATGTAACCCCACACCCTATCCCATTTGCAATCATGCTCAGTATATCCTCAACATGTATTCCGCTGCCAGTAGTGTCCACTATACTGCATCACAGAGGACAGAAGACTCAATATAATGTTTGAAACCAAAACTGTCTCCGCTGACTCATTTCACAAGTACGAATGAGAGAGGATGAGAGTATGTGAAGTACACGGCAGTCGTGACATGACCATGTAGTCCACTGGTATTGGATGTCAACGCAAATGAGTAGCACTACTGTGAAAGACACACATGTGTCGTGTGAAGTCGTATGGACGCAGTGCTCAGGTGGGTGGGTGCGACGGGTAGATGCGCACATGCCAAGTTGGAGCACGCCGTGTTGGGAGGGGTCATGAACAGTACACCACCGCTTCCCTGGGCATTGTGAGAGGACACCTGTCGGGGGGAGTGAACACGTGTGTGCACAGCAGCCGGGCACACGTACAAAGCGGTACCAGGCGCACCTCAGCCCACCCTCTGTGGACAAGCTGGATCCTGTTGTGCGCCCGCCATGCCCCTTGACAAGGCACACACAGCCCCAGTCGACCAGGTGTAACCCCAACATAGTCAATCCGCACAGGCGATACAGGGCACGGGATGGCAGTGGAGCATGGTGTGTGAGAGGTCTCCTCGCGCTCCTCCTGGTCATATCACGCAGGCAATAGAACCTCAACGTCTAGCATGGCACAAGTCAAATGGAAGTGTAGGGGGACGCACCACAGCACGAGCAGCACTGACGTCACGGGAGGTGGCTCGCACCATCCCATCCATTGCCCATCATACCAACCACGCCACATGCCATTGCGACTAAGTGCAAGCGCGTGCGCCACCACCCCGAGCCCTCCCCAGAGAGGCCAAAGAGTGAATGTGTGGGCCATCAGCCGCAGACGGACGTGGCCTGGCCGCAAGGGCAGCCACAGCCACTGGGTGTCGCAGGTGGCGGATCCGGAAGGCGAAGACTGTGATGCATAGTCCATGCAGGCCGGGTCTCCATTTGGGGCACCACGCAGGTGGACGGCGTCCCGCCACACATCATACCCTGAGACAGCCCACTCGTGCAACTGGACCCACACATACACTCCTTGCCCTCTCTGGTGCGAGCTTGGGGCTGCCTGTGCAGGCGCTAGCCTCGCAGGTGAGCATGCATATTGGGGGAGCGAGGGGAGGACATGAGGGCTGGGGCGAAGATGACTGTATCACTGTCAGTAAGTACAAGGGATGACCCAGATGTGGAAAGGAAGAGACGTGTCCCGTGTGTACTGCAACTAGTCGCCAATCCAACTACCCCCCATGTCCGGAATGTAAGCCCGCACCTAGGCCCGCCCATCCGCCACATCGAACATACCACCAGCACGACAACCTTCCCATTCGAAACACTGACTGGGGGTGGCGACCAGTGTACAATCATGTGTAGCCTACCCACGCGTACATGTGGGCCCTCCATGATCCATGTCACCTGCGGCAAAGTCATGACATGCGCAATGAGGGAAGTGAGGAGAGCTGTCCGCCCCACGCGCAGAAGGTGCATCAGCTCCACAGACCCAGCAGCGAGTCCAGCAGGGGTCACATGTGCAGGGGCAGCTGTGCCTGGTGTGAAGGCACATGCATATAGACAGCACATCGACCAATGTGTAGTCTGCCCACATCTACAGTCCATCATCATGCGGACATAGGAATTGAACACAGGGCAACACATCTTCAGTTGGTGCACCCACCGTGACCAACAATGCGCAATCATCGACGTACCCGCCCTGTGCATGGCCCCCCACCCAACGGAGGCACATCCAGTGCCACCATCCCACACACACAAGCCTTCCACGGAACATGCTGTGTCCAATGGTCAGTACAGAGTCAGCGCCCATCTGGTGGATCCTGAACAGGAGACACATGCACACACATGCCAGCTCCCACTATGTACGTCTGCCACCTGGCACGTGCAATGTAACCTCTCACCTGTGACGTGTGACTGCAAGCACACAGCCGTCTTGGCATGGGGCTGTCAATGTGGACACCTGTCAATGTTTCGGGAGGTGTGATCCGTACAGTGCTGTACATAGGGTGCAGTGCTGACACCTACTACTGTCTCATATCCCCTCGTGCCACAGGTCCCACTTGTTTTGGCCGCTCAGCCTGTGCCCACATCGTCGTCGTCGTGTGCCATACTCATCCAGCCGCGGAAGCAGTTCCATGCTCAGCAGACATTCATGTTGCCGTGGCGTTGCCGCTTGACGGATATGCAGTCAGTCCCCATCAGCACGCCCCGCAAGTCATTGGGGCCTAGATCCCCATGTGCATGCACATGGCAGTGGTTCGTATCACTAGCCATTGCCATTGTTGGGAGACCTGTGTAAGTGTATTGTGGCCGTGCCGTCCCAGCTTGACAGCTGGGCTGTGGCTCATGTGCTTGCTCAGTCATGTCAGTGATGTGTATGCGAAATTGCTATGTGTCGTGTTGCTTTGACATGTGTCCTCTGCCATTGTCCCTAGGCGGAGACCGAACATTGACCGCCCATACCAATTGCTGGCGGACATGGACGATACAGAGGTTATTAGGAAGTTTCGGCTGGACAGGCCAACCCTGCATCGACTGTGTGCCATGTTAGAACCCCATCTCCGTCCCCGCAGGGTGTATCCGACTGCTGTCACCCCCACAGCTAAGGTGATGGCCGCCATGCATTTCTTCGCCACTGGGTCATTCCAGCACACAGTGGGCATTGGAGGAGGGATGTCCCAGCCCATGTTCAGCAAGGTGCTGAGGGATGTACTGGCAGCCATGATGCTGTGCCGAAACAGGTACATCCGCTACCCCAGGGCTCGTGAATTGGCGGCAGTGAAGGGTGCATTCTATGCCCTTGGCAGAATCCCACACGTCGTTGGAGCCATTGACTGCACACATGTCGGCCTTGTTCCACCACAGGCCACTGAGCACCTGTACCGCAACAGGAAGCACACGCACTCCCTGAATGTGCAAGTGGTGTGCCTTGCGGACATGGTGATCACCCACGTGTGTGCAAAGTTCCCAGGCTCGGCCCATGACGCACACATAATGCGCAACAGCATCTTGCCACGACTGATGTCCAATATGCAACAGGATCGTGCCTGTATTGTCGGTGAGTATGTGGAGTGGTGTAGCGTGCTGGTTGTGCGATGCTGTCCCCTGTCCAGTTGGAATTGCAACGGTTCTCTGTGTCCCTCACACCCAGGTGACTCTGCGTACCCGAATGGGGCATGGCTGCTCAGTCCATTGAGGAATCCTCGCACCCCAGCAGACGATCGCTACAATGAGGCACATGGGAGGACCAGACGTGTGGTCGAGCGTACCTTTGGCCTCCTCAAGTCCAGGTTCAGGTGCCTGGACCGCACCGAGGGTGCGCTGGCGTACTCCCACAGAAGGTGTGCCAGATAGTGGTGGTGTGCTGCATGCTGCACAATCTGGCCATTCGGAAGCAGATCCCCCTCATCGTGGATGACGGAGATCAACCAGGGCCCCAGCCCGCAGACCAGGACAGCTCGAGTGAGGAGGACAGCGGAGAGGAGGAAGCTGGTAATGTGCGGCAGCAGCTCATCGCCCGCTACTTCACTTGACGGTGAGTGTCCATGTACGACGGCTGATGTGGCTGTATCTGTGCAGGTGTGTGTGTGCTGTGTCAGGGTGGCCGTTTGTTCACTGCGTGCTGTGTGTCAACGCTCCATGGCCAGGGTAGTATGCCACTGTTGGTGGCTGTGGCATTGTGCCCTATTGCTCTGTGCGATGTGTGTACATTGCTTGTAGTTGTTGACATGTACTGTGTGATGGGTGTGTGACACACTCATTGAATGTGCTCCTGTTCTGTCTCCCACCCCTAGGTCCCTACAGGTCCTCCGGATTCAATTGCCATGCCACGCATCAGGTGCCTTTCCGCCCAAGGTGGCCGTTGTATTCCGTACAAATAAAACACAGGGCACAAACAGCAGTTAGTGAAAAAGGTGCATTTATTACAAACTGTGACATGTGATTGTGTGTAAGGTGATGACAAAAGTGGTGCGTGCAGTGACAATGAGCTGTCGGTCATGGCTGCGTGATGATCAGGGTGTACCCACTGGTTCTATGTCCATAGTCCAACACACACATGCCATCCAGATGGCTGTGTGGAGTGGGATCGTAGTCCAAGTCAATGCAGTGGCTGGTCAAGGAAGGCTGGCGGAAGGCTGGCTGGCTGCCTCACTTGCGTTTGGAGCGTGCGAAGTCCTCCCGGGAGATCTGTTTCCACTTCGGACGGCCCCTTCCACGTTTGCGAGGGGGTGCCTGCTTGCGACATGCTGGTGGTTGAGGTGTGCTCACTGGCTGTGGACGCAGGGGAACTGGACACTGCTGCTCCACCCTGCGCCCCGGCAGGTGGTGGCGGAGGGGAGCTGCTGTCCCTGGCTGTGACCTCACCGCCACCACCAGCTGTCCCATGAGGTCCACGATTTGGCCCATACGGGCGTCCATGGACCTCAGCACCCCCAGCACCTCACGCGTGTCTGAAGCAGACCGGACCCATTGTCCTTGGGCCTCTTCATAGGCCCCAAGGACTCTGGCCATTTGAGGCAGGGCATGGCTCCCAGGGGAGGCTGGTGTTTCCCTGACCCTGCTCCTCCTACCAGTCCTGCTGCCACCGGCCTGCCCACTAGCCACATTGCTCACCACGGTCCTCGCTGTGGCTCCCAGGGTGGATCCAGTCGGCCGGGCCACCACCTGCGCTGGGGCTGGTGCCAGCGAAGACGTGGCGGTGGTGGCGGCGGTGGTGGTCGGTGCGGCGATGGTGGCGGTTGCGGCAGTGGTAGTGGCCACAATGACCGTGGGTGTGGCCGCAACGACAGTGGCAGCAGGGGGCTGGGAATGTTCAGCAGCCCTGGATGATGGGTTGGTGGGTAGGAGGGGTCCTGGGGAGCGGCTGGGCCCTGCCACACCAGATGGGCCTGCTTGGTGGTCCGTGTCCGAAGAGGAGGACAGATCCTCCAGATCCGTGTGTCCTCGTTGGGGGCTTGTAGGCTGGCTGTGCTGGCTGCTGGCTCCATCCCCAGCATCCAGCAGTTCGTCACCTGTGGAGAGAATGAGATTTGTTATTGTGTTGCACCTGGCGAAGTATGTATTTGTCGTCTGACATTGACAGTTCGTGCAATCTCGTACATGGGTTTCCCGGAGGCGTGTGTGTGGCTGTAGCATCTGTAGTTGTGTGTGCTTGGCAATGGGACTGTGTGCTGTGCACATGTGGCATGGGACGGATTGGCCATGCCGATGGGTGTGTTGCTGTGCCCCTACTTATTGTGACTCTGGTGTATGCGGGCTCCTGGCCCATCCTGGGTCTGGTTTGTACTTTGCTTTTGGTGTTCAGATGGGACGCTTAGGAACGCATATGGCAACATGGGGGCCATGCCCCAGATTCGCATTTGGGAGGGGATATGCTTTTGGGGTTCAAATGGAACAGCTTAGGAACGCATATGGCAACATGGGGGCCATGCCCCAGATTCGCATTTGGGAGGGGATATGCTTTTGGGGTTCAAATGGAACGCTTAGGAACGCATATGGCAACATGGGGGCCATGCCCCAGATTCGCATTTGGGAGGGAATATGCTTTTGGGGTTCAAATGGAGCAGCTTAGGAACGCATATGGCAACATGGGGGCCATGCCCCAGATTCGCATTTGGGAGGAATATGCTTTTGGGGTTCAAATGGAACGCTTAGGAACGCATATGGCAACATGGGGGCCATGCCCCAGATTCGCATTTGGGAGGGGATATGCTTTTGGGGTTCAAATGGAACGCTTAGGAACGCATATGGCAACATGGGGGCCATGCCCCAGATTCGCATTTGGGAGGGATATGCTTTTGGGGTTCAAATGGAACGCTTAGGAACGCATATGGCAACATGGGGGCCATGCCCCAGATACGCATTTGGGAGGGAATATGCTTTTGGGGTTCAAATGGAACGCTTAGGAACGCATATGGCAACATGGGGGCCATGCCCCAGATTCGCATTTGGGAGGGAATATGCTTTTGGGGTTCAAATGGAACGCTTAGGAACGCATATGGCAACATGGGGGCCATGCCCCAGATTCGCATTTGGGAGGGGATATGCTTTTGGGGTTCAAATGGAACGCTTAGGAACGCATATGGCAACATGGGGGCCATGCCCCAGATTCGCATTTGGGAGGGAATATGCTTTTGGGGTTCAAATGGAACGCTTAGGAACGCATATGGCAACATGGGGGCCATGCCCCAGATTCGCATTTGGGAGGGAATATGCTTTTGGGGTACATGCTGTGAGCCATGGGTGCCGAACGTGACATGTGTTGTGGCAGCATGACAGTGCATGGTTTGAGGTGTGTGCATGCTTGACATGGCCTGCATATTTGCTGTCTGTTGTGATTACTGGACATGGCATTGGACGCATCGTTATGAGTGAGTGATAGTTGTGTGCCAGCCAACGTATTGCAGTTGTCCCATCTCCTTGGTGTGCGTGCTGCCCTGTGCCATGTGCATCACTGCAGTGCTCGGGGGGGTGTGGCCCATGTTGTGTGTTGTTGCTCACAGTGTGTCGTGCGCTTAATTGACTTCTGGCACATGGTTGGTCATGGGCATGTATCTTAGCGTGACTGCTGTATGTGTGGCAGCTGTGCGGATGACATGCCTTTCATGAGACTGGGGCTGACGGATGGGATGGATGGTATGTTGTATGTGCATGGTGTGTCTGTGAGTTTGATGGGTTCAGTGGTGTTCGTGTGCATTTATGTTGTTCCGCTCTGTTGCGTCTAGTGTTGTTTGTCTTACATAGGCGTAGTTGTGGGGTGTGTGGTTGACAGGCAGTAGGGGCTACATGGACAGGACTTCAATGGTGTTTCGGTTGTGTGTGATGAGTTGCACAGTGGCTGCCGTGTGGGACTATATTCAGTGTGGCTTGTGCATGCAGACGTGGCTCCTTGGGTGTTGCTATGTCTGTGATGGGTCATGTGGGGTGTGAGTCTGTTGTTCATGTCCGTGTGCACATTGTTCACTTGTTCGTGACGGTGGGCGGTGCTGCGTGTTCGTGTGCTACGTGACATGTCCCATGTGTTGGTCGTGTTATGGTCCTCATGCCTCCAGTAATCCAGCCCTGTCCAGTTTCCCACCTGCAAGTTGTTCGTGCGTGCACTGTACTGGATGCCACATGGCTCTAAGCGGGGGTGCTCCATGTTGCAGGTCTGTGGGGGTGGGGGGGTGTTGTGGGTCGTGGGGGTGGCTGGACACCCACTGACACCGATTGCTGTGGACCGTGATGTCTGCCTTTCGGCTGTCGTTGTGCACTGCGGTGGCTGACACGTGGCTGTGGGGTGTGGGGGATGCTCCTCCTTGCTGTGCTGTGGGACTGGGGCCTGGTGTGTGTTGTACTTGGGCTGTCCACCCTCCCACCCACTGCACTTTGTGTTCCTGCCACTTACCTGTTACTTGTCGGTTAGTGCAGCTGTGGCGGACACATGGGTGTGGTGGGTGCTCGTTGTGGCGCTTCTGGCATATTTGGGGACCTGTTGGTGGTTACGTGGCTGGCTGAGTGTACACATGTCCCCACGCATCTTACAGTTGTTCGGTTTGGGCTGTGTGTGGTGGTGTCTGTTGCATGTGTGTGTGATGTGTTGTGTATTGTGTGCTGGACATGGGGGTGTTTGTCCCTGGGAGCTGTGGCATGGTAGTTGCGCATGTGAGTACATAGCGGTGTGCTGGTATACATTAGTTTGTACTTACCAGCCTCCACTCCCCCTGCTAATCCGGCGAGGATCTCCGGATGTATTACGACTCGCACCTTCTCCTCCCACGCTTTGAAGGTCTTAAAGAGCGCGGGATTCCCTCCGCCAGTGACGGCAGCCAGCTCTCTGTTTTTGCCCTCCTTCTTCTTGACCAGGCTCTTTACGTCATTCCAACGTTTGTTAATTTCTACTCTGTTCCTGGGCAGGGTCCCGACTGCATTGACCTGGTCTACGATCCGGTTCCACATTCTGTTTCTGGTGGCTAGTGGTGTGTGCTGGACCATGTTCCCATAGATTTGTGGGTACACCTTGATGATCTCGTCGACCATGACCGTCAGCTCCATGGGCGTGAACTTGGGCATTCTTTGTGGTGCCATGGTGTTTGTGGTGCTGGTGCGGTGTGTGTTGTGTAATGTGCAGGGGTTTGTGGTGCCGGTGTTTGGTGGTGGTGGTGGTGGTGGTGGTGTTTGGTGGTGGTGGTGGTGGTGGTGGTGGTTGTGATGTGTGCGTTTCTGTGGTGTGCTGCTGTCCTTGCTGTGTCACTGTGTCCTCTCCTCTCCTCTCTGGTTTGCAATGTAGCAAGGGGTTGTGGTCTGTGGGAGTGCTGCTTTTGTACTCACCTATGTGGGTGTGTCCTCATGGTCTGTTGTTTTCAGGTGTGTTGTGTCTGGGGTTCTGGCCTTTGTATTTTTTGTTTGTCCGGGGGGTGTTTTCGGGATGTGTACTGTGCTTGTGTATTTGTGCGTGCCTTGCTGTGTGGACTTGTTGGCCATGTTGTGTGCTATTGGTTTTGTGTGCGGATGGTTTCTGTGCAGGTACGTTGGCGCCATGGCTTCTGCCGTGTCGATTCTCATCGGCGTTGTTTGCGCTGGCGGGCGGTATATTTGTGGTTTTCCGCGCTCATGTCGGTGCGATCGTAATTTCACGTGCGGTGTGTCGGCCGTGAGGGCGGGCGGTTTTGTGTTGTCGTGCGTGTTTCCGTCCGTGGCGGGCGGTTTGACTCCGACTCGGACGTTGGCGGGCGGTATTTTGTGTGCTTTTTCCGCCGATGGCGGTTTTCGGTTTGTGTAATCGTAATGGCGTGGTCGGTGTTCAGGCGGTGTGTGCGGGCGGATTTTTGCCGCTTCCATGCCTGGCGGATTTATTTACGCCGGGTATCGTAATGGGCCCCTAAACTATTTAAAAATGTTTAAACTTAAATTTCCCACTCCAATGAGTGCAACAGTAGGGAAAGTGTTGGATAGCGGAGGGGTAAAAATTACTATTCCCACTCCAGTGGGTGCAACAGCAGAAAAAGTGATGGATAGCGGAGGGATTACATTTACTATTCCCACTTCAGTCAGTGCAACAGTAGGGAAAGTGTTGGATAGCGGAGGGGTAAAAATTACTATTCCCACTCTAATGAGTGCAACAGTAGGGAAAGTGTTGGATAGCGAAGGGGTAAAAATTAATATTCCCACTCCAGTCAGTGCAACAGTAGGGAAAGTGTTGGATAGCGGAGGGATATAATTTACTATTCTCACTCCAGTCAGTGCAACAGTAGGGAAAGTGTTGGATAGCGAAGGGGTAAAAATTACTATTCCCACTCCAATGAGTGCAACAGTAGGGAAAGTGTTGGATAGCGGAGGGGTAAAAATTACTATTCCCACTCCAGTGGGTGCAACAGCAGAAAAAGTGATGGATAGCGGAGGGATTACATTTACTATTCCCACTCCAGTCAGTGCAACAGTAGGGAAAGTGTTGGATAGCGGAGGGGTAACAATTACTATTCCCACTCCAATGAGTGCAACAGTAGGGAAAGTGTTGGATAGCTGAGGGTAAAAATTACTATTCCCACTCCAGTGAGTGCAACCGTAGGGAAAGTGTTGGATAGCGGAGGGATAACATTTACTATTCTCACTCCAGTCAGTGCATCAATAGGGAAAGTGTTGGATTGCGGAGGGATAACATTTACTATTCTTATTCCAGTCAGTTCAAAATTAAAAACAAACAAAATATCATCAACAAAATAAAAATAATTTTTTTTAAAGTAAAGAAAAAAATATATAAATATGTTAAAAAATAAAAATACATTTAATATTAAAAATTAAAACAAACATATTATAATGTTAAATACATATCACAAATACCTACAAATATTATATTAAATAAAATGGACAAATTAATTTTCAAACAGATAAATATTTTAATTTAGAAATAATTCATTAACAAAAACATTAATTATTACATAAATGTAGTCTATTTACTTCCTACCCTATAACACCACACAACTCACATCAAAAATAAAAGAAATTTATTTGCATAAGTCGCATAATTAATTATCAATTAAACAAATATCATTAATTAAAAAACAAATTAAAACACATAAAATATAATTAACTTCCCACCCCTTAAACAATTAAACTTTTTCAATGAAATAACTAATAGTATTTAACAACTAAGGGGTCAATTACAATCCTGTTCAGAAGGGTTCCGAATCAGATTTGGGTGTGCCGAATCCAATTCGGACCCTTGTTGCTGACCGAATCGTACACAGTTCCCAATGACCGATTACGATGCCCGTAAACAGGTAGGGATGTCCGAATCGGTTCCGAAAGGCATTCGGATAGTTCAAGTCTTTCGGAGCCGAATCGTACAGCTCTATGGACTTCTTTTCCGAGCGATCAATTACGATGACAGTTCCGGACAGCCGTTCCGAATCGGTTTCTCTGGAACTAATCGGCTGCCGGAATCTGTCTTTGGGGGCCTGTAAGGGGCCCCTCTTCACCTGGTGCCCTCCGAATCGGGCCCATGGGGGTACTCAAGGGAGCCCCCTTTTCAACCATGCACAGTGTGGCAAGCACTACAGGGTGCCTGCCACAGGGTGCAAGGTTTTCCCCAGCCACCCTCACTTCAGAACACAGGCTCCCATTGAAGTCAATGGGAGTCCGACCGAATCGTATATGGAAGCATCCGGATACATTCAAATCGCTCATTTGGACTCACCCAATCCGAGTCGTCCGAAAAGCATTCCGGAACCAATTGAGTAGGAATGCTTTCCGGATGAGATCATAATCGGCCCCTAATTATAAAGTAAGTAAAATTAATTTACTCCCACCCTTCACCCCTATAAACCCAAAACCCACACACAAAACCAATAATTAAACAATTAAACTAATTAATTATCAATTAACTAATTAATTAATAATGATTATCAACTAATCATTGATTAATTAAAAATAAATTACTTCCCACCCTTTACCCCTAAAAACCCCACAACCCACAACTAAATTTAATTACACAATTTCCATATTTAATTTTCAATTAATTAATTACTATTAATTAATCAACTAATTATTAATTAATTTAAAACAAAATAGTTCCCACCCTTTACCCCTATAAACCCCACAACCCACACCTAAAATTAATTTCACAATTACCATAAGTAATTGTCAATTAATTAATTAATTAACAACTAATTATTAATTAATTAAAAATATATTACTTCCCACCCTTTACCCCTATAAACCCCACAACCCGCACCTAAAATGAATTACACAATTACCATAATTAATTTTCAATTAATTAATTAATATGATTTAACAACGAATTATTAATTAATTAAAAATAAATTACTTCTCACCCTTTACCCCTATAAACCCCACAACCCACACCTAAAATTTACCCCAAAAAATTAAAAACACAATTAACATCATAAAATCTCAATTGAAACAATATTAATAAATAAATATACTAATTAATTTATTACAATTAAATTACTTCCCACCCTACTCCCCTATAAACCCACAACCCGCTACAGAATTTAAAAACTCAAAATGTAATTAAAATAAAATTAATAACTACTAAAAATGTTAACACATATGTTAAAAAACATAAACAATGCTTATACAAAAACATACATTGCATACATTTAAAATATATACTAAAATATATAACACTAATTAAAAAATTGATATTTTAAACAACTATCTTTTTGCAAATGATAGTAATGACTTCTATATTTTTATAATCAATATTTCTTACCTTAACCCCTTCGCTGCTAGGCCTTTTCCCCCCCTGTGCTAAGCCTTTTTGTGGCTATTTGTGGTAGTTCAGGCTTAGGCCCCTGTAACTTTTTGACCACATTAGGTATCCATGCCAAATTTGCGTCCTTTTCTTCCAACTTCATGGGGATTCTAAAGGTACCCAGGGTTTGTGGATTCCCCTGGAGGGGACCCAGAAATTAGCCAAAATATAGCTACATTTTGTTTTTTGGGGAAAAATGGGAAAAAAGGGCTACAGATGAAAGCGTCTGGTTTTTTCCCTGCAAATGGTATCAACAAAGGGGTTGTGGGGCTGAAATCACCATTTTCCCAGATTTCAGGGACAAGCAGACTTTTGTGAGAAAACCTAAGTTTTTTACACAGTTTTGGCATTTTTCTGGGACATAGCCTATTTTTGCTATTTTTTGTGCTTTCAACCTCCTTCCAGTTAATGGTAGAAATGGGTATGAAATCAATAATGGATCCTGGAAAGCTATACTTTTTGGAAAAGTAGACAAAATTCTGAATTCAGCAAGGGGTCATTTGTGTAGATCCTTCAAGGTTTCTTTATGGAAACTAACAGTTGAATTTAGGAAAAATTGGAAATTAGTTGAAAAAAACAGCCATTTGTGTCAACGTTTTCACTTGTAACTTCTTCTAATTATGACAGCTGTTTGAAAGCAATATACCGTTACATCCGCTGGACCTTTCTGGTTGTGGGGATATATTAGACTTGTAGGTTCACCAAGAACCCGACGAACCCAGAGCCAATAACTGAGCAGTGTCTTGCAATAGTTTTTATTATGTACCGGGTATATAGCAATTAATTTGGGAAAATATATATATGGAAAAATCGGTATGAAAGACACCTATGTATTTCTGAAATTGGAACAAAATATAGAGTTTAGAAATAGTAGATATTTGCACATTTCCGAAATTGTGAGTACCCATACTAGCATGAGAATTATAGGTAATTTTTCAAAATGACTTCTTTTTACACATTGTCTTTCATTTGGAAGGCAGAAATGCATCAAAAGTCAATAGGTAATAACAGTTGCTCTACAATTCTGTGTTACCCTAAGTCTCCCGATAAAAATGGTACCTCACTTGTGTGGGTAGGCCTAGTGCCCGCAACAGGAAACGGCCCAAAACGCAACGTGGACACACCACATTTTCACAGTGAAAACTGACCCTTTTTTTGCATAGTGGCTAGCTGTAGATTTTGAACCCAAGCTCTGCCGGCACCTAGGAAAACCTAGAAAACCTATACATTTTTTAAAACTAGACACCCAGGGGAATCCAGGATGGGGTGACTTGACTGGCTCTCACCAGGTTCTGTTACCCAGAATCCCTTGCAAACCTCAAACTTTGTAAAAACAAAAACACATTTGCCTCACATTTCTGTGGTGGAAAGTTCTGGAATCTACGTACATACACAAATTTGCTACCACCCAGCGTTCCCCCAGGTCTCCCGATAAAAATGGTACCTCACTCATGTGGGTGCCCCAAGTACCCGCGATGGGCAAGGTCCCAAAATGTATTGAGGAGACATCAAAATGACCTATCACAAAACAACCTGGTTTTGCAAGGGGAGTCACCTGTGTTTTTGGCCCCTGGCTGGGCGGCCATCTTGGGAAATCTACCAAACCCACACATTTCTGAAAACTAGACACCCGGGAGAGTCCAGCAAGGTATGGCTTGCGTGAGTCCCGCAACGTTTCTCTACCCAGAATCCCCTGCAAACCTCATATTTAGCTGAAAAAATCACTTTTTTCTCAAATTTCTGTGTGGGAAAGTTCTGGAATCTACGTTGATCCACAAATTTCCTACCACCCAGCGTTCCCCCAGGTCTCCCAAAAAAATTGGTACCCCACTCGCGTGGGTGGGTCAAGTACCCGCGACAGGCAAGGGCCCAAAACCTATTGAGGCAACATCAAAATTACCTATCACGCCCCCTTTCTCCACCATTCTGCAAACGCGCCCCCTGGCGTGTTGTTAGTTGGGGAATTAATTCCCCTTGAATACTGAGGGTCCCTGGGGGCCAAATAGCCCACCAGGTACCTCCAGTAAGTGCCTCAGAGCTGCGTTGCAGAGAGGTGTTCCGAGGCAATGCCCCTTTTTACACCACTCTGCAAACGCAGCTTCTGGTGCACTGGTGGTGGGGCGATGAGGTCCTCATATATCCGCGTCGTTGTTTTTAACACTGCCAAGGGCCCATTACTATTAAAATTCTCTAGCCAAACACGACCCATTGGACAGTTTTTAATTCACACTCATTCACTTCACTGCACTCTCACTACCCAAATACCCGCTCCGCTGTAGTCAGGCGTTGAAGCACACCCGAGGTGCATTCAGCGCCTTGGGTGGGACCCGATGATGAAGCATGCCACCAACTAGGTTGGTGGGTGAGGGTCTTCATGAAAAACAATATGTTTTTCTCCCAGACATGGACACCTAGCTTCCATTAATTAGCTAGTTCTCTTTGATATTTACTACATGTACCAGGGGAAGTGAACTAGTCTATAATCATTCCTCCCTCTCTCGCTTGATAATATTAAACCCAACATCTCCACATGAGCCTTGAGCTCCACCTCTTTCCAGATAGTGTGGCCAAGGTCATTGCCCAATAAGCTACAGGCATGGCAGGGCTCACAGCAACTTTCAGAAGACCAGTAAGCCCCCCCCACTCAAATGGAACCAGGGCCACAGCATAGTGACCCTTTTCTGTTGTCAGACACTACAACCTGGTGGAATGCATTAGGAAGTACCTGCTCTTGGAAAACCATCTGACTCCTTACCATAGCCACACTGGTTCCTGTATCCCTCAGAGTCTCAACACATTGCCCATTGATGCTGACCCATTGCCTTTACTTTGTACTATTTAATGGTACATGGATCTTAGAAAGCATCTCACTGTCACCCAGGGACACCAGGGTAATTCCACTAAACTCCCCCATTACCTGGGACAAACACCTCTCCCACACTACACTAGCCACCCCTGGATTATTTTCTCCAGTGGGAGGTGGTGCTCTTTTATATACGTGGGATCCCCCTTGTAGTGTCCATACTTGTAGCACTCATAGCACTATATTGGCTTGGGCTGTTGACCTTTGTCAGGGTAATTTTTCTTCTTGTGGCCAGATTGGGAATGAGAACCAGAACCTTTACCCTGTGAGTTGTTTTGGGGGCCTATAGAGAACTCTGTCTTTTTATCTACTCCCTCTTTCTTTGTTGGTATCCCTGACCATCCTTTTGGGAGTCCCCCCAGATGCCTTCTTGGACACTATGGTGCTGACCTAGATGTCCCCCTCCTCAGCAAGCTTCCTGGGGTCAGTTAACTTGCTATCAACCAGGTGTTGGCTCAGCTCTGGAAAACAAATATCATGTATGTGGTCCTTCAAAATCAAGTTCTACAGCCCTGAATAATCATCAACCTTGCTGCCGCTCACCCAGCCCTCCAGCGCCTTGCTGGCATAATCCAAGAAATCCACCAATGTTTGTGATCAGATCTTGTGGCTGCCCCTGAATCTTAGCCTATACCTCTCGTGGGTCAGTCCAAACTTGCTGACTAGTAAGGCCTTCATTGCAGTTTAGCATGTCTGGTCCTCTACCTCTGGTGGAAGGAGTATGTCCCTCCCCACAGTGGGCATAGGGCTCCACATACTACCACCCCAGAACTCTGGGACCTTGTGCACTCTCAGAGCCACTTAATAGGCTGCAAACCAATTATCTATGTCATCCCCACCATATAACTGGGCACCATATCCTTTGGGATCCTGACTCTGGACTCACCAGTGGCCACTGTAAGTATGATGCCACCCTTGCTGTTACTGAACCCAGCTTGTAGGGCTCTTATATCCAGCTCCCTGAGGTTTAGCTCATGGGAAATCTTCCTCTCCTCCAGAGCCAACCTCCTTTCCCCCAGAGCTTGTTCTTTCTCCAATCCTGCTCTAAATTGGCAAGCTCTAGTTTAAGTTTTCACTCTTCCCTCCAGTCTGCCAGCTCCTCTGGGGACAGGTTCTTTGAGGAGACACTGCTCCCTTCTCTGGTAACCACTACTGCTAGTGGCAAATTGTTGGCCCCTTCCACAGGCAGTTCCAGATCCATTTTAGACTCCAGATTCAACTCAACCTCCTCCTCAGGTATCTGCTTCTCCTCCTTTGGGATGTCATCCCCTTCATCATTGGTCTCTGCCCAGGCCCTCAATGCTTTCTGTAGTTGCACCTTCCTGGTGAAGCCCCTTGTAGAAACTAGGAAGCCTTTGCAGAAATCTGTCAGCTGCTGCACAGTGTAGCATTCTGACCTGGACACCTACAACTGAATTCCTGCAGTATTGGCTTCTGCGGAGAGAGACATAATTTAGCAGAAAAATCTAAGATGCCAAGCAGGGAGAATTGAAAAAGGTTTGAATTGATCTTGGGTAAAGAGTTGTAGTGAACACTGAATTACTGTATGGTATTGCACAAACACAAGTCCTATCCTCACTGCTGATCACCAATACTAGAAATTAGGCCTCCAGTTGGCAGAGGTTTGCCCCCTGTCCAAGTACCAAGTAGGGACTACAGACCTGTTAAGAGTAAGCTAGATACACCCTTTAAATTAACCTGTGCTCACTCTCTGGTAGCTTGGCACAGAGTAGGCATGCTTCACTTAAGAGGCAATCTGTAAAGTATTTGTGCAACGCTCACACACACACACACACACACACATACACACAGTAACACAATGAAAACACCACAAAAAGACTCCACACAAGTTTAGAAAACTAGAGAATATGTATCTGAGTACAATAAGACCAAAACAACAAAAATCCAATCGGTACAGTCAAGATATGAATTTTTAAAGAATAAATGTAAAAATAGTGCTTAGAATTCACTAGTGGTCAAAAGGTTACTTGAGGTCGTGAGGTACAAATCCAAAGTTTGGGACGACTGTGGTGGAGGCCAGACCGGCTACGAGACTCACGCAGGTTCTGCTATAAAAGTACCTTGGATGGAGCAAATATTGATGTGGAGAGCACGATGCGTCTGTTCCGATACACACAGTGGGTTGCCTCCTCGTAGTTGAGCTCCATAGAGATGAATGCACTGCAATGCCGTTGAGCTGCACAGAGCTGCGTCATCGGTCCACGCCAGCTGTGGGACTGCTATCATCAAACAGCCTCTGTGTTGGCGTCAAAGGGCGGTGCATTGGTTCCGACCAGCGTACTGGTGACTTTGCCTTTGTTTTGAAGCGAAACAGCTGAAGAGCACACTTTCGAGGCCCAGGACTAGAAGGAGGATCTCAGGCAAGAGTAGGGCTTACCAATGGCAGACTCCAGCAGCACCAGCAGGAATGCAGGAAGTCTTTTGTGTACCTGAGACTTTAGAAAACAAGATGCAAGCCAGCAAGCCCTTAGAGTCACTCTGGGTTCAAGTAAGATCGGTCCAGTCCTTGCCCTCAGCAGGGCAGACATCAGCAGGCAGTGGGGCAGCTCAGGAAATAAGAAAAGCAGTTCATCAGAACAGTCAGTCAAGGCAAAGTGGCAATCCTTACAGCACAGCAGTCTTTACTCCAGCAGAGTTCTTCGTAGGTCCATTAGTGTACGGATTTGGAAGAATCAGAGCCCCAGTACTTATAGCCAAAAGTGCCTTTAATGTAGGGGCGACTTCAAATAACTCTTTGAAGTGCACAAGGATCCATTTCAACCCGGTTCTGCCTGCAAGGTTATCTGTGGGAGTGAATCAGTGCTTTATTTGTGGACAGGACACTACCTATTGAAGTAAAGTGTCAGCCCCTTCCATTCCTCCCTGCCCAGAATCACCCATCAGAATACAGATGAGTACTCAGAATGCAAATGAGCCTCACATTCCTGTGTTTGTGACTGTCTAGAGGGAATGCACAAAGTGTATCTTTCACCCAACCCATGCAAGTATTAGAGACAGACTGCAGGCACAATGAGCAAAATTTAGAGCAGAGAAATGCCAAAGTGGCATTTCTAAAATTGAAATTTCAAATCCAGCTTTACAACTAAAGAGGATTTATCATTACCATTCCAGAGATATGAAACACCATTTAACTACTCCTTTCTAATCAGGATTTACAGTTTAAAAGTGTTTAAGTAATTCCCAATGCTAGCCTATAAGAAGAGCAGACCTCACAGTGGTGAAAAACGAATTTAGGTGTTTGTCACTGCCAGGATCTGTAAATCTTTAAAGTACATGTCCTACCTTTTACTTACACAGCACCCTGTCCTTATGGTTACCTAGGGCCTACTTTACCTATGTGGAATAAAGGCTTGGCAAGTGGTTTTAAATGCCAAGTTGAAGTGGCAGTAAGGTACACACACAGGCGTTGCAATGGCAGGCCTAAGACAGGTTTGAAAGGCTGCTTGCGTGGGTGGCACAATCAGTGCTGCAGGCCACTAGTGGCATTTATATTACAGGCCCTGGGTATATGGTATACCACTTTACAAGGGACTTTTAAGTAAACTAAATATGCCAATCAGGTATATACCAATGTCACCATGTTTAGGGGAGAAGCACATGCACTTTAGCACTGGTTAGTAGTGGTAAAGGGGTCAGAGTCCTTAGGTCAATAAAACAATACAGCAAAATAATGGAGGTAATCAGGCAAAACGTTAGGGAGACCACCCTAAGGATGACAGTTCTAGCAGATAAATGCAAAAAGAACAATTGATGGAAAGAATGCAGAACAATGTCATACATTCAACCCAGTACAGAGATCTGGGCCTAAATCCATTGTTTTTTTTCTCACAATGCCATTCCAGATTGGACCCAGCCATATGCAAATCAGTCTTGACCCTGCGCCCAATGGGAACAGTCCAGCCAGAACTGCCAGGCCAGGTCCTCCCTGGACTGGAAACAAGCATCCTAGGACCAGTTTCGGGGTTTCACCCCTCATCAGCCAGGATAGCCATAAAGAGAACACTACCCAGCATCCCAAATGTACCACAGGATGGACTAATCAATAAGTCTGGATTTGCAGCAGTACATTTAGAATAAGAGAGCTCATTAACTGCAAATGTGCTTTATAATGCAGGCTTCTTTCAGAGGAACACACGCACTGTCCAAAAATAATATTATTACCCTATTAAGATAGTATACCTTGCTGATATGAGTTTGTTGCATACTATTAAATGTATAACAGCCTTGTGGCAGTATTCTCCTACTAAATTTACATACATTTCGTGAGAAGTACTGCCGAGTTTTAGAAGTGCTAATACAGTCATGTTTGAAATATAAACTGCTCGATGCAAGGTGGTGATGTCATCCTATTTAAAGTAGTCTTGAAAACAGCAGAATGTTCCTGCTACTCCACTCTACTTGGTATGTAAATGCAGCTTTGCTCTCATATTGCAGTTGCCAGAACTGGCTGTAACACATTTTTGGTTTCCTAACTTACACAGATAAAGAAATTAGTCTTCTGGATCTGCTGTAGGTAATTCAACATGAGAACAAATGGATTTCTGTCCAGTTCAAACCCAGGCCTGCTTTGCCCCTACTCAACTGCAGCTTTTATCTTTGCCACTGGGTTCACTCTGAGCTGGGCATTGCTGCCCAGCACTTTGGAAGAAAAACTGTGTGAAATCGGTGTTGGATGGTACTTGGAAAGGCTCAAGGAACTGGGCCCCTGTGAACTTATCTTATAATGAAGAAACACCACACATGAATAAGAGGTGACATTACGTTTATTATCACACCTTAGCCACTGCCAAGCAACTGTCACTACACAATACAGTCACCTCAGGGAGGCTGTCATGGACCCTGATGACCTTAAGGTTCTGATGGCAGGAGCCAATACCCTCTACCTTGATTTCTGGTCCTGGGCCAATCTCCAGTGACCACGGACCAGCCAATGCTTCACCACCCAAGGCAGGATGCCACACATCTCCCTTCTTTATACAATAGCATGAATAACAACATTACATGTGAGCTAAATGTCAAACCTTAAGTAACATGTAGAGTAGGAAAGATAACCACCAGCGGGTTGAAGGCAGAGAGGGCTAGGACAGGAGCAGGAGAGCGGAAAAATAAAAAGAAGAAGGAGAGAGAAAAGAACATATCATAGTATTTACCATGGAAACAGATCATCAATGGTTTTAGCTAATTGCAAAGTCTTTGAGCTGAGTGAGATCTGGGTTCTTCACCCACTCACCCTGACCGATACCTCAGACTTGTCAGTGTCATTTGCCTTTCCTTTTTATATTATTGCGGGGGAGGGGGGCTGCGTGGCCCCCCTCCCGGGCCACTTCTGGCCCCGGGGACCCCATCCCCTGGGGCCTGGCCTCTGTGATGGGGTCCGTGGGGGGAGCCCCAATGCCCCCACGGTCCCGCCGGCTCCCTGCCTCCTGAGGGAGCCGGCATTGCTTTTGAGCATGGGGAGCTGCTAACATGCATCTCCCTTGCTCAAAAGCAATCCTGCTTGCTTCATTGAAGCGAGAGCAGGTTTCCCTGCTCTCGCTTCAATGAAGCAAAGCAGGGTTTGCTATGGCAGGGCGGGAGCCGTGCGCCCGCCCTGCCATAGCAAACAGCAATCTCCTGGGGGTGGGCATCCCAGGACATTGCAGGAGATGGCCCTGGGGGGTGGCAGTCCCCAGGGCCATCAGGGGCTCCAGGAGGGGGGCCGCGCGGCACCCCTCCCCATGTTTGCAAAGCCCCGGGGAGGTGGTGGTCCCCGGGGCCGGGGTCCGTAATGGATCCCCAAATTTGAATATTTGGTGCCCCGGGGAGGTGGTGGTCCCCGGGGCATGTGGGGGGGCTCGAGCCTGCCCACACACATTTTTTATAAAAAATAAACAGAGCCCCGGTGTGGTGGTGGTCCCTGGGGCTCCAGAGAGGCCGCTTGCCCCCTCGTTTAATTGACAAAGCCCCTGGGAGGTGGTGGTCCCTGAGGTGTGTGGGGGGGCTCGAGCCCCCCCACACACATTTTTTTTTTTTAAATTGGAGCCCCGGGGAGGTGGTGGTCCCTGGGGCTGTGGGGGGGCTGCCTGCCCCCTGCAAATCATCAATAAAGCCCCATGAAGGTGGCGATCCCCGGGGCTGCAGGGGCCCCCACGGGCCCCCGCTTTATAATTTGGGCATGGCCCTGGCCCACCCGGGGGCTTAAAAATAACGAATGCGGGAGCCTGCGCTTCATTTTCTTTTTTCTTTTCATGGCCGGATTGGCGACCCCAGCGCAAATTCAGCCGATTTATTTGAAAAAAATGCTTTTTTTTGGCCTGGGGGTCCTTGTGGGACCCCCTGAGCAGGCCTAGGGGGTTAGGGTGTTTCTACCCTGCCCCCTTTTCTTCATTTTTCACTTTATACAAACAAAAGCCCGTGAACAAGAGCACAGGAGTTGCTTGAATGCAAAACGGCACCCACTTGGGATTTCACAGGCAAAGGAACCACAAGGACCAGAATGCCAGTGGGCATACGCCCATTTGGGCGGGATTTTTTATCATTTTAAGGTGCCTTTAAAACTGCCGCTTTGTTCATTCATTCTCAGCCCGTGAACAAGAGCACAGGAGTGCTCGAAACGCGTTGGGCTTTTACTTACACGAGGGGGACTTTGCCTCATTGCTGAACTGCTGTTCCTCGATTAAAGGTGTGTAAATTTCCGTTGTGTGGCATCTCCTCATTGGGCAAACTTTTGTTTGGATGTAAGGCGGCCTGGCCCAGGTCGCGGAGATGCCCTGCCATGATGTGTGCGGAACCAGTGTTTGAAACTTCAAGCACAGTGGAACGGAATGGCCGTGTAGAGGGATGTTAATCGACCAGTTCAGCGTGATACATTGCTCCTACCTGACCCACTGGGGGAACATTTTTAGAGGTTACTTGAATGCAAAACGGCACCCACTTGGGATTTCACAGGCAAAGGAACCACAAGGATCAGCATGCCAGTGGGCATACGCCCATTAGTGCGGGACTTTTTATCATTTTAAGGTGCCTTTGAAACTGCCGCTTTGTTCATTCATTCTCAGCCCGTGAACAAGAACACAGGAGTGCTCGAAATGCGTTGGGCTTTTACTTACATGAGGGGGACTTTGCCTCATTGCTGAACTGCTGTTCCTCGATTAAAGATGTGTAAATTTCCGTTGTGTGGCATCTCGTCATTGGGCAAACTTT
Source organism: Calotriton arnoldi (assembly GCA_963921515.1). Classification (NCBI taxonomy): domain Eukaryota; kingdom Metazoa; phylum Chordata; class Amphibia; order Caudata; family Salamandridae; genus Calotriton; species Calotriton arnoldi. The sequence continues at coordinate 473,842 of CAWUFW010012614.1, forward strand.
TGTTTGGATGTTAGGCGGCCTGGCCCAGGTCACGGAGATGCCCTGCCATGATGTGTGCGGAACCAGTGTTTGAAACTTAAAGCCCAGTGGAACGGAATGGCCATGTGGAGGGATGTTAATCGACCAGTTCGGCATGATACATTGCTCCTACCTGACCCACTGGGGGAACATTTTTAGAGGTTACTTGAATGCAAAACGGCACCCACTTGGGATTTCACAGGCAAAGGAACCACAAGGACCAGCATGCCAGTGGGCATACGCCCATTAGGGCGGGACTTTTTATCATTTTAAGGTACCTTTGAAACTGCTGCTTTGTTTATTCATTCTCAGCCCGTGAACAAGAGCACAGGAGTGCTAGAAACGCGTTGGGCTTTTACTTACACGAGGGGGACTTTGCCTCATTGCTGAACTGCTGTTCCTCGATTAAAGGTGTGTAAATTTCCGTTGTGTGGCATCTCCTCATTGGGAAAACTTTTGTTTGGATATATATATATATATATATTCACTGAAAAAACCATAGGTTTTAGGGACAGTTATAGTTAGTTGGACATTGCACTCGTACAAAACCCGTGAAATTCCCCGTTATAGTTAGTTCAGGTAACTATAACTCGCGCCCCACAATGCACTGCTGATGACGTCACATATTACATCACTCATGACATGGTCAGTGACATCACTGATGACATCACTGATGACATCTCAAATGACATCATCCAGTGACTTTGTGTTTCTGTAAAGTTTAAATATGTTTAATATATATAGGGAAAGGCGTATTGAAGAATGAGTGGGTGTATAAGTGTCTGAATGGATGATTTAGTAGGTGCGTGACTAACTCTATAAGTGAGTGATTAAACGTATCTTACTGAATGCATGGGTTAGTGACTAAACTGGGTGAATGTCTGTATCCGTCTGTCTGTTGCTGTGTAAGTGGTGGCATGGGTTTGTGAATAGCTACATGAGTGTCTATATGAGTTATTGATTGGTTGGCTGAGTATCTGTATGGGTGCCTGAGTGTTTGTGTGGGTGGGGTGTGTGCGACTCTGTGCATAGATGTGTGAGTGGGTGATTCACTGGATGGATGGTTACAAGAGTGCATCTGTGATAGACTGTATGGGTGGGTAAGTGTGTGTAAGAGTGTGTTAGTGAGTGAATGTATGTCCCAGTGGTACATGTGTGAGTAACTACGTATGTGAAAGGCAGTATATATGTGTGTTGGAGTATATAAATACCTATAAGCGAGAGTGTGTGATTGTGATAGTGACTGTATGGATGAGTGTGTGCTTGTATCAGAGATTGTATAAGAGCGTAACAATGTGCTAGTATTTGTATAAGTAAGTGAGCTGGTGTGTGTATAACTGTATAGGTGAGTAAATAGGTGTGTGCTTAATTTTTTGCATGACTGACTAGGTGTGTGAGTACCTCTATGGATGAGTGGCGGTGTGTGAGTGTTTATATAGGTGTATGAGCATATAATAGTCCTGTACTGAGTGACTATAAGTATGAGTGACTGTACGGGTGAGTGAGTAGATGTGTGTGTGTGTAGACCTAAGAATCAGTGAGTGTGTATATAGTAATTGGTGTTGGAGTGTCTATGGTTTTGACAATGGCAGTCTGTAATTTACAGTGGGTGTATCAAAAGTTATATTAGGGTGTGAGAAGATGCATCAAATTATCACATGGATGATGTCATCAGTGATGTCATCAGTGATGTCATTTGAGATGTCATCAGTGATGTCATCAGTGATGTCACTGACCATTTCATGAGTGATGTAATATGTGACGTCATCAGCAGTGCATTGCGGGGCGCGAGTTATAGTTACCTGAACTAACTATAACGGGGGAATTTCAGGGGTTTTGTACGAGTGCAATGTCCAACTAACTATAACTGTCCCTAAAACCTATGGTTTTTTCAGTGAATTTGTAAGGTTTTTAAATGCTAATTTCTAACTATAACGTGCCTGAAACCTATGGTTTTTTCAGTGAATTTCAAAGGTTTTTTAAATGCTAATTCCTAACTATAACATGTCTGAAACCTATGGTTTTTTTCAGTGAATTTCAAAGGTTTTGTAAATGACAATTTTTAAATGTATTAATTGTTATATTTATTTTTTTGATACTGATTTACTACATTTTTTAAACTATTTATTTTTAGATATTTTATTTTTTAAATACATTGTAATTACATTATACATTACATTACAAAATATACTTTCTCAGAATGAATTTCTTTAGTTTAAATACTTTGCAAATAGGCAATAGACTTTTAAGTACAGTAGTTACAGTTGTTGCAATGGGCAACACAATTTCAAACACAATGCAACATTGAGCTCAATGTGAATTTCAAGTTAAATGCAATTAGTTACTTTATGGATTACTTTTCTAACCACAGGACTGGATCCTAGATTCAGTCCTGGGACATCTCCTGTAAACAGTTGAGTAAAAGCGTTTTGGTTACAGTAGTGATTTTTAAGGAATATTATTGTATTTTAAAAGTTGACACTTAGAAACTTTTTCACATAGAATCACCAATGCTATCCTATGGGAGAAAATTCACTTAGCAGGTAAGTAGTGTTATCGTTACTTTTTCTTACTCAGTGGTGGATCTTGGATCCAGCACTGGTGCATCTCCTGTAAACAGTTGAAAGAATGCGTTTAAGTCATACAGGCGATTTTTAAGGAATATTTGTAGTTTGTGAAAATCGACACTTTGAAACTTTTCTGCTGAAAACAAGACAATGGATTCCTATGGAAGGAAATACAAGTTACTGGTAAATACGGTTAGAATTACTTTTCAGGGTCAGTGCTGGGCTAAAAGATGCAGCACTGGGTTCTCTCCTGATAACAGGTGAGTAAATCGGAATTCGTAGTTCAGTTGATTTTAGAGGAATATTATAAAGTTCCAAAACTCCACACTTAGAAGAATTTCCAAGTGAAACCAGTCAATGTTAGCCTATGGAAGGAAATTCAAGTTACTGGTAAGTACGGTTAGAATTACTTTTCAGGATCTGTACTGGGCTCAAACATGCAGCACTGAGGTCTCTCCTGATAACAGGTGAGTAAATCGGAATTCGTAGTTCTGCTGATTTTAGATGAATATTTGTATGTTTCAAAAATCGACACTTAGAAACTTTTTCAGCAAAAAGCAGGCAATGATATCCTATGGAAGGAAATTCAAGTTACTGGTAAGTACGGTTAAAATTACTTTTCAGGATCAGCTCTGTGGCGCTTAATGGAGGTACCTGGTGGGCTAGTTGGCCCCCAGGGACCCTCAGGATTGAAGGGGAGTTAATTCCCCATCTTAAAACGCGCCACGGGGCCTGTTTGCACACATGTCACCTCAGGCCCCACCCCCTCCCTTCACCACTGTGCAAACGCGCCCCGTGGTGCGTTTTAAGTCGGGGGATTAACTCCCCTTGAATCCTGAGGGTCCGTGGGGTGCAACTAGCCCACCAGCTACCTCCATTAAGTGCCACAGAGCTGCGTTGCAGAGAGGTATAAAAAGGGGCGTGGCCTCAGAACACCTCTCTGCAACGCAGCCCCCTGGCGCATACTGGAGGTTCCTGGTGGGCTAGTTGGCCCCAGGGACCCCCAGTATTCAAGGGGAATTCGTTCCCCCTCTGCAAACGCGCCAGGGGGCGCATTTACAGAGTGCTGACAAGGAGGGGGCGTGGCCTCCGGCGCAATGCCAGATTATTATTTTTTGATTTTTTTTTTAAAAGGGGGCTGTGTGGCCCCCCTTCTTTGTAATTATTTTGGGCCCTGGGGACCCCATCCCCCAGGGCCTGACCCCCTTTTATTTTTATTTTTTTTAAAAGGTACGGGAATGGGACCGCGTGGGCCCCCCTCCCGTGGCCAATTTCGACCCGGGGACCCCATCCCGCGGGTCATTGCCACCTTATTTTTTTTTTTATTTTAATGGAGGGGGGGCTGCGTGGCCCCCCTCCTAAGGCCTCCTTAGGCCCCGGGAACCCCATCCCCCGGGGCCGGCCTTTATCTTTTTAAAAATTATTTTTGGGGAGGGGGCCGCGTGGCCCCCTCCCGGGCCACTACTTGCCCCGGGGACCCCATCCCCCGGTTCTGGCCCTATCCTTTGGGGTCCGTGGGGGGACCCCAACTCCCCCACGGACCCTGCCGGCTCCCCGCCTCCTGCTGGTGCCGGCATTGCTTTTCCACATGGGGAGCTGCTAAGATGCAGCTCCCCGTGTGGAAAAGCAATCGTCTTTGATTTTTGAAAGAGAGAGCAGGTTTCCTGCTCTCTCTTCCAAAAACCAAAGCAGTTTGCTATGGCAGGACGGGAGCCGCGAGGCTCCCGCCCTGCCATAGCAAAACATGGAGCCCCCCACACAAGTACTTTATAAATAAAAAAAAGAAGCCCCAGGGGGTGGCGGTCCCCGGGGCTGCGGGAGGGCCAGAGAGCCCTCCTGCACCATTTGTTTTTAAAGCCCCGGGGGGTGGCAGTCCCCAGGGCTTGGGGGGGCCCATTCATTAAAATTATAACCCCCCGCATGCCCCCGGGACTTGGCCCACCCGGGGGCCAATTAACAACGAAGCGCAGTAGACCGCGCTTCGTTCTTTTTTTTTTCGGCGGGATTCGCGCACCCTAACGCATCCCGCCGATTTTTTTTTTTTTAAATGCTTTTTTCTGCCCAGGGGGTCCTTTTGGGACCCCCTGAGCAGACCTAGGGGTGTTTCTACCCTGCCCCCTTTGTGCGTTTTGCACACTTGTTTCTTTTTTTTTTTCTCAGCGGGATCCGCGCACCCTAAGCGCATCCCGCCGATTTGTTTTTTAAAAAAAATGCTTTTTTCTGCCCAGGGGGTCCTTGTGGGACCCCCTGAGTAGACCTAGGGGGTCAGGGTGTTTCTACCCTGCCCCCTTTTTGCGCTTTGCGCACTTGTTTCTATCCCTCGGTTCTACCGAGGGACAAAATGGCTGCCAACACTTCCTGATTTGGAGTGTTGACAGCCAATTAGCATGCAGCTCGTGATCAGGAGGGTACGCGGACCCTACTCGGCCATAGATATATATGTGATTTTATTTGTGATTTTCTCAGAAACTACTGAACGGATTTACACCATTTAAGCAAAAGGCACGACACTGAACCAAGGGCTACCTCTTTGCCAAATTTGGTGTAATTCCGTTCAGCAGTTCGGGCTGTAGCCGCGATGAAAGGATCCTATGGACCCCATTCATTTTCCCATAGGAAACTTTAGCCACGGCTACAGCCCAAACTCATGAACGGAATTACACCAAATTTGGCAAAGAGGTAGTTCTTGGTTCAGAAAGAACCCTTTTTGTTAAATGGTGTAAATCCGTTCAGTAGTTGCTGAGAAAATCAAAAGTAAAAACACATATATATATTTTAAAAATTAAAAGTACCTGTGTGGGGGGGCTCGAGCCCCCCCACACGCCCCAGGGACCGCCACCTCCCCGGGGCACTAAAGATTTAAATATGGGGGTCCGTTATGGACCCCCAGAGCCCCGGGGACCACCACCTCCCCAGGGCTTTCAAGATGTTGGGAGGGGGGCCACGTGGCCCCCCTCCTGGAGCCCTTAATGGCCCTGGGGACCGCCACCCCCCAGGGCCGGCTCCTGCAGTGTCTCGGGGTGCCCACCCCCGGGACACTGTAGTTTGCTATGGCAGGGCGGGAGCCTCGCGGCTCCCGCCCTGCCATAGCAAACTGCTTTGGTTTTTGGAAGAGAGAGCAGGAAACACATGTCACCAGAAGCCCCGCCCCCTCCCTCCACCACTGTGCAAACGCGCCCCGTGGCACGTTTTAAGTTGGGGGATTAAGTCCCCTTGAATCCTGAGGGTCCCTGCAGTCCAACTAGCCCACCATGTATGTCCAAAAAGCGCCACAGAGCTGCATTGCAGAGAGGTGTAAAAAGGGGCGTGGCTTCTGTACACCTCTCTGCAACGCAGCCCCCTGGCGCATACTGGAGGTTCCTGGTGAGCTAGTTGGCCCCCAGGGACCCCCAGTATTTAAGGGGAATTCGTTCCCCATCTGCAAACGCGCCAGGGGGCACGTTTGCAGAGTGCTGCAAGCAGGGGGGCGTGGCCTCCGGCGTGATGCAGGTCTTTTTTAATTTTTTTTATTTTTAGAAGGGGGGCTGTGTGGCCCCCCTTGTTTTTCTAATTTCTTGGCCCTGGGGACCCCATCCCCCAGGGCCTGCCACCTAATATTTTGTTAAATAAAAAAAAAAATTGGAAGGGGGCCGCGTGGCCCCCCTCCCCAGGCCTTAATCGGCCCCGGGGACCTCATCCCCAAGGGCATGGCCTTCTTTTTAAAAAAAAAATGCTATGGAGGGGTGCTGCATTGCCCCCCTCCTTAGCCCACTTATGGCCCCGGGGACCCCATCCCCCAGGGCCGGCCTTTGTTTTTTTTTTTTTAAATGTTCGTTTCTTGGGGACGGGGGCCGCGTGGCCCCCCTCCTGGGCCACTACTAGCCCCGGGGACCCCATCCCCCGGGGCTGGCCCTCTCCGTTGGGGTCTGTGGGGGGGTCCCCAATGCCCCCACGGTCCCGCCGGCTCCCCGCGTCCTTCGGGAACCGGCATTGCTTTTCCACATGGGGAGCTGCTAAGATGCAGCTCCCCGTGTGGAAAAGCAATGTGCTTTGGTTCTTGGAAGAGAGAGCAGGTTTCCTGCTCTCTCTTCCAAAAACCAAAGCAGTTTGCTATGACAGGACGGGAGCCGCGAGGCTCCCGTCCTGTCATAGCAAACTACAGTGTCCCGGGGGTAGGCACCCCGGGACACTGCAGGAGCCGGCCCTGTGGGGTGGTGGTCCCCAGGGCCATCAAGGGCTCCTGGAGGGGGGCCGCGCGGCCCCCCTCCCTCTATTGGCAAAGCCTCGGGGAGGTGGTGGTCCCCGGGGCTCGGGGGTCCGTAACGGACCCCCATATTGAAATATTTAGTGCCCCGGGGAGGTGGCGGTCCCCGGGGTGTGTGAGGGGGCTGGAGCCCCCCCACACAGGTCATTTTATTTTTAAAAAAAGAAGCCCCGGGGGGTGGCGGTCCCCGGGGCTGCGGGAGGGCCGAGAGCCCTCCCGCACCATTATCTTTTTAAAGCCCTGGGGGGTGGTGGTCCCCGGGGCTTGGGGGGGCCTTAGAGGCCCCCCCACACATAAAAATAAAAAAGCAGGCATGCCCCCGGGACTTGGGCCACCCGGGGGCCAAATAGCATCGAAGCGCGGGAGACCACGCTTCAATTTTTATTTTTTTTCGTCTGGGTCCGCGCACTCAGCGCGTTTTTGCTGATTTTTTTTTAAAAAAATACAACATTTTTTGGCCTTGTGGGTCCTTTTGGGACTCCCTGAGCAGGCCTAGGGGGTCAGGGTGTTTCTACCCAGCCCCCTTTTTGCGCTTTGTGCACTTGTTTCTGTCCCTCGGTTCTACCGAGGGACAAAATGGCTGCCAACACTTCCTGATTTGGAGTGTTGACAGCCACTTGACAGCCAATTAGCATGCAGCTCGTGATCGGGAGGGTACGCGGACCCTACTCGGCCATAGATATATATGTGACTTTACTTTTGATTTTCTCAGGAACTACTGAACGGATTTACACCATTTAAGCAAAAGGCACGACACTGAACCAAGGGCTACCTCTTTGCCAAATATGGTGTAATTCCGTTCAGCAGTTCGGGCTGTAGCTGCGACTAAAGGTTCCTATGGAAAAATGAATGGGGAAAACGTGTTTTGGGACCCCCCTTTTTTCTCGGCCCCCGCTTGACGAATCACCCCGAGACTTTCAGGATAGGAGCGGACCGGAGCGCCCCAACAAGTTGGAAGCTTTCGCGAAAATTCGTCACCCGGCACCAATGTTATTGCAAATAGAATGTTGCGGATTTCCTATGGAAAATAAGTCCTAACTATAACTATCTACTGGCGACCGCCAGTAGATAATATATATATATATAAAATTCAATGAAAAAACCATAGGTTTCAGGGACGTTATAGTCAGTAATTAGCATTTAAAAAACCTTAGAAATTCCCTGAAAAAACCACAGGTTTCAGGGACGTTATAGTTAGTTGGACATTCCACTCGTACAAAACCAGAGAAATTGGGCCATTATAGTTAGTTGAGCTAACTATAACTCGCGCCCCCGCAATGCACTGCTGATGACGTCACATATTACATCGCTCATGACATGGTCAGTGACCACCTCGCAGCAATCCCACTGTGTGGGGCTTACTGGAGGTACCTGGTGGGCTAGTTGGCCCCAAGGGACCCTCAGGATTCAAGGGGACTTAATCCCCCAACTTAGAACGTGCCAGTAGACGTGTTTGCAGAGTGGTGCAGGGAGGGGGCAGGGCCTCCAGCAAGATGCCGGCTTCTTTATTTTTTTTTTTTTTTAGAAGGGGTGCTGTGTGGCCACCCTTCTCTTAATTTTTTTGGGGTCCTGGGGACCCCATCCCCTAGGGCCTGAGCCTTTTTTTCATTAAAAAAAAAAAATGGGAAGGGGGCCGCACTATCCCCTCCCGAGGCCGATTTCGGCCCCGGGGACCCCATCCCCCAAGGCATGGCCTCCTTTCCTTTTTTTTTTATTTGCACAGGAGGGGAGACACGTGGCCCCCTTCCCTGGGCCACTATTGGCCCCGGGACACCATCCCCCTGGGCCTGGCCAGCCTTTTTTTTAATTTTTATTTTGGAGGGGGGCTGCGTGGCCCCCCTCCTGAGGCCAATTATGGCCCTGGGGACCCCATCCACCGGTGCCTGGCCAGCCTTTCTTTTTTTATTTTATTTTTTGGAGGGGGGCCGTGTGGCCCCCTCCTGAGGCCAATTATGGCCCCGGGGACCCCATCCCCCGGGGCCTGGCCAGCCTTTTTTAATTTTTTTTATTTTGGAGGGGTCCGCATGGCCCCCCTCCTGAGGCCAATTATGGCCCCCGGGGACCCCATCCCCTGGGGCCTGGCCTGACGTTGGGGACTACGGGGGTAGCCCCAATGCCCCCACACTCCCTGCCGGCTCCCTGCCTCCTGCGGGAACCGGCATTGCTTTTGGACAAGGGGAGCTGCTGACATGCAGCTCCCCTTGTCCAAAAGCAATCTGCTTCGCTTCATGAAAGCGAGAGCAGGTTTTCTGCTCTTGCTTCCATGAAGCAAAGCATAGTTTTCAATGACAGGCCCTGTCATTGCAAACTGCAATGTCCCGGGGTGGGCACCCCGGGACATTGCTGGAGCTGGTCCTGGGGTGTGGCGGTCCCCAGGGCCATCTAGGGCTCCAGGAGGGTGGCCGCGCGGCCCCCCTACCTTCATTAAAATAGCCCCGGGGAGGTGGTGGTCCCCGGGGCCGGGGGTCCGCAACGGACCCCTGCATTATCTTAATTAGTGCCCTGGGGAGGTGGTGGTCCCCGGGGCAGTGTGGGGGTGGCAGGAGCCCCCCCACACTTATTTATTTAAATGTAAGCCCCGGGGAGGTGGCGGTCCCTGGGGCTTGGGGGCCCGCGAGGCCCCCCGCCCCATAATACCAAATGCCCCGGGGAGGTGGCGGTCCCCGGGGCAGCATGGGGGGGCAGGAGCCCCACCCCACGTAGTTTTTTAAAAAAGCCCTGGGGGTGTCGGTCCCCGGGGCTGTGGTGAGGCCGCGTGCCCCCGCACGTTTTCAGCAAAGCTCCGGGGAGGTGCTGATCCCTGGGGCTGTAGGGGCCCCGTGGGCCCCGGCTAAATAAATTATGATTGCCCCCGGGACCTGGCCTACCCGGGGGATTAAGAAAAACGAAGCGTGGGAGCCCGTGCTTAATTATAAAAAAATAATTTTCTACCGGATTTGCGCACCCAGCTCGACTCCAGCCGAAATTCTTTTTTAAAAATGCTTTTTTGGGGCCTGGGGGTCCCTGTGGCACCCCCTGAGCAGGCCTAGGATGTCAGGGTGTTTCTACCCTGCCCCATTTTCTTGTTTTCTTATATTTTTTTTACGGTTTTCTTCACCGAGTCACAAGATGGCTGCCAACACTTCTTGGTTTGGAGTGTTGGCAGCCAATCAGAATGAAGCTCGTGATCGGGAGGGTTCGCGAATCCTCCTTGGTCACCAGATATCGATATTTTTTATTTTTAAATTTCTCATGAACTACTGCACGGATTTAAACCATTTAAAGCAAAGAGTGCACTCTGGACCAAGAGCTACCTCTCTGCCAAATGTGGTGTAATTCCGTTCAGCAGTTGGGGCTGTAGCCGCAACAAAAGTTCCCATGGAAATTAACATGGAGAAAACGCGTTTTGGGACCCCCCTTTTTTCTCAGCCCCCGCTTGACGAATCACCCCGAAACATTCAAGACAGGAGCTGACTGGAGCGGCCCATTAGTTTTGAATATTTCGCAAAGATTTGTCAAACGGCGCCAAAGATATTGACAAATCCAAAAACGCTTTTCCTATGGAAACTAGGTCCTAATTATAACTACCTACTGGCGACCCCCAGTAGGTTATATATATATATATATATGTGATCAAGTCCCCGGCGAGGGACGAAACGCGTCATGGCTGCTGCAATCATTTGGGAGTTTTAATAAACATTGCAGTGTGACAAATTCCGGTGGTCCGCGCCCTTCCTCTGCGCACAGGAAACAGGCGAATAGAGGAGAAGTATGGTGTGATATATATATAAATATATATATACACACACACACACATACACACACATATATACACATGCAGGTATATATATATAAGCACACACACATATATGTACACACACACACATATGTATATATATTTAAAAATTTAACAACAATAAATATACATGTTTTTAAAATACATATATACAACAAACTACAAACATGTAATTTAAATATTAAACTAAACATCTAAAATAGTTATAATACTGTACACTAAATATAGAAGTAACATACACATAAATGTAAAAAAAACATAATACCAATATTTTAACTATTTAAAACATTTACATAAATAATATTAATAGAAACCAAAATAAATTAAGACGGTGTTTATACTAATTATTAATTAACGTAATAGAATACAATAAAACCATTGTTTTAAAAATAATATAAGCATTTAAAAAATAAGAAGTAGAAACAAATTAGCAACTATATTAAAATTAGTACAAATCCACTCAAATTAACATTAGGGAAACTGTTAAAGTTTGGAGGGGTTTGATTTACTATTCCGGCTACAGTTTAAACAACAGTAGGGGAAATATTGGACTTTGATAGGGTTAGAATTGCCTTTCCTACTCCATTCTAAGCAACAGCAGGGACAGTGTTTGATTTCAAAGGGGTTAGATTTACTATATCCTCTCCAATGTATGCAACAGTAGAAAAAGTGTTGGACTTTGGAAAGGTTACATTTGATATTCCTACTCCAGTCTAAGCAGCAGAAAAAGTGTTGACATTTGGATGGGGTTCAATGTACTATTTCCATGACAGTATAAGCAACAGTAGAGAAAGTGTTGGAGGGGTTACATTTACTATTCCCACTCCAATATATGCAAAAGTAGGGAAAGTGTTGGACTTCAGAGGGGTTAGAGTTACTACACCCACTCCAGTCTAAACAACTAGAGGGAAACTGTTGGACTTCAGAGGGATTACATTTATTATTCTCACTCCAATCTAAGCAATCTTAGAGAAAGTGTTGGACTTTGGAGGGGTTACATTTACTATTCCTACTCCAATGAATCCAACAGTAGGGAAAATTTTGCACTTCATAAGGATTACATATACCATTCAATTTATAGTTATTTTGTAGAATACATTGACGAAGCTAACAACTGTACATTTTTAATCATATTGTATGCAAAAAATGCATGCAATAACATTTAAAAAATACAAAATAATTTTTAAAAAACACCCTTACAACTTGTCTTTACAAGTAAATAACTGCCTTGATTTGCAAATGTGGGCCACTTTTTTAGCTAGCAGATTCGGTAACAGCGCCACTTTTAATTTGATGCCTGGGCCTAGTTTATGACCCAGTCTGACCCTGCATACAAGTCCGCTGAACGAGAGGGTGGGAGAATCATGACTTGTGCTAAACTTCACACCCATGAATCATTTTCCCGCCTCACACCTAACACTGATAATAAATAGTGTATTACTCTCTGCACACCTGCATGTAACTAATGTAGCTGAGGTATACATATTTAATCTAAAGTGTGTGTATCTCAATCTGGGTGATTTTAGAGAATAATGCATAAAAAGTATCTTCGATATATAGCTACACCTTGAAGTATTGCACACAAAATAACAGGGGCCTCATTTATGAAAAGTGACGCATCGCTGCGTGAAAACAGCGGTGCGTCATTTTTCATTGTGCCCTCCTTGCGACATGCTGGATGCGTCATATTTATAGTATGACGCATCATGTCGCAAGGAGTTACAGATACGTCAGTTTTTCTGACATATCTGTAGGCGCAAAAATGACGCATTGCTGGAGTGTGTCACAAAAGTGACGCAACTTCAGTAATGGGCCATTTCACATGGGCAAGTCACATTTCAAATGTGCCTGCGTCAGTCTTACGCCTGCTGTGAGGCAGGCGTAAGATATTGACGCATTTGCGTCCTAGAAGTGGCGCAGTGAAATCTCATAGATTTCACTGCGTCACTTCTACTAGGCTTACTTGCGTCAGAACGCCCACCCTGCATACATTATACCTGGCGCAGGTATAATGTGGCGCAGGGTTTTACAAAGTGACGCATCTACGTAGATGCGTGACTTTGTAAATATGACGCAACATGGCGCATTTTTTACGCCACTGGTGCGTCACAAAAAGTGATGCACCAGTGGCGCAAAAGTGACGCAAGGGCTCATAAATAAGCCCCCAGGGGTTTACTCAAACGTCAAGTGCAGTATTGCTTGACAAGCTTTTGTTTCGCAGGCCTCGTATTAATAAAATGTTGGGTGGCAATTGTGAAATCCTCGCCATGGCAGCTTCACTGCAGCCCTAGTTGATGCAAGTCCCTAATGAAAGGGAAGTAACTTTACAAACACAAACAAATCGTTGAAAATTGGCACACAGCAACGCTCTTGAAATTAGTCACAGTAGGGAGGGCAATGATTGAATGGGCAGGGTTTTGAACAATGTTCCTACGAATAGGAATTATTGCATCGGAAATGCTTACTGTGCTCTCAAGCCAAGACGGGCAAACATCTCAGAAAACACAAGAAGCCAGTAAAAAGGCCATTTTCCTATTCCATGAACGTAGATAAAAAGGCACTCTTTCCCTGAGTTACGCCTTAACACTAGGCAACTGAACCATATGGGAAAACTGAAAATATTATCCTGAAGTGCATCTATGAACAAAGAAACGGTGACAATGGTTATTTCATCTCCCTTGAGTTACCTATCTCCAGGCAAGGAAGTCTTAATAATACAACATCTCAAAAGCTTAATATGAGATTTCAAAATAACATTCCTCACATAATCCACTGTCGTGTAAATGTGTAGCATTTCCACTTTTTACTCCTTTTATGAACAGGATGCCCTAACAAAAGAAAATATAGACGCATCTTCTTTTCTATACAAGCTAGTAATGGTATTTAAAACATTCCTAATTTAAGAGTCTCATGCCTTCCTTCGTGACATCGTTCTAAAGATTTCGTGTATTTAGTACATTAATTAACCATATACTTGTATGTTTAAAATCTGCATGTTTTAGGATCATCAGTGACAAAGACCTTTGAGTCCATACAAAAATGACACATTAAACCGTAAATACTGTTATTTATATAGGAAAAGAATATACACAACCCGTTTAATAAAGTCATAAAAATAAAGAGAAATGTAAGTAAGTAAAATTCAAGTAACAGAGAAAAATTAGCTTACATACAAGACAAAGATTTAAAACAGAAGCAAGTTCTGATTTCTGTTTAAAGAAAAACGTATTCACGCTATGTAGAATGCATTATGGATACTGCTGATTAATCAGTCAAGGGCTGCATACCGTTCAGCTTGTAAAGAGCGCAAGAGTCAATTGAAAAAGTAGGGCTGTGAAAAGCTACTTGATGCCAGCTCACAGCGTGACAGTGGTGCCTTTTGGCATGTAGTTAATCACTCTCTGTTCAGCTGTGAGCTACTCTACTTTATTTTACATTATTTTTTTAACATTAAAAAAAATGATATTTTTAACAACAATATTTTTTTTCGATATTTTTGTACTTACCATTATGTAGATAGGACTTCGATATTCTGGACATCGATATTTTTGTACCTCGATATTCTGACTGTCGATATTCTGTCAGTGATCCAACTAAACTCACTTTCTGCAAATAAAATTAAAAAAATTGATCCACCCAACAAATGGCCAGCGGGGTATCTGGGGTCTCTTGATCATCAATGGCCGCAAAGTGATCAACCCAAGCATGCGCCATGAGGGTTGACGTCTGCTTTGAGAGTAGCTCACAGCTGAACAGAGAGTGATTAACTACATGCCAAAAGGCACCACTGTCACGCTGTGAGCTGGCATCAAGTAGCTTTTCACAGGGATCACTGACAGAATATCGACAGTCAGAATATCGAGGTACAAAAATATCGATGTCCAGACTATCGAAGTCCTATCTACATAATGGTAAGTACAAAAAATCGAAAAAAATATTGTTGTTAAAAATATCATTTTTTTTAAATGTTAAAAAAATAATGTAAAATAAAGTAAATAATACATATAATTAAAAAAAACATAGTTAAAATTATTAGAAAATGTTTAAAATTATAAGTAATACATATAATGTAAAAATAAATTAAACATATATATGTCTAAAATTTAATATATATACTTAATAATATTTATAAATAATTATTTTAATAACTTATAAATTGTTAAAAAACATATAAAAAATTATAAATACATATATATACACATACACCAATAATATTAATTAAAAACAAAAAACATATATAGCAAATTAAAATATTAAAACATTTTAAATCTTTTTAAAATACATTTTACAATACATTAACTAAAACAGTAGAGAAAATATTGGATAGCGGAGGGGATAAAATTACTATTCCCACTCCAGAGAGTACAACAGTAGGGAAAGAGTTAGATAGCGTAAGGGTAAAAATTACTATTCCAACTCCAGAGACTGCAACAGTAGGGAAAGTGTTGGATAGTGTAGGGGTAAAAATTACTATTCCCACTCCAGTTGGTGCAACAGTAGGGAAAGTGTTGAATAGCGAAGGGGTACAAATTACTATTCCCACTCCAGAGACTGCAACAGCAGGGAAAGTGTTGGATAGCGTAAAGGTAAAAATTACTATTCCCACTCCTGAGACTGCAACACTAGGGAAGTGTTGGATTGCGGAGGGGAAAAAATTACAATCCCACTCCAGAGAGTGCAACAGTAGGGAAAGTGTTGGATAGCGGAGGGGTAAAATTTACTATTCCCACTCCAGTGAGTGCAACAGTAGGGAAAGTTTTGTATAGCGTAGGGGTAAAAATTACTATTCCCACTCCAGAGAGTGCAACAGTTGGTGAAAGTTTTGGATAGCGGAGGGGAAAAAATTACTATTCCCACTCCAGTGAGTGCAACAGTAGGGACAGTATTGGATAGCGGAGATGTAGATATTACTATTCCCACTCCAGTTAATGCAACAGTAGGGAAAGTGTTGGATAGCAGAGGGTTAAAATTAACATACTTATCAATTAAATAATTATAATAATTAAATAACCAATTAATATTTAATTAATAATAAATTAATTATAAATACTAATAAATAAATATTAATAATTACTTTATTATAATTAAATTACTTCCCACCCTATTCCCCTATAAACCCACAACCCGCTCCTAAAAACACAATTAATATAATTATCAATTAATTAATTAATAAAAATTAATAACCAATTAATAATTAATTAATAATAAATTAATTATATAAATTAAAATGAATATTTACCTTTTTTATATTTAAATTACTTCCCACCATATTCCCCTATCAACCCACAACCCGCTCCTAAAAAATAACACAATTAATATAAGTATCAATGAATTAATATTAATTAATAACTAATTATTAATTAATTAATAATAAATTAATTTTAAATAATAAAAAAACATAATCATTACTTTATTATAATTACATTACTTCCCACCCTATTCCCTTATAAACCCACACCCGCTACAGCAGTAAAATACGCAAAAATTAATTTTCATAAAAGTAAATACTGCTAAAAATTTAAGACATACGTTAAAAAAAAACTACACTTATACCAAAAAATTACATCACATACTTTTAACACACATACTAAAATACAGAACACTAATATAAATAGCGATATTATTAACAACGATATTTTTACAAACGATATTACTGTCTTCGATATTTAAAAAAACAATATTTCTTACCTTACTGTCGATATTCCGAGCTACGATATACTAGCTGTCGATATTCTTGTACCTCGATATTTCAAACTCGATATTGTTGTAGTTCGAAATAAACAACTCGATATTCTGTCTATACACCAGTTTAGCAAACACAAGAAGATGATGGACGGAGTGCTGAAACTTTTTAAACACTCACCCCCATTCACAGATCTGGGTTGAATCCATCATCATTCTTTAGCTCACTTTGCCACCCCAGTTCAGACATAGCTATATGCAAATCAGTCTTGACCCTGTGCCTCATGGGAGCAGTCCAGACTGAACTGCCAAGACATGTCTTCCCTGGACCGGAATCAAGCATCCTGGGACTGGTTTCGGGCTAACAGCCCTCATCAGCCAGGCTAGCTTGAATCCAGTGGCAAAGTGAGCAAGGGACCCACGTCTGGGCATACCCTGCCAACTTAGGGTGAACAAAGCAAACACAAGGAGATGATGGACGGAGTGCTGAAACTTTTCAAACACTCACCCCAAGTCACAGATCTGGTTTGAATCCATCATCATTCTTTAGCTCACTTTGCCACCCCAGTTCAGACATAGCTATATGCAAATCAATCTTGACCCTGTGCCTCATGGGAACAGTCCAGACCGAACTGCCAAGCCATGTCTTCCCTGGACCGGAATCAAGCATTCTGGGACCGGTTTCGGGCTAACAGCCCTCATCAGCCAGGCTAGCTTGAATCCAGTGGCAAAGTGAGCAAGGGACCCACATCTGGGCATACCCTGCCAACTTAGGGTGAACAAAGCAAACACAAGGAGATGATGGACGGAGTGCTGAAACTTTTCAAACACTCACCCCCAGTCACAGATCTGGGTTGAATCCATCATCATTCTTTATCTCACTTTGCCACCCCAGTTCAGACATAGCTATATGCAAATCAGTCTTGACCCTGTGCCTCATGGGAACAGTCCAGACCGAACTGCCAAGCCATGTCTTCCCTGGACCAGAATCAAGCATCCTGGGACCAGTTTCGGGCTAACAGCCCTCATCAGCCAGGCTAGCTTGAATCCAGTGGCAAAGTGAGCAAGGGACCCACGTCTGGGCATACCCTGCCAACTTAGGGTGAACAAAGCAAACACAAGGAGATGATGGACGGAGTGCTGAAACTTTTCAAACACTCACCCCAGTCACAGATCTGGGTTGAATCCATCATCATTCTTTAGCTCACTTTGCCACCCCAGTTCAGACATAGCTATATGCAAATCAGTCTTGACCCTGTGCCTCATGGGAACAGTCCAGACAGAACTGCCAAGCCATGTCTTCCCTGGACCGGAATCAAGCATCCTGGGACCGGTTTTGGGCTAACAGCCTTCATCAGCCAGGCTAGCTTGAATCCAGTGGCAAAGTGAGCAAGGGACCCAAGTTGGCAGGGAATGCCCAGACGTGTCTGAAAAGTTTCAGCGCTCCGTCCATCATCTTCTTGTGTTTGCTTTGTTCGCCCTAAGTTGGCAGGGTATGCCCAGACGTGGGTCCCTTGCTCACTTTGCCACTGGATTCAAGCTAGCCTGGCTGATGAGGGCTGTTAGCCCAAAACCGGTCCCAGGATGCTTGTTTCCGGTCCAGGGAAGACATGGCTTGGCAGTTCGGGCTGGACTGTTCCCATGAGGCACAGGGCCAAGACTGATTTGCATATAGCTGTGTCTGAACTGGGGTGGTGAAGTGAGCTAAAGAACGATGATGGATTAAACCCAGATCTGTGACTGGAGGTGAGTGTCTGAAAAGTTTCAGCGCTCCGTCCATCATCTCCTTGTGTTTGCTCTGTACACCAGTTTAGCCATCTCCTGCAACTCCTCTGGCAAGGCCCCCAGTCCAGATGGAGTTCCTGGTGACCTTTATAAGGCTCTGGCCGATCTGTTGGCACCCATACTGGCCTTGCATTCAAATGCAGCTTGCAGAGGTCCTTTGCCACTGTTGTGGCACCATTCGGTCAATATTCTAATATTTCAAAAAGGAAACAGAGCAGGTCCTGTCTGTTACAGGCCTATATCTCTTATTGACTCAGAGGTTAAAATTATAGGCCGAGTTTTCCTGGATCAACTTTTTTCTTGGGCGAAAGAACACCACAATCGGTTCGATTTACATTATGGATTTAGGCCTGGACGGGGTACAATAGAGCAAAGCTTAAACCTTTACTTGCTCATTTGTAAATACACTAAAGCTAAGAGGGGTGCAAAACATCTGTCCTCATGGACCTCAGCTCGGCCATTGATAGAGTCAACTGCACCAAGCTGTCGTCCTTGATGGCGCAGATGGGGTAGAGACTGCACTAGTCACTTCCCTGCGCGATTTGCACAATGGCCTTTCGGCTTTAGTTGGATACTGGCCCAAACGGGAATGCACATCGCACTTTAAATTGAAGTGTGGGGTTCGACAGGGTTGCATTCTTGCACCTCTTCTGTTTATTTTCTCTATTAATCATTTGGAATCAGTTTTACCAGAACTACCCTTGGATAGCCCCAGGATAGGAGGTCGTCAGATCCCTGCTCTGCTTTATAAAGATTACAGTTTTACTTGTGTGCACTGTTAGGGGTCTATAGCTACGTTTAGATCGTTCTTTGGGTTCATGGACAGCCTTAATCTTTCCACTTACTTTTCAAAATCTCACGTTATGGTGGTTGGCTCTAATAAGATTAAAACCCAGAAATTCTTGTGAACGGTCATCATGTCAGCATGGCTGATAACTTTCTATACCTGGGCATCCTCTTGGATCCCCGTCTTAACTGGCAGTCGCTGATTGATTACAACATAATGTTCTTTAATAGGTTCCTTATAGCATTGGAGATTTCTCTTGCTGGCTAGAGCGCAACCATATAAAGACTGTCCTGGAAATTTTTAGAGTCAAATGTATTCCCATAGTCAGTTATGCCTGTGGGGTCTGAGGCTATGGGTCCATTGCGCCCATTCAAATAGCAGAAAATAAGTTCTTTAGCGTGCTTTTAAAGATACCCCAAAGTACACCCACTGAGGTAGTCCATGAAGAACTGGGCATGAGTTAAATTTCTGATTTTATTCGCCTGCACCCCTTACTTCTTTGGTTCTCAGTTTGGACACATCCAGTGACTGTGTGTTTCTGTAAAGTTTAAATATGTTTAATATATATAGGGAAAGGCGTATTGAAGAATGAGTGGGTGTATAAGTGTCTGAATGGATGATTTACTAGGTGCGTGACTAACTCTATAAGTGAGTGATTAAACGTATCTTACTGAATGCATGGGTTAGTGACTAAACTGTGTGAATGTCTGTATCCGTCTGTCTGTTGCTGTGTAAGTGGCTGCATGGGTTTGTGAATAGCTACATGAATGTCTATATGAGTTATTGATTGGTTGTCTGAGTATCTGTATGGGTGCCTGAGTATTTGTGTGGGTGGGGTGTGTGCGACTCTGTGCATAGATGTGTGAGTGGGTGATTCACTGGGTGCATGGTTTCAAGAGTGCATCTGTGATGGACTCTATGGATGGGTGAGTGTGTGTATGGGTGTGTTAGTGAGTGAATGTATATCTCAGTGGGACATGTGTGAGTAACTACATATGTAAAAGGCAGTATATATGTGTGTTGGAGTATATAAATGGGTATAAGTGAGAGTGTGATTGTGAGAGTGGCTGTATGGATGAGCGTGTACTTGCATTAGTGATTGTATAAGAGCGTAAGAATGTGCTAGTATTTGTATGAGTAAGTGAGCTGGTGTGTGTATAACTGTATAGGTGAGTAAATGGCAGTGTGATTAATTATTTGCATGACTGACTAGGTGTGTGAGTACCTCTATGGATGAGTGGCGGTGTGTGAGTGTCTATGTAGGTGTATGAGTGCATATGATAGTCCTGTACTGAGTGACCGTAAGTATGAGTGACTGTACAGGTGAGTGAGTGGATGTGTGTGTAGACCTAAGAATCAGTGAGTGGGTATGTAGTTATTGGTGTTGGAGTGTCTATGGTTTTGAGAATGGCGGTCTGTAATTTAGAGTGGGTGTATCAAAAGTTATATTAGGGTGTGAGAAGATGCATGAAATTATCACATGGATGATGTCATCAGTGATGTCATCAGTGATGTCATTTGAGATGTCATCAGTGATGTAATCAGTGATGTCACTGACCATGTCATGAGTGATGTAATATGTGACGTCATCAGCAGTGCATTGCGGGGCGCGAGTTATAGTTAGCTGAACTAACTATAACGGGGAATTTCACGGGTTTTGTACGAGTGCAATGTCCAACTAACTATAACTGTCCCTAAAAGCTATGGTTTTTCAGTGAATTTCTAAGGTTTTTAAATGCTAATTTCTAACTATAACGTGCCTGAAACCTATGGTTTTTTCAGTGAATTTCAAAGGTTTTTTAAATGCTAATTTCTAACTATAACGTGCCTGAAACCCATGTTTTTTTCAGTGAATTTCAAAGGTTTTTCAAATGCTAATTCCTAACTATAACATGTCTGAATCCTATGGTTTTTTTCAGTGAATTTCAAAGGTTTTGTAAATGACAATTTTTAAATGTATTAATTGTTATATTTATTTTTTTGATACTGATTTACTACATTTTTTTAAACTATTTATTTTTAGATATTTTATTTTTTAAATTACATTGTAATTACATTATACATTACATTACAAAATATACTTTCTCAGAATGAATTACTTTAGTTTAAATACTTTGCAAATAGGCAATAGACTTTTAAGTACAGTAGTTACAGTTGTTGCAATGGGCAACACAATTTCAAACACAATGCAACATTGAGCTCAATGTGAATTTCTAGTTAAATGCAATTAGTTACTTTATGGATTACTTTTCTAACCACAGGACTGAATCCTAGATTCAGTCCTGGGACATCTCCTGTAAACAGTTGAGTAAAAGCGTTTTGGTTACAGTAGTGATTTTTAAGGAATATTATTGTATTTTAAAAGTTGACACTTAGAAACTTTTTCACATAGAATCACCAATGTTATCCTATGGGAGGAAATTCACTTAGCAGGTAAGGGTAGGTGAGTGTTTGCATGGGTGTGTTGGTGAGTGAATGGATGTCTCAGTGGTACATGTGTGAGTAACTACATATGTGAAAGACAGTATATGTGAGTATTGGACTATATAAATGACTATATGTGAGAGTGAGTGATTGTGAGAGTGGCTGTATGGATGAGTGTGTGCTTGTGTCAGTGATTGTATAAGAGCGTAAGAATGTGCTAGTATTTGTATGAGTAAGTGAGCTGGTGTGTGTATAACTGTATAGGTGAGTAAATGGCAGTGTGATTAATTATTTGCATGACTGACTAGGTGTGTGAGTACCTCTATGGATGAGTGGCGGTGTGTGAGTGTCTATGTAGGTGTAGGTTTGCATATGATAGTCCTGTACTGAGTGACCGTAAGTATGAGTGACTGTACAGTTGAGTGAGTGGATGTGTGTGTAGATCTAAGAATCAGTGAGTGGGTATGTAGTTATTGGTGTTGGTGTGTCTATGGTTTTGAGAATGGCGGTCTGTAATTTAGAGTGGGTGTATCAAAGGTTATATTAGGGTGTGAGGAGGTGCATCAGATTATCACGTGGATGATGTCATCCGTGATGTCATCAGTGATGTCATTAGAGATGTCATCAGTGATGTCAAGAGTGATGTCACTGACCATGTCATGAGTGATGTAATCTGTGATGTCATCAGCAGTGCATTGCAGGGCGCGAGTTATAGTTAGCTCAAATAACTATAACGGCCGAATTTTTCTGGTTTTGTATGAGTGGAATGTTCAACTAACTATAACGTCCCTGAAACCTGTAGTTTTTTCAGTAAATTTCAAAGGTTTTTTAAATGCTAATTACTAACTATAACGTCCCTGAAACCTAAGGTTTTTTCAGTAAATTTCAAAGGTTTTTTAAATGTTAATTTCTAACTATAATGTCCCTGAAACCTATGGATTTTTCAGTGAATTTCAAAGGTTTTTTAAATGCTAATTTCTAACAATAACATCCCATAAACCTGTTTTTTCAGTGAATTTCAAATATTTTTAAATGTTAATTTCTAATTGTAATGTCCAAAAAATACTTTTTCTAAATTTTTAAACTTTTATAAAAATATTGTGATGTTTCTCTTTTCTAAAATATGAATTTACATTTTTATTATTTATTTATTTATTCTTTAAAAAAGTGGATTTGTGTACCGATCATGTTCCAGTCACAGTGGGTGCGCGAATCCAGGAATTTTGCCGCCATATTGGTTAAGTCGTGTACGATGCACGTTGGGTATGCGAAGGGTGCACGGTTCTCGGCCACGCACAACGTCACGTACGTATTTCCAGGGGTCCCGCCAGGTGCACGAATCCACCGCAAATTTTTACGTTTTAAAAGTATATGTATATAACTTTAAAATGTATATTTAACATAATTGTAAATAGCGTATATTTATAACTGGAATAAAGATATATTATTGTTAAATATATTTTTCGGGAATCGTGTCGGGTGTGCGCTGGTTGCGCGCCGGGTGCGGGAATCCCATGTGACTACAAAAGAAAGTATTTCATTGGTTAAGAAGCTTTCTATTCTAGTACTTGCAGGACCCCACCCAATGTTTTCATTCTTCCAGGAGCATCTTTTCAAGAAACACCTCTTGTGTTTTCTGTGCCTCTTTATTTGATTTTTTCGTTGTTTTTTTTCCAAGAGAGGAAATGACATCTCAAAATCCACCACAGGATATTCCTGCAGATGAAGAGGAGCGGAAGAACCCATTAAGAAAAGGAAAGAGAGTATTGTGTGGGCTTTCTTCTTTATACCAGCAGGAGAGAAGAAGGTGAATGCGTACATATATATATATTTTTATATATATATATTATCTACTGGCGGTCGCCAGTAGATAGTTATAGTTAGGACCTATTTTCCATAGGAAATCCGCAACATTCTATTTGAAATAACGTTGGCGCCGGTTGACGAATCTTCGCGAAATTTTCCAACTTGTTGGGGCGCTCCGGTCCGCTCCTATCCTGAAAGTCTCGGGGGATTCGTGTAGCGGGGGCCGAGAAAAACGGGGGGTCCCAAAACGTGCTTTCCCCATTCATTTTTCCATAGGAACCGTTCATCGCGGCTACAGCCCGAACTGCTGAACGGAATTACACCAAATTTGGCAAAGAGGTAGCCCTTGGTTCAGACTCGTGCCTTTTGCTTAAATGGTGTAAATCCGTTCAGTAGTTCCTGAGAAAATCAAAAATAAAATCACATATATATCTATGGCCGCGTAGGGTCCGCACACCCTCCCGATCATGAGCTGTATGCTAATTGGCTGTCAACACTCCAAATCAGGAAGTGTTGGCAGCCATCTTGTTCCTCGGTAGAACCGAGGAACAAGAAAGCAGTAAAAAAAGTGTGCCTAACGCAAAAAGGGGGCAGGGTAGAAACACCCTGACCTCCTAGGCCTGCTCAGGGGGTCCCCAGGGCCAAACAAATCGGCAAAAAACGCACTGGGTGCACTGATCCAGCCAATTAAAAAAAAAATGCTATTTTGCCTCCGGATGGGCCAAGTCCCGGGGCCATGCGGGGCTGGGTTTATGTTTTATGTGGGGGGCCTCTAAGGCCCCCCAAGCTCCGGGGACCGCTACCCCCCGCGGCTTTATAAAAAAAATGGTGCGGGAGGGCTCTCAGCCCTCCCGCAGCACTGGGGACCGCCACCCCCCAGGGCTTCTTTTTTAAAATTTTAAATACCTGTGTCGGGGGCTCCAGCCCCCCCACACACCCCAGGGACCGCCACCTCTCCGGGTGCAATTAAAGAAATGTGGGGGTCCGTTTTGGACCCCCGAAGCCCCGGGGACCACCACCTCCCTGGGGCTGTGCAATTCAAGGGAGTGGGGCCGCGCAGCCCCCCTCCTGGAGCCTGTGATGGCCCTGGGGACCACCACCCCCAGCGCCGGCTCCTGCAGTGTCCCGGGTGCCTACCCCGGGACACTGTAGTTTGCTATGACAGGACGGGAGCCTCGTGGCTCCCGTCCTGTCATAGCAAACTGCTTTGTTTTGGAAGAGAGAGCAGGAAACCTGCTCTCTCTTCCAAAAACAAAGACGATTGCTTTTCCACACGGGGAGCTGCATCTTAGCAGCTCCCCATGTGGAAAAGCAATGCCGGCTCCCGAGGGACACGGGGAGCCGGCGGGACCGGGGTAGGATTGGGGACCCCACCACGGTCCCCAACGGAGAGGGCCAGCCCCGGGGGATGGGGTCCCCGGGGCTACAAGTGGCCCAGGAGGGGGGCCACGCGGCCCCCTCCCCAAAATCAAGGAAAAAAAAAAAAAAAAGGCCGGCCCCGGGGGATGGGGTTCCTGGGGCCTAAGGAGGCCTGAGGAGGGGGCAATGCAGCCCCCCTCCATGAAATAAAAAAAAAAAAAAAAGTGGCAATGACCCGGGGGATGGGGTTTCCGGGCCGAAATTGGCCACGGGAGGGGGGCCCACGCGGTCCCCTTCCCGTTCCTTTTTTTTTAAAAAAAACAATAAAAGGGGGTCAGGCCCTGGGGATGGGGTCCCCAGGACCCAAAATAATTAAAAAGAAGGGGGCCACACAGCCCCCTTTAAAAAAAAAAGTAAAAAAAAAATCTGGCATTGCGTCGGAGGCCACGCCCCCTCCTTGTCAGCACTCTGAAAACGCACCCCCTGGCGCGTTTGCTGAGGGGGAACAAATTCCCCTTGAATACTGGGGGTCCCTGGGGGCCAACTAGCCCACCAGGAACCTCCAGTATGCGCCAGGGGGCTGCATTGCAGAGAGGTGTTCTGAGGCCACGCCCCTTTTTACACCTCTCTGCAACGCAGCTCTGTGGTGCTTAATGGAGGTAGCTGGTGGGCTAGTTTCACCCCAGGGACCCTCAGGATTCAAGGGGAGTTAATCCCCCGACTTAAAATGGGCCACGGGGCGCATTTGCACAGTGGTGAAGGGAGGGGGCGGGGCCTGAGGTGACATGTGTGCAAACATGCCCTGTGGCGTGTTTTAAGTTGGGGGATTAAGTCCCCTTGAATCCTGAGGGTCCTTGGGGTCCAACTAGCCCACCAGGTACCTCCAGTAAGCGCCACAGAGCTGCGTTGCAGAGAGGTGTAAAAAGGGGCATGGCCTCCGAGCGCCTCTCTGCAACTCAGCTCTGTGGTCCTAACTGTAGGTACCTGGTGGGCTAGTTGGCCCCTAGGGACCCTCGGGATTGAGGAGGAATTAATTCTCCAACTTAAAACGCGCCACAGGGCGTGTTTGCAGACATGTCACCTCAGGCCCCACCCCTTCCTTCACCATTGTGCAAATATTCCTCTAAAATCAGCCGAACTACGAATTCCGATTTACTCACCTGTTATCAGGAGAGACCTCAGTGCTGCATCTTTGAGCCCAGTACTGATCCTGAAAAGTAATTTTAACCGTACTTACCAGTAACTTGAATTTCCTTCCATAGGATATCATTGCCTGCTTTTTGCTGAAAAAGTTTGTAAGTGTCGATTTTTGAAACTTACAAATATTCCTCTAAAATCAGCCGAACTACGAATTCCGATTTACTCACCTGTTATCAGGAGAGACCTCAGTGCTTCATCTTTGAGCCCAGTACTGATCCTGAAAAGTAATTCTAACCATACTTACCAGTAACTTGAATTTCCTTCCATAGGCTAACATTGACTGGTTTCACTTGGAAATTCTTCTAAGTGTGGAGTTTTGGAACTTTATAATATTCCTCTAAAATCAGCTGAACTACGAATTCCAATTTACTCACCTGTTATCAGGAGAGACCTCAGTGCTGCATCTTTGAGCCCAGTACAGATCCTGAAAAGTAATTCTAACCGTACTTACCAGTAACTTGAATTTCCTTCCATAGGCTAACATTGACTGGTTTCACTTGGAAATTCTTCTAAGTGTGGAGTTTTGGAACTTTATAATATTCCTCTAAAATCAGCCTGCTAAGTGAATTTCCTCCCATAGGATAACATTGGTGATTCTAGGTGAAAAAGTTTCTAAGTGTCAACTTTTAAAATACAGTAATATTCCTTAAAAATCACTACTGTAACCAAAACGCTTTTACTCAACTGTTTACAGTAGATGTCCCAGGACTGAATCTAGGATCCAGTCCTGTGGTTAGAAAAGTAATCCATAACGTAACTAATTGCATTTAACTAGAAATTCACATTGAGCTCAATGTTGCATTGTGTTTGAAATTGTGTTGCCCATTGCAACAACTGTAACTAGTGTACTTAAAAGTCTATTGCCTATTTGCAAAGTATTTAAACTAAAGTAATTCATTCTGAGAAAGTATATTTTGTAATGTAATGTATATTGTAATTACAATGTAATTTAAAAAATAAAATATCTAAAAATAAATAGTTTAAAAAAATGTAGTAAATCAGTATCAAAAAAATAAATATAACAATTAATACATTTAAAAATTGTCATTTACAAAACCTTTGAAATTCACTGGAAAAAACCATAGGTTTCAGACATGTTATAGTTAGGAATTAGCATTTAAAAACCTTTGAAATTCACTGAAAAAACCATAGGTTTCAGGCACGTTATAGTTAGAAATTAGCATTTAAAAAACCTTACAAATTCACTGAAAAAAGTTGAGCTAACTATAACTCGCGCCCCCGCAATGCACTGCTGATGGCACAACATATTACAACACTCATGACATGGTCAGTGACATCACTGATAACATCTCAAGTGACATCACTGATGTTATGGATGAGTGCATGTGTAGTGTTTGAGGGAATGGATGAGTGCAAGAGTAGTATCTGAGTGATTAAATGAGTGTATGGGTAGAGTCTGAGTGCATAGAAGAGTGCATGGGTTTTGCTTGAGGGAATGGATGAGTGCAAAAAGACTGCCTGAGTGATTGGATGACTGCAGGTGTAGTGCCTGGGTAATTGGAGGAGTGCATACCTTGTGACTGGCTGATTGCATGACTGCAGGGGTAGTGTCTGGGTGATTGGAGGAGTGCATGGGTAGTGCCTGTGGGATTGGAGGAGTGCATGGGTAGTGCCTGAGTGATTGGATGAGTGTATGGGTAGTGTTTGAGAGAATGGATGAGTGCATGGCTAGTGTCTGAGGGAATGGATGAGTGCAATAGAAATGCCTGGGTGATTAGAGGAGTGCATGGGTAGTGCCTGAGTGATTCGAGGAGTGCATGGGTAGTGCCTGAGTGCATGGATGAGTGCATGGGTAGTGTTTGAGGGAATGGATGAGTGCAACAGTAGTGTCTGAGTGATTAAATGAGTGCATGGACAGAGCCTGAGTGCATGGATGAGTGCATGGATACTGCCAGGGTGAATGAAGGAATGCATGGATAGTGCCTGAGTGCATGGATGAGTGCATGGCTAGTGTTTTATGGAATGGATGAGTGCAATAGTAGTGCCTGAGTGATTGGAGGACTGCATGGGTACTGCCTGAGTGATTGGATGAGTGCATGGGTAGAGCCAGACTGCATGGATGAGTGCATGAGTAGTGCCTGCGTGATTGGAGGAGTGCATAGGTAATACCTAGGTGATTGCATGAGTGCAGGGGTAATGTCTGGGTCATTGGAGGAGTGCATGGGTAATGGCTAAGTGATTCCATGAGTGCAGGGGTAATGTCTGGGGGATTAGAGGAGTACATATGTAATGCCTGGGTAATTGCATGAGTGTAGGGGTAATGTCTAGCTGATTGCATGAGTGTAGACATAGTGCCTGTGTGATTAGTGGCTGTGTGATTTTATAAGTGTATGGGTATTTCCTGGGTAATTGTATGAGTACAGGGGTAGTGCCTGAGTTATTGGAGGAGTGCAAGAGTAGTGCCTGGGTGATTGAAGGAGTACATGGATAGTGCATGGCTGATTGGAGGAGTGCTTTGGTAATGCCTAGGTGCATCGAGGAGTGCATCAGTAGTGCCTGTGTGACTTCATGAGTGCAAAGGTGGATCCTGGAAGATTTTACAAGAGCATGGGTACTGCATGAGTGATTGAAGGACTGCATGGATAATACCTAGGTGATTGCATGAGTGCAGGTGTACTGTCTGGGTCATTGGAGGAGTGCATGGGTAATGCCTAAGTGATTGCATGAGTGCAGGGATAATGTGTAGGTAATTGGAGGAGTGCATGAGTAATGTCTGGCTAATTGGAGGAGTGCATGAGTAATGTCTGGCTGATTGCATGAGTGCAGGAGTAATGTCTGGGTGGTTGCATGACTGTAGTGGTAGTGCCTGGGTGATTGGAAAGTGCATAAGTAGTGCCAGGGTGATTTTGTAAGTGCATGGGTCCTGGCTGGTTGATTGGAGGAGTGCATGGATAGTGCTTGGATGATTGCAGCAGTGCAAGAGTACTGCCTGGGTTATTCTATGAGTGCATAGCTAGTGCCTGGGTGATTGCACGAGTGCAAGAGTAATGTCTGGGTGGTTGCATGAGTGTAGTGTCAGTTCCTGGATGATTGCAGGAGTGCATAAGTAGTGCCTGGGTGATTGCAGGAGTGCAAGGGTAGTGCCTGGGTGATTGGAGCAGTGCATAGCAAATGCATTGGTGATTCCATGAGTGCAGGAGTAATGTCTGGTGGATTAGAGGAGTACATAGGTAATGCCTGGGTAATTGCATTAGTGTAGGGGTAATGTTTAGCTGATTGCATGAGTGCAGAGGTAGTGCCTGGGTGATTTTATAAGTGCATGGGTATTGCCTGGGTCATCGTATGAGTACAGGGGTAGTGCCTGGGTGATTGGACGAGTGCAAGAGTAGTAAGTGGGTGATTGAATGAGTGCATGGATAGTGCATGGCTGATTGGAGGAGTGCATGGGTAATTCCTAGTGCATCGAGGAGTACATCAGTAGTGCCTGTGTGATTGCATGAGTGCATAGGTAGTGCCTGGATGATTTTATAAGTGCATGGGTACTGCCTGAGTGATTGAAGGACTGCATGGGTAATACCTAGGTGATTGCATGAGTGCAGGGGTAATGTCTGGGTCATTGGAGGAGTGTATGGATAATGGCTAAGTGATTGCTTGAGTGCAGGGGTAATGTCTATGGGATTAGAGGAGTGCATAAGTAATGCCTGGGTAATTGCATGAGTGTGGAGGTAATGTCTAGCTGTTTGTATGAGTGTAGACGTAGTGCCTGGGTGATTTTATAAGTGCATAGATACTGGCTGGATAGTTGCATGAGTACAGGGGTAGTGCCTGGGTGATTGGAAGAGTGCCTGCATGATTGAAGGAGTGCTTGGGTAATGTCTGGTTGATTGCATGAGTGCAGGGGTAATGTCTAGGGGATTAGAGGAGTGCATAAGTAATGCCTGGGTAATTGCATGAGTGTAGAGGTAATGTCTAGCTGTTTGTATGAGTGTAGATGTAGTACCTGGGTGATTTTATAAGTGCATAGATACTGGCTGGATAGTTGCATGAGTACAGGGGTAGTGCCTGGGTGATTGGAAGAGTGCCTGCATGATTGAAGGAGTGCTTGGGTAATGTCTGAGTCATTGCATGAGTGTAAGGGTAATGTCTGGGGATTAGAGAAATGCATAGGTAATGACTGGGTAATTGCATGAGTGTAGGGATAATGTCTTGCTGATTGCATGAGTGTAGGGGTAGTGCCTGGGTGATTGGAGGAGTGCATAGGTAGTGCCTGGGTGATTGGGGGAGTACATGAGTACTACCTGGGTAATTGCATGAATGCACGGGTAGTGCCTGGATGATAGGAAGACTGCATGGGTAGTGCTTCTACGGGAGTTCAAAAATATATTACTAATAATAATAGCACTATTTTTTAAGAACACACCACTTCTAAACACAATACTGACTTGGGAAATCTTACTTTAATAACATATTACTTATATATAAATTACAATTCCATCTTTTAAAACCACAGTAAAGATTCAACCCTTCCCCCATACTGCTTAATCCCAGTTTCCATAGTAACAGTTTTTGCAACATTCAACTGAACAGGCAGGTCACAAGTTCACCATATTTTCAAGTTCAGCACAGAAGGTTACAAATGCAAACAGCAGGTGTGGTTGACTTTTGCAAAAATTAACCTTATCCTTTCTACTGTACCTTTCAAACATTTTTAAATAACCAATAAGAAACATGCTTTTCAAACAAAATAACATGCACCCTATTTTTGAGGTTACAATGTTCAGAAACAGCCAATCATTTATCTACTTTTTAAAAACAGTATCTTGTCCATCATTTTAGCTACGTCTCATTCTACCAACTGACTACCTCAGCTACAGACATCTTTTCTTTACTTCAAGATGCTTACAGTGTGGATTGTTGGACACAGCTATGTTTTCAGGTGCAAAAGTTATGCTGAACGCAGAGGTATTGACAAAGACCTAGCTTTACAAAATGTGGACATTAAATGGATTGCACAGAGAGGATTAAAGTGGCACCAATTGATGCCTTTGGTTAAAACCTTTTTGCATCTCCAACCCCCTGACCTCATGATTGTGCACTGTGGTGGCACTGACCTAGGCACATCGACTGGGGTATGTCTGGAAATGCTAATGAAGGACACCTTTGCACAATTCATGTTGCTTTTCTCTCAAACTTTCTTTGTATACTCTAAGATATGCCAAAGACAGAAATGGAAGTGGTCAAATCAATTATGTCCACAGATTGAGAAAGCTAGGAAAAATGTCAAAAAAGCTGTTTCTGCTTACCTCAGAGACCATAGGATGGGCTCCATCTATAACAACAATATAAGTTTTGATATGGAAGACATCTACAGAAGTGATGGAGTACACTTCACAGATCAAGGAAACAGAGTCTTTCTCAACAACCTAAAGCTCTGCATCCGCCCTTACATGTAGCTACAAAAAGTCATAATAAAAACAAGGGCTCTTTTTAGAGCCACCCTATAACACAATAGTGAATCTATATGTTTTTAACACATACATACTCCTTTTTAAAATTTTTGTGGATTTGCCCACCCGTCGCGAACTTGCAAAAGCATAAATTCAATGTACTACAACACAATACACTTTACAAGTTTAACTCTTAATTTTTAATTTTATAAATTTTCACTAACTTTATCAATTTTAATCTTCTCATTAACTTTAATCACACTCCTTTTTTAAAACAACTTCACAAATGCAACACTACCATCTAAATTTTATACTACTAAATTATTTATTTAAGGAGGAACAGTGAATCTGACGCAATGTTACACGGGGGGCCGCGCTTAGAGCCGCGTTGGGGTCGCGACTCCAAACTCGAAAGAAAAAAAAACCACCCCACTTCCATTATTCAAAAACCGCCCCGGGGACCCCATCCCTCATGAAATCACCTCTTTCTTTTAAAAAAAATAAATAAATAAGGAAGAAGGGCCGCGTGGCCTCCCTTCCCTTGGCTACTTTTGGCCCCGGGGACCTCATCCCCTGGGGCAAGCCATCTGTTTTAAAAAAAAAAACTAATAATTATAAAGAGTGGGGACCGCATGGCCCCCATCCTGAGGCCATTATTGACCTCGGGGACCCCATCCCCGGGGCTTTGCCTCTGTTTTAAAATATAAAAATATGGGAGGGGGCCACGTGGCTCCCCTTCCCTGGGCCACTTCCGGCCCCAGGGACCCCATCCCCCAGGGCCTGGCCTTACGTTGGGGACCGCGGGGGGAGCCCCAATACCCCCGCGGTCCCAGCTGGCTCCCCGCCTCCTGTGGGAGCCGGCATTGCTTTTGGACAAGGGGAGCTGCTAACATGCAGCTCCCCTTGTCCAAAAGCAATCTGCTTCGCTTCATGGAAGCGAGAGCAGGTTTTCTGCTCGTGCTTCCATGAAGCGAAGCACAAGTTTGCAATGACAGGGCGGGAGCACTGCTCCCGCCCTTTCATTGCAAACTGCAATGTCACGGGGGTGGGCACCCCAGGACATTGCTGGAGTTGGCCCTGGGGGGGTGGTTGTCCCCAGCACCATCTAGGGCTCCAGATGGGGGGCCGCACGGCCCCCTCCGAACATTTACATAGCCCTGGGGAGGTGGTGGTCCCCGGGGGTCCACAACAGACCCCTGTATTAACACAATTAGTGCCCTGGGGAGATGGTGGTCCCTGGGGCATGTGGGGAGGCTCGACCCCCCCACACTATATTTATGTCACCGCCTCGGGGAGGTGGCGGTCCCCGGGGCTGCAAGGGGGCCACTTGCCCCCCCTACCACCGCATTCTAAAAAAAAGCCCCAGGGTGGTGGCGGTCCCCGGGGCTGTGGAGGCCTCAGAAGGGCCCCCGCATAAATATTGTCACATACCCCCGGGACCTGGCCCACCCGGGGGCTCATTAAACGAAGCACGGGAGACCGCTCTTCATTTTTGTTTTTTCTCGGCGGGATTCGCGCATCCAGCGCGACTTCCTCCGTATTTTCTTTTTTATTAAATGCTTTTTTGGGCCCCGGGAGACCCTGTGGGACCCTCTGACCAGACATAGGGGGTCAGGGTGTTTCTACCCTGCCTCCTTTCCTTCATTAAAACATTTCTTTCACCTTTTCCTTGCAACTCAGTTACTGAGTCACAAAATGGCTGCCAACACATTCTGGTTTAGAGTGTTGGCAGCCAATCAGAATGAAGCTCGTGCCCGGGAGAAGTCGCGAATCCTTCTCGGACCACAGATATTGATATTTTTATTTTTTGCATTTCTCAGGAACTACTGAACGGATTTACATCATTTAAAAAAAAGGTCGCTTTCTCAACTACGAGCTACCTTTTTGCCAAATTTGGTGTAATTCCGTTCAGCAGTTCGGACTGTAGCCGTGTCTAAAGTTCCTATGGAAATTAACATGGGGAAAACACGTTTTGGGATACCCCTTATTTCTCAGCCCCACTTGACGAATCACCCCGAAACTTTCAGGACAGGAGCTGACCTGAATAAACCATTAGTTTTGAAAATTTCGCAAAGATTCGTCAAACGGCGTCAAAGATATTGGCAAAAGAAAAAACGCTTTTGAATAGAAACAAGGTCCTAACTATAACTACCTACTGGCAACCGCAGTAGGTAATTATCTACTGGCGGTCGCCAGTAGATAGTTATAGTTAGGACCTATTTTCCATAGGAAATCCGCGACATTCTATTTGAAATAACTCTTGCGTCGGTTGACGAATCTTCGCGAAATTTTCAAACTTTATGGCCCACTCCGGTCCGCTCCTACCCTGAAAGTCTCAGGGTGATTTGTCAAGCGGGGGCCGAGAAAAAGGGGGGTCCCAAAACGTGTTTTCCTGATTCATTTTCCCATAGGAAACTTTAGACACGGCTACAGCCCGAACTGCTGAACGGAATTACACCAAATTTGGCAAAAGGTAGTTCTTGGTTCAGAAAGAACCCTTTTGTTAAATGGTGTAAATCCGTTCAGTAGTTGCGGAGAAATTAAAAAATAAGAGTCAAAAATCAATTTCCCATAGGAAACTTTATGCAAGGCTACAGCCCGAACTGCTGAACGGAATTACACCAAATTTGGCAAAGAGGTAGTTCTTGGTTCAAAAAGAACCCTTTTTGTTAAATTGTGTAAATCCGTTCAGTAGTTGCTGAGAAAATCAAAAGTAAAAACACATATATATCTGGGCGGAGCCTAACCACACATGTCATCGTGAGATCTGATTGGCTGTCAGCACTTCATCCTGGAATTGCTGGCAGCCATCTTGGGACCAATATAAATGATAGTACCATTGAAATGCATTGTAGTGAATCGAAGATTTTGAGGGTTACCAAAAGGAGAACTATAAAGGGTGATAGCAGACTTTAGTTACATTAGAATTCATTTGTTGATGGTACCATACTAATTTCAGGAATTGTGGTGTGTTCTAAGGTGATTTTACCCTAAGAAAAACCTTCTGCTGGGATATCATGAATCATGTTTGAGAGAAAACTATTTTCACATGCTTGTCCCATACAGTTTTGGAAGGTGCCCCAGAAGCTAAAATGAGAGCATATTTTCTGTAAATTCACATTATCTTTCTCAGTCATGTGAGAATGAAGTCTGACATTCTCAGTAAAACATGTACATCCAACAAGGGCAGAGACTGTCAGTTGATTCCTTTGTGTTCTACTGCAGCTTCCCAGAGTGTTCTAAAGAACAACTAGAGTGCTAACAGCCTTACTTATGACAAAAAGATGGCACACCTGAAGCCATCTTGATTGGAATAAACTGGTAACACTTAAAACATTTAATTTAAAAAGGAACAAAATGATGGGGTTCATCTTGTCATAGAAATTATGGTTAGTGCTCTGGAAAGAAAAATTAGGACATGTTTCAAGTGTGATCTCAAATATCTTCCTGTTATATTTCAACAGGAGCAGCCTGTCAGTTGATGCCTTTGTGTTCTAATGCAGCTTCCCAGAGTGTTCTAAAGAACAACTAGAGTGCTAACAGCCTTACTTATGACACAAGTATGGCACACCTGAAGCCATCTTGATTGGAATAAACCGGTAACACTTAAAACATTTAATTTAAAAAGGAACAAAATGATGGGGTTCATTTTGTCATAGAAATTATGGTTAGTGCTGTAGAAAGAAAAATTTGGACATGTTTCAAGTGTGATCTCAAATATCTTCCTGTTATATTTCAACAGGAGCAGCCTGTCAGTTGATGCCTTTGTGTTCTACTGCAGCTTCCCAGAGTGTTCTAAAGAACAACTAGAGCGCTAACAGTCTTACTTATGACAAAAGTATGGCACACCTGAAGCCATCTTGATTGGAATAAACTGGTAACACTTAAAACATTTAATTTAAAAAGGAACAAAATGAGGGGTTCATTTTGCCATAGAAATTATGGTTAGTGCTGTAGAAAGAAAAATTAGGACATGTTTTAAGTGAGATCTCAAATCCTCTTCTATTTCATTAGAAAATTCTGACATGCAGACTGAAACAATCACTTTCAATACCAGCAGTAGACTTCCAGTTAACTCCTTGGTGAGCAGTAGCTTTACTACAGTGATCTAATGAACAACTAGAGTAATAACATTCTGAATTTATGGCAAATGTGTGACACATCTGAATGCCTTCTTGATGGAATCAAAGTAAAAACTGAAAGCATTTCCTACTGAGGAGACTGCAGTAAATGAGGAAATTAGGAAACTTCATAACAAAGAAGTCTTCCAAGATGGCCACCAGTGAAAAAGAGCCCAAATGTAGCACAAATATTACCCAGATGTAGCCCACATATAGCCCAATGACAAAAGTGTGCAAAACACTTTTTATTTTTAGTTTTTTGCAGTTTTATGTAGTGCAGACTGGTCAGGTATTGGAGCGTTGCATCTTAAAACATGACCCCCTACACTACAAAAACACCACTGCACTAACCTAAACCCTAAAACACTACCCCAGCACGACCCCCTACACTACACAAGAACCACTGCACTATCCTAAACCCTAAAACACTACCCCCAGCATGACCCCCTACACTACACAAACACCACTGCACTACCCTAAACCCTAAAACACTACCCCAACACCACTGCACTAACCTAAATCCTAAAACACTACCCCCAGCACGACCCCCTACACTACCCAAACACCACTGCACTACCCTAAAACATGACCCCTACACTACACAAACACCACTGCACTACCCTAAACCCTAAAACACTACCCCCAGCACGACCCCCTACACTACACAAGCACCACTGCACTGCCCTAAACCCTAAAACACTACCCCCAGCACGACCCCCTACACTACACAAATGTGAGAAGTTGGCCTGGCATATGCTGTCCACTAATTATAGTTGGCACCTTGCACCAGTCCAAACAACCCCTTATTGGAGATAGGTTAAAGACAACCTTATTGAAAGCTATCCTAGTGGTAGCTATGGAGAGCAGCCTTCAGGCTAAGTCTTGAAGGAATGTAAAGCAGCTTGTTTTACCAGTCTATAATCTCTTGAGTGACCAAATGAAAGAGCACCACACCAGGTATATATTCAAAATATATGTATTTATTGCTAAACACACCCCTCTAGTCTCTTTATGAGGCTAGAGTTCGAAATACATAAGTTATAAGATATTAAATCACAGTAATAGCACAAATACACGTTTGGGCCCTAGGGGCGTACCAAACCATATACCAATAAAGTGGTATGCGAACCACGACTGAACTAGACACTAGGCCTAGAGCCTCTAGAAGTGCTTGGACCACAAGGAACCACCCAAGGTAGTGACACAGGGGACCCACGGGAGACGCGTGCAGTGTAAATACACAACCGCGATACGCCGTTAACTTCTATGGAGAAAGTCGGGATCGGGAAAATAGAGGAAAAGGACACTTAAAAGAGGACTAGGACAAAACCCTTTGAGATCTAGGACTTTGAAGAGTCTCTACCCACGGGAGCACCGGAGTACTCGTGTTACCTCACCCAGGGAAGCCGGGTGCATAGGTGCCTTTCGGGGTCGGGTTTCGTCGTCGATTCGAATGGCGATCTGCTGCAAAGTGCTGCTGGCGGCCAAGAGAAAAGTGTCCGGGTGGATCCAAGAGTGGATCGGAGTTCTGAAGAACCTGAAAGCAGAGGGGACAGAGTCTGGGTCACTAGCCAGTGACCAGGAAGGCGATGGACAGATGCCCACCGATGTCGAGTGCTTCAGGTGCGTTGACGGTCATCTTGACTCTTCAGCCACGAGGTCAAGGAGGTGTTGTTGGTGACCAGGAGCAGGATTCGGGCTGGTACACAATGTCTGTCAAGTGCTAAGGTGTCGGCAACCGGATTGGACCCAACAAGCCTTGGCAACGGCAAGTCTCGGTGAAGATGTAGATCGTCAATGGTGCAGACCAGCAAGGTCTGTGGAACTCACCCAGCGAGGGTAAGTGAGGGCAGGCCTGGAGCAACCAGGATGCCAAGTAACAAAAGGATTGGCCTTCGTTAAGGGCTACTAGCCAACGGGCTAGCGACCGCGAAGGAGCCTCGTGACGCCGCACGTGGAGCTGGCTTACAGGACACTCGTGGAGTGGGGGCCAGTGATCTTCGGTGCAGGTGGTGCTGGAGGCTAGGGCTACTCGGAGCCCAAAGCACGACTTCTTGGGAGACCCAGAAGAGGATGCACTTGCAAATGTGCTCGGTGTCCAGGGGTCACGGTCTCAAGTCACCCACGATAGCCACGGGCCTCAGCTTTGCTGGGGACTCAGGGTAGCCTCGGAGAAGTCTGAGAATCCACCTCTGGTGATGCGATGACTTCGGCGTCCGACGGGAGCTTCAGAAATGCGAACTGGACAGATGCTTCTTTGGTGCCTGCCAAGCAGGGGAGTCACTCCTTGACCCCAAGGGAGATTCTTCAGTCCTCTAATCTTGTCGTAGAGCGTCGAAGGTCCAGGATTCAGTTTCAGAGTTTCGTCCAGGTATAATCTAAAGTCCTAAGGACTGGGTTCCTACCTTTATTCTAAAAATAGGGGTTGGACTACTCTGTGGCCCCACCTATGGGTGGGTCAGGGCAGAGGGGTGGCTACACCCCTTTCCCTTTGTCCAGTTCGCGCCAAAGCAGGGGCTGCAAGCCCCTGATCCGGTTTGAACTGGGGTATGCACAGGGACACCAAATGTGCCCCCAGTGTAGGACTTCAAAGCACCCGAAAGTGCTCCCGCCCAGCCCCAATACACATTATCCTGTCTGGGGAGGTGGTCACACCTCCCTGGGACAGGAAACCTATTGTCCAGGCCTCCCCTGCCGGAGTTTCGTCCAGCAGCAGGAGGCCAGACTCGTGTCTGTGGCAGCAGCATCCATTTTGTGATGCCAGGGCTCTGGAAAGAAGTTACCGGACTCGTCAGAGTTAACATGTCTTTCCCTCTAGAAGGGTGGAATGCTACCCCCACCGCCAGGATTGGCGGGGGGGTAGTATTCCAAGATGTTTGACACCAAACACGACATGTTTAGGTGCAGCCATTCCAAAGTTAGCATTTTACCGCGAGGATATAATGCGCTTAAGAGTATATGGTCAGGCTGCACTACAAATAGCATCAGAGATGGTCTCCGAACGCTGCAGAGGGGCCCTGCTCATGCAGGGGCACCCTCTCACATAGGAACCACGCACTCTGCCTTTAGGATTGATAAGGCCTGCCTTAGGAGTGACTTATAGGTTTATATGTGTGTATGTATTTCGTGATATAGGTAACCTATACCACAGTAAGGGGTGCATGCACCACCTTACCCAGGCTGCAGTAGCAGACCTGTGGTGTCAGTTTGGATGGCCTTCCAGGGGTGGCATAATACATGCTGCAGCCCCTGGCAGGCCTCTGAGGTACCTATGCCCGTGGTACATAGTGTACCATATACTAGGGACTTATAAGGGCACTCCAGATCCCAATCAGTGATGTGCCTAAGGCACATGGAAACCATTTTAGAGAGGAAGCAGCTAGGCTGGGGTTCTGATTAGCAGGGCCCCAGCCAGACTAATGTCGAAAAACAGTGAAGCATCAGCAAAAAGTGGGGGTACCCATGTGAAGCAGATCCTACTCTCCTACACAACCCCCCAAACGTAGGGACATTAAACTAACCTTGCCCAGTTAAGTCTTCATGTTCTAAGTGGAAATACCTAGAGAGTCCATCTGCATTCGCATGGTTACTCCCAGGCCTATGTTCCACTGTAAAGTCCATCCCCTGTAGGGAAATGGACCACCTAAGCAGTTTGGGGTTTTCACCCTTCATTTGTTTTAGCCATAAGAGGGGCTTATGGTCTGTCTGAACCAGGAAGTGTGTACCAAACAAGTATGGCCTCAACTTCTTCAGAGCCCAGACCACAGCAAAGGCCTCCCTCTCTATGGCTGACCAACGTTTCTCTCTAGGGGTCAGCCTTCTGCTAATAAAAGCTACTGGCTGATCCTGACCTTCTTCATTCAATTGTGACAGTACAGCCCCTACCCCCAATTCAGATGCATCAGTTTGAACAATGAACTTCTTGGAGTAATCAGGACTCTGCAGAATTGGAGCAGTGCACATGGCCTGCTTGAGGTCATCAAATGCCTTTTGACAGCTAACTGTCCACTGAACCTTTTTGGGCATTTTCTTAGAAGTTAAGTCATTCAGGGGTGTCACTATTGATCCATACCCCTTGACAAATCTCCTATAGTACCCAGTCAGGCCTAAGAAGGCTCTCACCTGAGTCTGGGTAGTGGGAGCAGTCCAGTCCATGATGGTCTGGATCTTGCTCTGCAAAGGTTGAACCTGGCCTCCACCCACAAGGTGGCCCAGGTACACAACCTGACTCTGCCCTATCTGGCACTTAGTGGCCTTGATAGTCAGGCCTGCCTTTTGCAGGGCCTGTAAAACATTCCTGAGGTGGACCAGGTGATCCTCCCAGGTGGAGCTAAAGACAGCAATATCATCTAGATAAGCTGCACTATAGGCTTCCAGTCCTGTGAGAACTGTATTCACCAACCTCTGGAAAGTGGCAGGTGCATTCTTCAGACCAAAGGGCATTACCACAAATTGATAATGCCCACTAGGGGTTGAGAATGCTGTTTTGGGCTTTGCAGTATCAGCTAGTCTGATCTGCCAGTAGCCAGCTGTTAGGTCAAATGTGCTGAGATATTTGGCAGAGGCCAAAGTATCTATGAGCTCATCTGCCCTGGGTATTGGATGGGCATCAGTCCTAGTGACTGCATTGAGACCCCTGTAGTCTACACAGAACCTCATCTCTCTCTTTCCACCACTGGTGTGAGGTTTCGGTACAAGGACTACTGGACTAGCCCAAGGGCTATCTGAGGGTTCAATAACTCCCAATTCCAACATTTTCTGGACTTCAGTCCTGATACAGTCCCTGACATGGTCAGGTTGCCTATAAATCTTGTTTTTAATAGGCAGACTGTCCCCAGTGTCCACTTCATGAGTGCACCAGGTGGTCTGACTGGGTGTCAGTGAAAACATATGTCTAAACTG
The DNA here is from genome assembly GCA_963921515.1 of Calotriton arnoldi. Lineage (NCBI taxonomy): Eukaryota > Metazoa > Chordata > Amphibia > Caudata > Salamandridae > Calotriton > Calotriton arnoldi. Next base: position 513,919 of record CAWUFW010012614.1, read on the forward strand.
ATTGAGGACTTGCCTGCAATCAGCTTGTTGCTGGGTAGTGAGGCTGCCTGCCAAGGCTACACCATCAACTGACCCATCGTCAGGGTTCTGTGAGAGCAGGTCAGGGAGTGGGTCACTCTCTTCCTCCTGCCCTTCATCAGTAGCCATGAGCAAGCCCATGTCTGCCCTGTCCACATATGGTTTTAACCTGTTGACATGGAGAACCCTGTGGGGACTCCTGGGTGTTCCTAGGTCCACTAAATAAGTGACCTCACCCTTCTGCTCAACAATAGTGTGGGGTCCACTCCATTTATCTTGGAGAGCTGCTGGGGCCACTGGCTCCAACACCCACACCTTCTGTCCTGGCTGGTAAACAGTCAGAACAGCCTTTTGGTCATGCCAGGCCTTCTGAAGTTCCTGGCTAGCCTCAAGGTTTTTGGTTGCCTTTTTCATGTACTCAGCCATCCTGGAGCGGAGACCAAGTACATAGTCCACTATATCTTGCTTTGGGGGCTTGAGAGGTAACTCCCATCCTTCCTTCACCAAGCACAGTGGACCCCTCACAGGGTGGCCAAACAGAAGTTCAAAAGGGCTGTAACCAACCCCCTTCTGAGGCACCTCCCTATATGCGAATAAAAGGCAGGGCAAGAGTATGTCCCATCTACGCCTAAGCTTTTCTGGGAGCCCTTTAATCATGCCCTTCAAGGTTTTGTTGAATCTCTCAACTAAACCATTGCATTGTGGGTGATAGGGTGTGGTGAACTTATAAGTCACTCCACACTCCTTCCACATTGCTTTTAAGTACCCAGACATGAAGTTAGCACCCCTGTCTGATACTACCTCCTTAGGAAAGCCCACTCTTGAGAAGATTCCCAGGAGGGCCCTTGCCACCACAGGTGCTGTAGTGGTCCTGAGGGGAATAGCTTCTGGGTACCTGGTGGCATGATCCACTACCACCAGGATAAACCTGTGCCCAGAGGCTGTTTGGGGATCCATGGGACCAACAATGTCAATCCCTACCCTTTCAAGGGCACCCCCACCACAGGTAGTGGTATCAGGGGGGCCTTTGTAGTGCCACCTGCTTTGCCACTGGCTTGGCAGGTTACACAGGAAGCGACAAAACTCCTTACTGTCTTCAGACATGTGGGGCCAGTGAAAGTGAGGGACAATTCTGTCCCAAGTCTTGTTCTGGCCCAGGTGACCTGCTAAGGGAATATCATGGGCTAGGGTCAATAGGAAGCCCCTGAACTTCAAAGGTATTACCAACCTCCTGGTAGCACCAGGCTTGGGGTCTCTACTCTCTGAGTACAGGAGTCCATCATCCCAATACACTGTATGGGGACCACTAGCTTTCCCAGCAGCCTCAGCAGCAGCTTGCTGTCTGAGGGGTTCAAGGGAGGGGCAGCTCTGCTGCTCCTGGCTCAGATCTGCCCTAGAAGGTCCCCCTGTCCCCAAGAACTCAACCTGGTCAGGTTCAAGTTCCTCTGGGACAGTTCCTTCTTCAGGGCTGAGATCATCCCCCTCAAGGGACTGATCTTCCTCCTGAGCCAAGGGGAAGGCACTGCCTTAACCCTACTACTCCTCCTCTTGGAAGGCACTTGGTCCATTCTTCCAGAATCCAAGGCCTGTTCAGTGCTAGACATTTTGGCTTGTGACCTGGTCACAGCAAACACATCTGCAGGGATCCCCAGCATTTCTGCATGGGTCCTGAGCTCCACTTCTGCCCAAGCAGAAGTCTCTAAGTCATTGCCAAGCAAGCATTCGACTGGTAGGTTTGCACTTACCACAACCTTCTTAAGGCCAGTTACCCCTCCCCAGGAGAAGTTAACAACTGCCAGAGTATGGTCTGTTCTGACATTGCTAGCATTGGTCACTTGGTACATCTCACCAAGCATAACTTGCCCAGGTAGCACAAGGTCTTGTGTCACCATTGTGACACTTGCCCCTGTGTCCCTAAATGCCAAAGCCTCACGTCCATTAATTAAAGGCTGTTGTCTGTACTTGCCCAGATTACTGGGACTCACAGTGGAGGTCACATCCATGCCTCCATCACAGACTAACACAGCCTGAGTCAGTTCTCTGACTAAGTCAGAGCCCAACTCAGTTCCCAGGGTGAACCCTACTAAACCCTTTGCTGGAGCACTTCCACCAACTGTACTAGGGGGAACAGGTGCCTTAGGGGCATTGGTGGGTGCTGGACTGGAGTCTTTGGACTTGGTGCAATCACTGGTCCAGTGGGTCTTTTGCTTACAGACCTTGCACCATGGTTTTCTTTGGCCTTTACCTTTGGTAGACTGTGAATCCCCACCAGAAGAAGATTTTTGGGGGCCTGATGAAGACTTTTGATCTTTACCCTTCTCCCCACCCTTGTCAGAGTTCTTAGCATCTTGCTTCTTGGTTTCCCCACCTTGGTTCTGTACCTTCTGCTTCACCCTGGTTCTGACCCATTTGTCTGCCTTCTTTCCCAATTCTTGGGGAGAGGTCAGATCAGAGTCTACCAGGTATTGATGCAACAGCTGATTTTGACAGTTATTAAGAATCTGCTCCCTCATTATCAGATTGTACAATCCTGAGAAGTCACACACCTTACTGCCCATCAACCAGCCTTCCAGAGCCTTGGCAGAACAATCCACATAGTCTACCCAGTCTTGAGTCTGTGCTTTTTGGGTGTCTCTGAACTTCAACCTGTACTGTTCAGTGGTTAGGCCAAACCCATCAATAAGAGCACTCTTCAAGACCTTGTAATTATCAGCATCCTCCTCTCTAACAGTGAGGAGCTTATCTCTACCTTTGTCAGCAAAGGAGAGCCACAAGATTGCTGCCCACTGCTCCTGAGGGACCTTCTGTACTTTACAGGCCCTCTCTAAAGCAGTTATCCATTTGTGGATATCATCCCCACTCTGGTAGGGAGGGACAATCTTGCTCAGGTTCCTATGGTCATAGGACCTTTCCCTGTCTCTAGGGACATGGCTGCCACCATGGGACTCTAGTCCCAACTTTCTTCTCTCTCTAAGGAGATCTAGGGATTCCCTATCTAAAGCCAATTGCTTTTTCTGATTTCCAGCTGAGTTTCCTCATACTGGACCAGTCGGTCTCTCCTCTCATGAGAGGATTCCCTCCTGTGAGATGAGACAGAGCTCCCTATAGAGGTGCCAGAGTGGTTAGACTCCTGAGAAGGAGATCTAGACTTCCTGGGCACACTCTTAATCCTTCCTGGGGGGACAAAGAGGGCATCATCTTGATCATCCTCATCATCATCCACAGGAGGGATTGGGTTTTCCAGGTCAGGGTCATTGTCACCCTCCTGGCCAGTTTCAGAGGGGGCTGGGGGTATTGGTACCCCTAGCGTCCTCCTCTTCTCCTGCCCCACCCTCAGCTCCTACCCCTTCAGTCCCTACAGGTCTTACTAAGGTCATAAGCCACCAACAACTCCTTGAGGTGTTGGGTGGTGGGAGCTTTGGCCTGTCCTTATTTTTCTCAAGTTACATAAAGCTCTCAATTCCAAGAATGGGAGTGTATCATACTTGGAGGGTGGAAGCTCAATGGCTTCCTGCAAGGATTCTTTGGATCCTGCCCTTAAAGACATTACTAGTGTGGTGTGGTGTATGCACTACCTACTCTAGTGTGGCCTACTAAACTCTCTTGAGTTGTAGAAAGGGTTGTGCTATCCCTTAACACACAACTCTAAGTTCAGTAGAACTTACTGTTATTCTAAGCTTAAATTATATGTACCTTAGGTACCTTTAGTGGTTTTCAGTTGATCAATTCAATTGAGATTATCTGGTAAAACAATAGCAAGCTGGAATCCCACACGCTGCACACCAATGTGAGAAGTTGGCCTGGCATATGCTGTCCACTAATTATAGTGGGCACCTTGCACCAGTCCAAACAACCCCTTATTGGAGATAGGTTAAAGACAACCTTATTGAAAGCTATCCTAGTGGTAGCTATGGAGAGCAGCCTTCAGGCTAAGTCTTGAAGGAATGTAAAGCAGCTTGTTTTACCAGTCTATAATCTCTTGAGTGACCAAATGAAAGAGCACCACACCAGGTATATATTCAAAATATATGTATTTATTGCTAAACACACCCCTCTAGTCTCTTTATGAGGCTAGAGTTCGAAATACATAAGTTATAAGTTATTAAATCACAGTAATAGCACAAATACACGTTTGGGCCCTAGGGGCGTACCAAACCATATACCAATAAAGTGGTATGCGAACCACGACTGAACTAGACACTAGGCCTAGAGCCTCTAGAAGTGCTTGGACCACAAGGAACCACCCAAGGTAGTGACACAGGGGACCCACGGGAGACGCGTGCAGTGTAAATACACAACCGCGATACGCCGTTAACTTCTATGGAGAAAGTCGGGATCGGGAAAATAGAGGAAAGGGACACTTAAAAGAGGACTAGGACAAAACCCTTTGAGATCTAGGACTTTGAAGAGTCTCTACCCACGGGAGCACCGGAGTACTCGTGTTACCTCACCCAGGGAAGCCGGGTGCATAGGTGCCTTTCGGGGTCGGGTTTCGTCGTCGATTCGAATGGCGATCTGCTGCAAAGTGCTGCTGGCGGCCAAGAGAAAAGTGTCCGGGTGGATCCAAGAGTGGATCGGAGTTCTGAGTGAACCTGAAAGCAGAGGGGACAGAGTCTGGGTCACTAGCCAGTGACCAGGAAGGCGATGGACAGATGCCCACCGATGTCGAGTGCTTCAGGTGCGTTGACGGTCGTCTTGACTCTTCAGCCACGAGGTCCAGGAGGCGTTGTCGGCGACCAGGAGCAGGATTCGGGCTGGTACACGATGTCTGTCGAGTGCTGAGGTGTCGGCGACCGGATTGGACCCAACAAGCCTTGGCAACGGCAAGTCTCGGTGAAGATGTAGATCGTCGATGGTGCAGACCAGCAAGGTCTGTGGAACTCACCCAGCGAGGGTAAGTGAGGGCAGGCCTGGAGCAACCAGGATGCCAAGTAAGAAAAGGATTGGCCTTCGTTAAGGGCTACTAGCCAACGGGCTAGCGACCGCGAAGGAGCCTCGTGACGCCGCACGTGGAGCTGGCTTACAGGACACTCGTGGAGTGGGGGCCAGTGATCTTCGGTGCAGGTGGTGCTGGAGGCTAGGGCTACTCGGAGCCCAAAGCACGACTTCTTGGGAGACCCAGAAGATGATGCACTTGCAAATGTGCTCGGTGTCCAGGGGTCACGGTCTCAAGTCACCCACGATAGCCACGGGCCTCAGCTTTGCTGGGGACTCAGGGTAGCCTCGGGGAAGTCTGAGAATCTACCTCTGGTGATGCGATGACTTCGGCGTCCGACGGGAGCTTCAGAAATGCGAACCGGACAGATGCTTCTTTGGTGCCTGCCAAGCAGGGGAGTCACTCCTTGACCCCAAGGGAGATTCTTCAGTCCTCTAATCTTGTCGTAGAGCGTCGAAGGTCCAGGATTCAGTTTCAGAGTTTCGTCCAGGTATAATCTAAAGTCCTAAGGACTGGGTTCCTACCTTTATTCTAAAAATAGGGGTTGGACTACTCTGTGGCCCCACCTATGGGTGGGTCAGGGCAGAGGGGTGGCTACACCCCTTTCCCTTTGTCCAGTTCGCGCCAAAGCAGGGGCTGCAAGCCCCTGATCCGGTTTGAACTGGGGTATGCCTAGGGACACCAAATGTGCCCCCAGTGCAGGACTTCAAAGCACCCGAAAGTGCTCCCGCCCAGCCCCAATACACATTATCCTGTCTGGGGAGGTGGTCACACCTCCCTGGGACAGGAAACCTATTGTCCAGGCCTCCCCTGCCGGAGTTTCGTCCAGCAGCAGGAGGCCAGACTCGTGTCTGTGGCAGCAGCATCCATTTTGTGATGCCAGGGCTCTGGAAAGAAGTTACCGGACTCGTCAGAGTTAACATGTCTTTCCCTCTAGAAGGGTGGAATGCTACCCCCGCCGCCAGGATTGGCGGGGGGTAGTATTCAAGATGTTTGACACCAAACACGACATGTTTAGGTGCAGCCATTCCAAAGTTAGCATTTTACCGCGAGGATATAATGCGCTTAAGAGTATATGGTCAGGCTGCACTACAAACAGCATCAGAGATGGTCTCCGAACGCTGCAGAGGGGCCCTGCTCATGCAGGGGCACCCTCTCACATAGGAACCATGCACTCTGCCTTTAGGATTGATAAGGCCTGCCTTAGGAGTGACTTATAGGTTTATATGTGTGTATGTATTTCGTGATATAGGTAACCTATATCACAGTAAGGGGTGCATGCACCACCTTACCCAGGCTGCAGTAGCAGACCTGTGGTGTCAGTTTGGATGGCCTTCCAGGGGTGGCATAATACATGCTGCAGCCCCTGGCAGGCCTCTGAGGTACCTATGCCCTTGGTACATAGTATACCATATACTAGGGACTTATAAGGGCACTCCAGATCCCAATCAGTGATGTGCCTAAGGCACATGGAAACCATTTTAGAGAGGAAGCAGCTAGGCTGGGGTTCTGATTAGCAGGGCCCCAGCCAGACTAATGTCGAAAAACAGTGAAGCATCAGCAAAAAGTGGGGGTACCCATGTGAAGCAGATCCTACTCTCCTACAACCACCACCACAGGTAGTGGTATCAGGGGGGCCTTTGTAGTGCCACCTGCCTTGCCACTGGCCTGGCAGGTTACACAGGAGCGACAAAACTCCTTGGTGTCTTCAGACATGTGGGGCCAGTGAAAGTGAGGGACAATTCTGTCCCAAGTCTTGTTCTGGCCCAGGTGACCTGCCAAGGGAATATCATGGGCTAGGGTCAATAGGAAGCCCCTGAACTTCAGAGGTATAACCAACCTCCTGGTAGCACCAGGCTTGGGGTCTCTACTCTCTGAGTACAGGAGTCCATCATCCCAATACACTGTATGGGGACCACTAGCTTTCCCAGCAGCCTCAGCAGCAGCTTGCTGTCTGAGGGGTTCAAGGGAGGGGCAGCTCTGCTGCTCCTGGCTCAGATCTGCCCTAGAAGGTCCCCCTGTCCCCAAGAACTCAACCTGGTCAGGTTCAAGTTCCTCTGGGACAGTTCCTTCTTCAGGGCTGAGATCATCCCCCTCAAGGGACTGATCTTCCTCCTGAGCCAAGGGGGAAGGCACTGCCTTAACCCTACTACTCCTCCTCTTGGAAGGCACTTGGTCCATTCTTCCAGAATCCAAGGCCTGTTCAGTGCTAGACATTTTGGCTTGTGACCTGGTCACAGCAAACACATCTGCAGGGATCCCCAGCATTTCTGCATGGGTCCTGAGCTCCACTTCTGCCCAAGCAGAAGTCTCTAAGTCATTGCCAAGCAAGCATTCGACTGGTAGGTTTGCACTCACCACAACCTTCTTAAGGCCAGTTACCCCTCCCCAGGAGAAGTTAACAACTGCCAGAGTATGGTCTGTTCTGACATTGCTAGCATTGGTCACTTGGTACATCTCACCAAGTATAACTTGCCCAGGATGCACAAGGTCTTGTGTCACCATTGTGACACTTGCCCCTGTGTCCCTAAATGCCAAAGCCTCTCGTCCATTGATTAAAGGCTGTTGTCTGTACTTGCCCAGATTACTGGGACTCACAGTGGAGGTCACATCCATGCCTCCATCACAGACTAACACAGCCTGAGTCAGTTCTCTGACTAGGTCAGAGCCCAACTCAGTACCCAGGGTGAACCCTACTAAACCCTTGGCTGGAGCACTCCCACCAACTGTAACTGTACGGGGGAACAGGTGCCTTAGGGGCATTGGTGGGTGCTGGACTTGGAGTCTTTGGACTTGGTGCAATCACTGGTCCAGTGGGTCTTTTGCTTACAGACCTTGCACCATGGTTTTCTTTGGCCTTTCCCTTTGGTAGACTGTGAATCCCCACCTGAAGAAGATTTTTGGGGGCCTGATGAAGACTTTTGATCTTTACCCTTCTCCCCACCCTTTTCAGAGTTCTTAGCATCTTGCTTCTTGGTTTCCCCACCTTGGTTCTGTACCTTCTGCTTCACCCTGGTTCTGACCCATTTGTCTGCCTTCTTTCCCAATTCTTGGGGAGAGGTCAGATCAGAGTCTACCAGGTATTGATGCAACAGCTGATTTTGACAGTTATTAAGAATCTGCTCCCTCATTATCAGATTGTACAATCCTGAGAAGTCACACACCTTACTGCCCATCAACCAGCCTTCCAGAGCCTTGGCAGAACAATCCACATAGTCTACCCAGTCTTGAGTCTGTGCTTTTTGGGTATCTCTGAACTTCAACCTGTACTGTTCAGTGGTTAGGCCAAACCCATCAATAAGAGCACTCTTCAAGACCTTGTAATTATCAGCATCCTCCTCTCTAACAGTGAGGAGCTTATCTCTACCTTTGTCTGCAAAGGAGAGCCACAAGATTGCTGCCCACTGCTCCTGAGGGACCTTCTGTACCTTACAGGCCCTCTCTAGAGCAGTTATCCACTTGTGGATGTCATCCCCATTCTGGTAGGGAGGGACAATCTTGCTCAGGTTCCTATGGTCATAGGACCTTTCCCTATCTCTAGGGACATGGCTGCCACCATGGGACTCTAGTCCCAACTTTCTTCTCTCTCTAAAGAGATCTAGGGACTCCCTGTCTAAGGCTACTTGCTTCCTTCTGAGTTCAAGCTGAGCTTCCTCATACTGAATCAGCCTTGTTCTCCTCTCATGAGAGGATTCCCTCCTATGAGATGAGACAGAGCTCCCTATTGAGGTGCCAGAGTGGTTAGACTCCTGAGAAGGAGATCTAGACTTTCTGGGCACACTCATAATCCTTCCTGGGGGGACAAAGAGGGCATCATCCTGATCATCCTCTTCATCTTCCTCAGGAGGGATTGGAGTTATCCAGGTCAGGGTCATTGTCAGCCCTCCTGGCCAGTTTCAGAGGGGGGCTGGGGGTATTGTTACCCCTGGTCCCTTCCTCATCTTCTGCCCCACCCTCAGCTCCTACCCCTTCAGTCCCCAAGGGCTTACTAAGGTCATAAGCCACCAACAACTCTTTAAGGTGTTGGGTGGTGGGACTTTGGCCTGTCCTTATTTTTCTCAAGTTGCATAATGCTCTCAATTCCAAGAATGGGAGTGTATCATACTTGGAGGGTGGAAGCTCAGTGGCTTCCTGCAAGGATTCTTTAGATCCTACCCTTAAAGACATTACTAGTGTGGTGTGGTGTATGCACTACCTACTCTAGTGTGGCCTACTAAACTCTCTTGAGTTGTAGAAAGGGTTGTGCTATCCCTTAACACACAACTCTAAGTTCAGTAGAACTTACTGTATTCTAAGCTTAAATTATATGTACCTTAGGTACCTTTAGTGGTTTTCAGTTGATCAATTCAATTGAGATTATCTGGTAAAACAATAGCAAGCTGGAATCCCACACGCTGCACACCAATGTGAGAAGTTGGCCTGGCATATGCTGTCCACTAATTATAGTGGGCACCTTGCACCAGTCCAAACAACCCCTTATTGGAGATAGGTTAAAGACAACCTTATTGAAAGCTATCCTAGTGGTAGCTATGGAGAGCAGCCTTCAGGCTAAGTCTTGAAGGAATGTAAAGCAGCTTGTTTTACCAGTCTATAATCTCTTGAGTGATCAAATGAAAGAGCACCACACCAGGTATATATTCAAAATATATGTATTTATTGCTAAACACACCCCTCTAGTCTCTTTATGAGGCTAGAGTTCGAAATACATAAGTTAGAAGTTATTTAAACACAGTAATAGCACAAATACACGTTTGGGCCCTAGGGGCGTACCAAACCATATACCAATAAAGTGGTATAAGAACCACGACTGAACTAGACACTAGGCCTAGAGCCTCTAGAAGTGCTTGGACCACAAGGAACCACCCAAGGTAGTGACACAGGGGACCCACGGGGGACGCGTGCAGTGTAAATACACAACCGCGATACGCCGTTGACTTCTATGGAGAAAGTCGTGATCAGGAAATTAAAGAAAAGGGACACTTAAAGGAGGACTTGGAGCAAACCCTTTGAGATCTAGGACTTTGAAGAGTCTCTACCCACGGGAGCACCGGAGTACTCGTGTTACCTCACCCAGGGAAGCCGGGTGCATAGGTGCCTTTCGGGGTCGGGTTTCGTCGTCGATTTGAATGGCGATCTGCTGCAAAGTGCTGCTGGCGACCAAGTGAAAAGTGTCCGGGTGGATCCAAGAGTGGATCGGAGTTCTGAAGAACCTGAAAGCAGAGGGGACAGAGTCTGGGTCACTAGCCAGTGACCAGGAAGGCGATGGACAGATGCCCACCGATGTCGAGTGCTTCAGGTGCGTTGATGGTCGTCTTGACTCTTCAGCCACGAGGTCCAGGAGGCGTTGTCGGTGACCAGGAGCAGGATTCGGGCTGGTACACAATGTCTGTCGAGTGCTGAGGTGTCGGCGACCGGATTGGACCCAACAAGCCTTGGCAACGGCAAGTCTTGATGCAGAGGAAGATCGTCGATGGTGCAGACCAGCAAGGTCTGGGGAACTCACCCAGCAAGGGTAAGTGAGGGCAGGCCTGGAGCAACCAGGATGCCAAGTAAGAAAAAGATTGGCCTTCGTTAAGGGCTACTAGCCAACGGGCTAGCGACCGCGAAGGAGCCTCGAGACGTCGCACGTGGATCTGGCTCACAGGACACTCGTGGAGTGGAGGCCAGTGATCTTCAGTGCAGTTGGTGCTGGAGGCTAGGGCTACTCGGAGCCCAAAGCACGACTTCGTGGGAGACCCAGAAGAGGATGCACTTGCAAATGTGCTGCGGTGTCCAGGGGTCACGGTCTCCACGTCACCCACGATAGCTACGGGCCTCAGCTTTGCTGGGGACTCAGGGCAGCCTCGGGGAAGTCTGAGAATCCACCTCTGGTGATGCGAAGACTTCGGCGTCCGACGGGAGCTTCAGAAATGCAGAACCGGACAGATGCTTCTTTGGTGCCTGCCAAGCAGGGGAGTCACTCCTTGACCCCAAGGGAGATTCTTCTGTCCTCTAATCTTGAGTAGAGCGTCGAAGGTCCAGGATTCTGTTTCAGAGTTTCGTCCAGGGATAATCTAAAGTCCTAAGGACTGGGTTCCTATACTTATACTAAGTATAGGGGTTGGACTACTCTGTGGCCCCACCTATGGGTGGGTCAGGGCAGAGGGGTGGCTACACCCCTTTCCCTTTGTCCAGTTCGCGCCAAAGCAGGGGCTGCAAGCCCCTGATCCGGTTTGAACTGGGGTATGCACAGGGACACCAAATGTGCCCCCAGTGCAGGACTTCAAAGCACCCGAAAGTGCTCCCGCCCAGCCCCAATACACATTATCCTGTCTGGGGAGGTGGTCACACCTCCCTGGGACAGGAAACCTATTGTCCAGGCCTCCCCTGCCGGAGTTTCGTCCAGCAGCAGGAGGCCAGACTCGTGTCTGTGGCAGCAGCATCCATTTTGTGATGCCAGGGCTTTAGAAAGAAGTTACCGGGCTAGCCAGAGTTAACATGTCTTTCCCTCTAGAAGGGTGGAATGCTACCCCGCCGCCAGAATTGGCGGGGGGGTAGTATTCCAAGATGTTTGACACCAAACACGACATGTTTAGGTGCAGCCATTCCAAAGTTAGCATTTTACCGCGAGGTTATAATGCGCTTAAGAGTATATGGTCAGGCTGCACTACAAACAGCATCAGAGAAGGGTCTCCGAACGCTGCAGAGGGGCCCTGCTCATGCAGGGGCACCCTCTCACATAGGAACCATGCACTCTGCCTTTAGGATTGATAAGGCCTGCCTTAGGAGTGACTTATAGGTTTATATGTGTGTATGTATTTAGTGATATAGGTAACCTATATCACAGTAAGGAGTGCATGCACCACCTTACCCAGGCTGCAGTAGCAGACCTGTGGTGTCAGTTTGGATGGCCTTCCAGGGGTGGCATAATACATGCTGCAGCCCCTGGCAGGCCTCTGAGGTACCTATGCCCTTGGTACATAGTATACCATATACTAGGGACTTATAAGGGCACTCCAGATTCCAATCAGTGATGTGCCTAAGGCACATGGAAACCATTTTAGAGAGGAAGCAGCTAGGCTGGGGTTCTGATTAGCAGGGCCCCAGCCAGACTAATGTCGAAAAACAGTGAAGCATCAGCAAAAAGTGGGGGTACCCATGTGAAGCAGATCCTACTCTCCTACATGAGAGTCCAGAGCTCTGGTGCAGTCTCAAGATACACCTGGAACCGAATACTTGCTGAAATATTGAACTACTTGAAGATGACGTGTTTTGTTTCAGAAATAGGTCATCTTTGATAGTGTCTTTAACATCTCTAGTTTCCGTTTGGCAAACATAAAACTGGACTTAAACAGCGTTTTTAAGTAAGCTCCCTGTGTTTACGCTATTATAGAGGTAAAGATGGTTAACCATGTCCTGGAGAGGGATGAGAAGCAAAGGGTTTCTGACGAAACGTAGGAACTGACGATCTAAAATTGTGTAATGTGCAAATAACTTGGAAATGACTTAACATGAGGAGAATGACTGACAGCTGTGGGACTTTCAAACGTTTTTCACATGACAGTATCACTTATATTACGCGCAGAAATTCTACTCACGCTCGTGTAACTGTCTGCGTGCTTGATGGACATTTACACAGAGGTGAAATGAAGGAGCCATGCATAGTCCTATGAGCACACACAAAGTTAGAACTTTGAATTTGTTTCCCCGCTTTCCATGTATATCTGCGCTGCAGAGACCAAGGAGAAAGGGGCATGTCAGAGTGCCCTGGGCATGAACACCACCAAATGTATGGGCGGGTTGTGAAGAGGTTTAGCCACCAGGGAAATTAAAAGGCTTTATAGGAAAAATGTAGCTTATACTGTAAACCAGTAACAGAAAGCAGAAACGGTTAAGCATAGAAGGGTAGGACCTTACACTGTAAAATGTCCTAATGTCATATATTATGAGCATAAATCTTAAGCAATCTAGAGGCCTGAATCACAAAAGACATTTATGAGCACAGGGAGCAGTTCTTCAGGAGCCGGTGCTCTTTTCCGTGCCCTACATGCCTTGTTGAATAAGCCCTGAAACATACAAACCTCTATTAATAAAGGGGCAGTCCTTTTTTATCTGTTTTAATTGTATTTCGAACATTGTAAGAAACTGGGGTTGTTGGTCGACTGTGGGTATGACTCAGGGCGGCTCCTCCATTAGAGCGGAGAAGCGTCGCCCCACAAGAAGAACCCCAGTCAGAGCTGAAAAAATAAAATGATATTAAGGGTTATTTATTACCTTTTTATTTTTCAGCAACCAACCTGTCCCGAACTAGGCATAAGGACGGGAGCAGAGCCATTGCTGCTTAGTGGCAGCAGGGAGCTGTGCGTTTAAGTTTAAAATGCGCATGTCTCTTTGGCCGACTGTCTTGTGATGGCCAGCCAGGCATGCACTGTAAGCCTCTTTAACCCAGCTGTCTAAGTCTGCTGGATTAGGGAAGCGCAGGCCTCCAGTGCTCTTACCCGTGCTGATGGAGGCCGCTCCCTCCAATCCTGGTTCTTCTCCCTTGCTAGCTAACAACATGAAACAGCACTAGGATTGGATTGGGAGTTGGGAGCCTGCCTCGAGGAGAAGACCGATCGAGGAGGACATTGTACTTCTGCATTCTTTTCCTGTTCCTACAAAAGTAATTGGAGTTTTAAGAAGCATGCTATTGCTAATGAGACTTAATAAAAAGTACTTCCTTCTTAATGTGTATAGTGGTGTAGTATAAGGAACAAGATAATTTGGGGCTTGGGATAAGATGCTGAAATTGGCACAATATTTTTTATATTTCAGATACTTTAGTATGGAAACAGACAGCAAAGTTCTTGCACTAGTATGATAATGATGTTTGTGTATGATGTTTTCTATGTCTGTTTATTTATAAAATTATAATGCCCCTAAACGGTGATGTTTATTTTAGAGCATTGAAGACATGGGGTATATTCACAGAACGTGCGATAACCACCGCAAGTGTAGCTTAACGCAACTCTGCACATCGCAGTCCATCGCGGAAAATAACGCTGTGTTAACGTGGTATTCCCAACGACGGTGTACCACGCGATAGACACACGAGAACGTGACAAATGAACGCGTTAAAAGCAATGCGACGCCGCAAAAACGCAAAACCCCAACGCGAAAATAGTAGCGATGACGCCAATCGCGATACAAAAATCTGCGAAAAACAGCCACAGGCCTGCAATTCCCACACGTCATGCGGGAAAATGCACTATAAAAACAGAAAAAAAACACAAACAAAAGACAAACAACAGCAAAGCACAATGGAGGCACCCGGAGCAAACACAGAGGACAACCAGAACCCACAAGCCCCACGGAGGACCAGCCTGGGACCTCGGGGTGCAGGGAAGGGCAAGGACAAGAAGAGTCGGAAGAAGCAGTTCCAGTCCGCAGGAAAACAGGATCCTGATCACGGAGGTGATAGAACACCATCAACCACTGTTCGTCACTCCACTGTGTCACTGGCAACTAAGAATGGAATATGGCAGTCCATCGTGGACAATGTGAATGCAGTCGGAGTGCTGAACAGGACAATGGACGAGGTCAGAGGCGCTGGAATGATGTGAAGCGCAAAACCAAGCAGAAACTCGCAAACAACCTGAAGGCAGCAATGCAGACTGGAGGTGGGAGCCCAGCGACACAGGAGGAGCTGGACGAGATGGAGAAATGGTATCCACAGTCATCAGTGGGGAGACGGTGCGCAGGATGGGGGACCGGACACTGCTCAGCATGACCGGACACAACAGCAACAGGGTGAGTAACCACCAGGGACTGGGGGACGGGGAGATTGCACAATGGCACACATGCACAATTAAGCAGACCACATCTGCGGACAAACCATGCCCCAGACCCACAACTCCCACCAAGAGACCAATGCACACAGGTATGCAACACCTCAGCACTGCATAAGCACAGAACCCAGAGGCACACCACATGTAAGGGATAAGGGCAGCAAAATCAGAGCTGCAGGGGCGAATCACCCAAAATGCAGCACACACACATTACATGCAGAGCACACTCAACATTGACAACGACGTGGTACAAACCGCAACACGTCCACAACAGAACAGAGGACACAACTGGTGCTGCATGTGCGTAGTAACTGGACAATCACATTTGGCATTGCAGGGAAATGTGAGTTGACAATGTACAAGTACAAACACACATCCGTGATGTAGTCGGAATAGCCACTGTCCCCCATCAAATAGGCAGCACCCCCAAACAGTCACAATGTACACTGTCATGCAGTCTGTATGTGAACCTGTACAATGCGGCAACATACATGTGAACACGATGTTAAACTGCATCTCCCCTCCACAATGCAGGAAATCCAACACCGCCTGCAGAGCAGTCCGAACCTCTCTTCTCCGATGTCGAAGAGGACCACCAAACCTTCGACTCCGACGCACTCCAACAGCTCGTGGACAGCCTCTGCAGCCACTTCCAGGAGCAGGGCAGCCCAGCTGCCACGCAGGAGAACCCACCCCCTGCACAGTACACACAGCAGGCAGCACCCACCACCACAGCCACCTCCCAGGACCCCACGACGAGCACATGGCCTCCAACGCCGTGTGTTGGGGTGCCAGGAGAAGCTGGCTGAACAGGTGCAGGTGGGGTTTGACCGCATGGCAGCCAGACTAGACGCCATACGTGGGTGTCTAAGTCCCATCAGGGACCACTCACAGTCCCTAACGGACACCCACAGTCCGCTCCATGCTCTCAACGAACCATGGCTGACATCGCTGGAGTCCTGACTCTGCGACAGGAACGACTGTCTAGTCCGAGTGCCTCCAGCGATCTCACTCAGGAGTTGGGACACATGCGGAGGATCATGGAGAACATGGAGCGGATGCAGGCAGAAAGAGCGACTGCCACGGCTGAATACCAGCGAGATCTAGCTGGGTCCCTCCATGCCATAGAGAACATCCTCATGGCTTTG